>CM040243.1:29859911-30192426 GCA_022545495.1 Chrysanthemum lavandulifolium | reverse complement strand
TGTTAGGAATTAGAAATTCCGTGTATTAAAGAGTCGGTCACCTCAAGTATATGTAATCGTTAGAAAGCTCGTAGTCGTAGTTCTTTAAGTTAAGTAGTATTTAGTTAAGTAACACCGTGGAGGACTGACGGTCTTTACCCACCGTATGCCCGATCCACACCCGATGTGTGGCGATTTATGTAAGACTATAAATACTCTCTACCTCCCAAGGTAGAGAGTTGGAGCTCATAATAATATCTTTCACTTTCTCTCACTAAGTTCCCTAAACCTCTAACTTTCTCTCTAGAATTCCACTTATACGCCACCTTGTTGTTATGGTTTGATGTGTATGTGAAAACTAATATCCTACAATTGGTATCAAGAGCCATGGTTAGATCATATCTTGCACATCTTTGGATTTCTAGTGGTTTTAGGTGGTTTTGAGTTTGAAAAGTTTAGTGGTTTTTGCATCATTTGGTTGATTTCTTGTGTTAAAGTTTGGATTTTGTTAGTACTTTTATGTTTAGAATCATCACAAGTGTGTAGGTTTTCATTTGGTAAGCTTAAATCATCTTGGTTGGGTTGTTTTGGATTGAAAAGTGATGTTTATGTGGTTTTTCATGCTAGCGACTTAACTCACTGATTACTTTCTTCAGAGCGACTTGCTTTACAAATTTGTAGCGAGTTACGCCTAAACCAGCGACTTAGATCTAGCGAGTTACAAGACAAGTAGTGGACCTCCACCACGGGTAGCGACTTGGTAGTAGCGACTTGGTCCAGAGCGAGTTGCTCTTTAGCGACTTGTATCTTTAGCGACTGAGTAGCTTAATTGTCGCCAAAATTTTGCTAGCGACTGAGGCTTAGCGAGTTACTACTTAGCGACTTGCATTTGTCTAGCGACTGGGACCCTAGCGACTTAGTGGTGTAGCTAATTAAGTGTTAGCGACTTAGTGACTTCTAGCGACTTAGTCATTATCTTCTAGCGACTTGGTGATTGTTTACGGTTTTCTTGATTTAGTAAAATCCGTGAAAGAATCTATTTCCGCTTAATCATAGAGTTATAAAATCCCGTATAACTCGTTAACATGTCTACCAACGCTCCTACTATCATCTCCACGCTGCAGAGGATGTTCAAGCAACCGGGTCGATACTCGCCCACCCATGCTTGACAGAATCGACTACGATTCTTGGGCTCAACGAATCGATTGTATTGCCTTGAAAGGAAAATGGTGTCAACATTCTCAAATCCATTGATGAAGGACCATATCGAGTTGAGACGACTAGAGACATACTTGATACTAATGAAGATGGTACTCTGCTTACGGAATGGATGCACCTAAGATGTATGATGAGCTTGATGATAAGGATAAAAGAGATTCGATGCGATATCGTGGCTTCAAACATTGTTCTTCAAGGTCTTCCTAAAGACATCTACAAGTCGATCAATCATAACACCGATGCAAAGGCGCTTTGGGATAATGTTAAGATGCTTCTCTCGTGTTCGTAATTAACTATGGAAGACAGAGAATCCCAACTCTATGACGAATTTGAGCACTTCAAGATGAAACCGATGAGAATGTCTATGAGTACTATGTGAGATTTCATAAGTTAGTGAATGACATGAGGAACATCGAATGACTATGCCTAACATTCACCGAACTCAAAATTTGTGAACAACATGAACCCGAATGGCACAAGTTTGTCACCACTGAAGCTCACTAAAGGATTGAAGAATACAAACTATGAGCAACTCTATGCCTTCCTCCTTCGTAATGAGAGACATGCTATGTTTGAAAAATTGATTCTCAATCGCTCAAAACCAACCAGGAGAGACAAGCTCGCCTAATGACTCAACAAATTTCTACTCAAACATCGGAATCACAACCAAAGCATCACAAGTCATACCCTTGGGTAATGGTAATCACAAACTCATTCCCGATCCTATGTTCAAACAAGTCGATGCCGATGCACACGCTGGTAACTTCATTAATCAACTAGCTCTTCTCATTAGTCAAAACATGAATTCTCTCCCACAAACCAACAACAACCTCGTAACAAAGATCTAACCCACACAATCAAGCCACCGTTAAAGATGGAAGGATCGTGTGCAACCAGCTCAGAAAGACAAGATGATCGTGGAAGAGGTGGAGTCGGAGAGGTTATGTTGGCAACCGTAATCGAGGAAGGAATGGTAACCAAGGTCAAGCTAAGCCAATCAAATGTTATAACCGTGGTGGTGAGGACACATTGCAAGGAACCGCACATCTCCAAAGCGCCCATGTACGCCGACATTTCGAGATAAGATGTCACCGCACAAGCTCGTGACAATGGTGCCGCTGATGAAGAGGAATTGTCGCTTTTTGCCGAGGGCAATGCCAAGACCTATGATGCGATGTGGATGAGCAATTTATTCAGAGATAGGTCACAATCATCGAATGCCTTTCAAGTCGCCGATCGTGATGCATACGACTGATGTGGATGATGGACCCACTAAGACACACAATTTTTATGGCTAGCATTTCTCCAATGGTTTCTCCCAAGGTCTCTTCTTCACCACTAGCTGGCCCATCCCATGACAAGCTCATCTCGAGGTATTAAAACTATACGATGATGTCGATGTGCAATGATGCATGACAAAGTACAATCAATCGAAACTATTGAATCAAATATTGAAAATATGGGTAATATCGATATTGTCCCATATGATCAATATGTGAAACAAAGTGAAAGTGAAGTTGTACCAAGTGATGCATCTTCGCAACAACAATGACTATGTTTTGATGAATACACCGCATGTGCCCCGATGATTCCGTAATTTCAACTAAATGCCTATAAAGAACGTGTTGCTATTTATGAACAACGTACAAAATTTGAGTTGACCACTGTGAGCAGAAATGGATGACCAAGTGCGTACAAGAATTAGAAAAGTAATTTTAGAGAAGAAGTATTGAAACAAGAATTAAATTCCTTGCAAGAAAAACTTTCTAAAACAAATAAGCAAAACAAGAACTTCAAGAAAATGTGAAAATGCTTAAGCAAGAATTTAATGCAAAGGAATCAAAACTCTTGAGAGACTTTTCTAATCAAAACTTTGAAAACAAACTTGAAAACAAGTTGTACATACAAGGAAACACCATTCGATCGCTTCACATGGTCACTAAACATCGAGTCTTAAGCGATAAGCATAGCATTCCCTTGTTGAGGAACCAAATCCAGAGGTAATTAAAAGGCTAGAAATGCTCATAAGGTGCTTTATGATGGTAATGAAACCTTAAGCCTAGGCGTAAACCTAGTTGCGCTGAGTGCACCGAGGAAGATAAGAAATCAAATGAAATCACTAGGAAAAGATGAATAAGAAACAAAATGATCCCAAATGCAAAGAGAAAAAATAATTATCACCCTCATGACTACAAGAAGGAAAACTGATTTCCTTGAACAAGTTTAAGCCTCGACATTGTTGACTCCCGAACAAGTCTTCTCGAAAAGGATTTAGATAAGCGTAAAGCGGAAAATATTGTTGAAACAAACCTCCCTTTGAAAATGCCTAGAGCGACTGTGTATCCTCCTAATACACCAATGCATCTTGTACCTAGAACAATTGCCACTAAAAGCAAGACATTAATTAGCCAATACGTTATATTTCAACTATTTGTTGATTTTGAGAAAACTTGCAAGAAAAGGATCACACCCATCGGTATAATCAAGGAGAAAGGGTTTTGAACAAATGAAAGAATGTTATTTAACCGAGGTCATGCCTTTCTTTAAACTTCTAAAGATCACTTTGAGAGTCTTAAAAGGGGTAGAAACCGATATCAAGGGAATGGAAAAGGAATTTGATGCAATGGTAGTTGAAGTTAGTGATTATGAGCGCACTAAAATATAATGAGATTGAGAGGAAGAACTTGCATACCTTAAATGAGACTCTTATTATCGAATGTATTGCTCAAGATATTTTTTCATCGCTCAAATTGCTCTATTAATGTTTCCCAATTTCATGAACTATCTCTTGCCCCGAAAGTCTCTCATGATCGTGTCATTGAGCTTGAAAAACTAATTCTAAACTAAACGAGAAAATTGAGTCGATGATCACGACAATTTGGTTAAACATTTTTCTAAACTAGAAGTTGAGCATTTTAATTTACAACCGAAATATCAACATCTTAAAGAAAATGTCAAAACTTCAAATATCAAGACATCATCGATGCTCCGAGTTTGATGCGCTTTTCAATTAACAAACGTGATGAATGATTCAAGCTCAAGCAACACGATCGTAAAGTTGAAAGCCCAAATCTCTCAATTAAAGGGTCAAACGAACAATATGACAGCTCCCAAATGCCTCCTCCTTTAGATTCTCGTAATTCTCAAACGCTTTCATCTTCAAAACCTAGTAAATGCTTTACAAAAGGAAAACGAAAGTTTTCTAGAAGAAAATGAAAAGGTTAAACGTCATTTCAATGAGTTATTTGAATCAATTAAAGTCACTCGTAACAAAAACAACGAACAAATAGCTTCATTGCAAAAGGAAATTGAGAATCAAGAGTCGTAAAAGGAAAATGCCAATGACCAATGGGGAGAATGGTGGATCAAAGGTTCACTCTTGTAATAAATATGCTTTGTCTCGTGACTTATGTCCCTCCTCATCTAAGGAACAACAAACTTGCTATTCAAACATACTTCTCATCCCTTAAGGATTGCCTAGAATGTCTCATGTGAGATTGTTGAAGAGGATAAGTTAGAGAAACCTCATGATAATGCAATTGGACATGCATGCTTATATGCCAAACGATCTCAAGAAATCTTAGAATGCTTGATCACAATATGCCCAAAGTCATTAGGTGAGAGAGTTAACCCTTTGATTCCATGCTCGATGCCTAATGCCAAGTATGATATGCACTCGATTCCCAATGTTTTGAATGTGAACCGAGTGTGCCTTTAGTAGTTCGATTCTAGATCCGCTAAATGCTAAGAAAGAGAACTCAAGTGTGCCTTCTAGGAGTACAAATCTCAAGACTCTAGTTTTAAGAATGTGAACCGTAGTGCACCGCATGTATGTAGTTCAGATCCCAAAGACATCTAAACAGTGATGCAAAGAGTAGTTAAACCAACTAATGTTCCCATTCCTCTACAGAGTAATCATGACATTAAAGGAGCAGTCAAAGTCTCAAGACAATACAAGGAATGATAGGACCTCGCAAGCTAAGAATGTGCACCGAAAAGAGTAGAAGAACAATCTAGGAACTTTAAGCTTGAATCGAATAAAACGAATCGTGTTGATTCTAGTATTAGCCATAGGCGCATCGTAATTAATTCAATTCGATACTATTTGCAAACCTTGTACCGATGTCCGCTTGAATTCGCTTTCTAATCATGAATGTGGTGTTAATGTTCGCCTAATGATGTTAATTGTCCAGCTAATATTGTTAATGCTAAAATTCATGCTAAGAAGGCTAAAAGGCAAAACGAAAGAAAGTTAGAAAACAAAGGAAACCCACAGAAGAACATTCAAGAAAATAGGCTTTTATTGATACCGCTGGTCATAAGACTAATCGATAATGCCCACTAGAAAATGGATGCCCACCGGTAGAACTATTCCTTAAGAAGTGATCACACCGTGAATGTGGCTAATACGTACACTAGTATCGCATCTATTCACAATGATTCCATTGCCTCACTTTCTCGATATGAATGCTTCTATTTCGGCGGGTGTTCCAACCATTGTTACTAACCAAATGGAACCCATTCTTGCATGGGGATCCCAATTATCCGCTTATCCATTCTTGTCTCGTGTTCAACCGCAGATCGCTCAAATCGCTCGTGGTACCGGACTCAGTCGCTCCAAGCATATGACCGAGACCGGTCGCGCTCATGAACTTCGTGAGCAAATTCATCGGACCGTTAGATTTGGTAATGATCATTTCGGTGCATTATGGGTTATGGAGATTACGTTGTTGGTGATAGTGTCATCTCTAGAGTATACTATGTGGAAGGTCCGGTCATAACTGCTCTCTGGTCAATTCGTGATTCGATCTAGAAGTAGCCTTCGTAAAACATACCGCTTTGTTCGAGATCTTAATGGTAAGGAACTGCTAAAAGGAACTCGTGGCTCAAATCTTTACACCATCTCTATCGATGACATGATGAGGTCTTCCAACTGCTTGTTATCAAAGGCTTCAAAACAAAGTCATGGTTATGGCATCGCTGCCTCAATCACTTGAACTTCGCACCATCAATGATCTTTCCGTAAAGGACTTAGTTGTAGGTTTACCTAGACTAAAGTATGAAAAGGATCATCTTTGTTCAAGATGCCAATTGGGTAAAAGCAAGAAGTATGCCCATAAACCCAAACCTACTAACTCGTCACGTAAGTTCTTCATATGATTCATATGGATTTATGTGACCAATGAGGGTGCGTAATATCTATGGGAAGAAATATGTGTTAGTTGTGGTTGATGATTACCTAGATTCACCGGGTCAAGTTCTTAAGGACAAAGGATGAAACTCCCGATATCATCATCAAACTCATCAAACAAATTGCAGTTCGACTTAACAAAACCGCCGTAATTATCGTAATGCATAATGGAACCGAGTTTGTCAACAAACAACTTAGTGAATTCTATGAAAGCGTTGAATCACCATCAAAGAAGTGTTCCACGAACCCCTCAATGTAACGGTGTAGTTGAAAGACTAAATCGCACTTTTGTTGAAGCCGCTAGAACAATGCTTATCTACTCAAAGGTTCCAATGTTTCTCCGGGTCAAGCAATTGCCACCGCATGCTACACACAAAATCGCTCCCGATTCACACTGCTCATGGAAAACTCCATATGAACTTGTCCACAACAGAAAACCTAATCTATCTTTCCTTCGTGTTTTGGTGCATTGTGTTATCCAACTAATGAGGGTCAAGACTTAGGCAAACTTAGGGCTAAAGTCGACATTGAGTATTTGTAGGATATGCACCAAACAAAAAGGGATACCGAATCTACAACAAAAGAACCCGAAATATCATGGAAACAATTCACGCTACGCTTGATGAGTCGACCGTCAAATGGCTCCTCGGACACCCACCAGACCCGCACTTCAAAATAATCCCATTGGTTCATCCCTTGTTCCAAACTCTTCTCAAGAAACTCCATATGTACCTCCATCCAAGATGATTTAAAGAAATTGTTTGATCCTATGTTTGATGAACTGTATGATTCAATTACTAATGAGGTGTTGATCCCTACAACAGAGGATGCTCATATTCCGTTGAATGAAGTCAATCCTCGCCTCAATATCTTTAAGTCAAGAAGCACCGTCACGATCCTTCGCCTCATCAACAAATCATCATTCTTCAAATGTACATCATGGAAATGTTTCGCATCAATGATGAAGTTAATCCCTTTGCTACCCTCAAGATGCTCCATTTGAAAACATATTTGCTACTCCCGAATCATCATCGTAACCATCTTCTTCGTGAGACATCGACTCACCTACCTCGCCTCAACAACCGCCACATGAACACCTCGTAAAATGGACTCACGATCATCCATTAGACAACATCATTGGAAATCCTCTCGTCCCGTATCAACCCGAAACAACTTGCAACCGATGCCTTATGGTGCTTCTTCAACTCCGCACTATCTAAGATCGAACCAAAAGATGTTAAACCGCCATGAATGAAGATAGTCGGTTCAATGCCATGCAAGATGAAATTCATGAGTTTGATCGACTTGATGTATGGGAGTTAGTACCGCCCAGATCGTGCTATGATTATTGCTCTTAAATGGATCTTCAAAGTGAAACTTGATGAGCATGGTGATGTGTTGAAGAACAAGGCTCGATTAGTTGCTAAAGGATATCGCCAAGAGGAGGGTATAGACTTTGAAGAATCTTTTGCTCCAGCTTGTTCGAATCGAGGCAATCGTAATCTTTCCGCTAATGTCGCTAGTAAGAACATGGTAGTCTATCGATGGATGTGAAGACGGCATTTCGAACGGAGATCTTAAAGAAGTCGCTCACGCCACCCAACCTCAAGGATTTGTGAATCAAGAGCATCCTACTCACGCTTATCGCTTGAAGAAGGCTCTTTACGGTTTAAAGCAAGCTCCAAGGGCATGGTATGATACATCACAAAGTTTCTTCTATCAACCGGATTCAAAGAAAGGAGCAGCTGATCCTACTTTGTTCACCGTGAAGTCGCAAACATTTAATTCATGTTCAAATTTATGTTGATGATATTATTTTTGCCTCGATGCACCCAATGGAATGTGATCGTTTTCAATGAAATGAGTTCAAAATTTCAAATGTCAATGATGGGACAAATGTCATTTTTCTGGGATTACAAATTTCACAAAGTCCCGAGGCATTTTCATAAATCAATCTAAATATGCAACCGAAATCTTAAAGAAATTTGATTTGATTCAAGTGACCCCGCTGACACCCCCATGATTGACCGAACCAAACTAGATGAGGACCTCTCGTGGATCATGATTGACCAAACGAAATATCGTAGTATGATTGATCCCCGATGTATCTCATCGCTAGTAGACCGTACATCTTGTTCATTGCTTGCATGTGTGCTAGATACCGTGCTGCCTACTAAAAGCACCTTGAAGCGCTTAAACGGGTCTTTCGGTATTCCAAGGAACCATCAATATGGGTCTTTGCACCAAGGACACCGTATGTCACTAACGGCCTATGCAGATGCCGATCATGCAGTTGTCAAGATACACGTCAAGCACGCCCTGAGGTGCTCGCTGGGTGATAAGCTTGTGAGTCGGTCTTCAAAGAAGCAAATGAGTACTTCTATTTCTCTACAGAGGTCGAATACATAGCCATGTCTTCTTGTTGTGCTCAAATCTTATGGATGAGATCTCAATTATCCGACTATGGCTTTGTATTCAACAAAATCCTCTCAGATCGTGATAATAAAGTGCTATTGCTCTCTCATGCAACAATGTTCAACACTCAAGAGCAAAGCACATCGACATTCGACATCATTTCATCGTGGAACAAGTGGAAAAGGTGTGGTGGAACTCTATTTTGTGAGGTCCGAATATCGCTAGCCGACATCTTCACCAAAGCTCTTCCAAGAGAACGCTTTGAGTTCATTCTTCCACGACTTGGCTTGAAAAGCCTTCAACCGTAACACTCAAACGCCTTCGTGAGGAAGACGAGGAGTAATAGGTTTCTTCATCTATCTCTTGTAAATATTTATTCGAAAACAAAATAGAAAATTATAAAACTTTCAAAATCCATAAAAATCAAAAATTCAAAATCTTCAAAAAAAAAAAAATTCAAAATAAAAAAAAAATTGTCAATTTGTCATGTTTTTCTCGGTTCGATAATATCTACGGTTTTGTGATGTCATTCAAAGAATGACACGGACTTTAGATGTTGTTCAATTTTAAAAAATATTATATATATATAAAAAATATATATATATATATATATATATATATATATATATATATATATATATATATATTGGGAGAAAGAGAAACAATGGTTTATTGTCATTTCGTGCAATAACCCGCTTTTAAAAGAAAGAACAGAGCCATGTTTTACCATGTTTTCAAATTCCATGCTCGATTCTATAAACATTTATCTCATTGAAACCAAATGCTTTGAAAAATAACTCGGTCTCTATTTTTGATAATCATCGACTTATTTGTCAAAATCTCTATCTCTCAATCAACAACCTATGTCATTGATTGAGGGGAGAATGATTTCAATTAAATTAAAAAGTTATTTGGCATTAAATTGTTTTCAAAAGATATACATGCATGTTTTATCAATGGAGTTTAAAGTCTTAAAATCCGATCCTTATCGCTTAAAACACTTTCATAATCAAGTCACAATTCCCCTTAAAGCTTTCAAAATCAATTTAATCAATAAGAGATCACAAATCTCAAATGATTTGATAATTGTGATCGGGGAGAATGTGTGATTTAAATTGGATTTAAACCGATAATTAGGTAAATGGTTTTATAAGGATGTACATGCTATCCTTCCCACATGTGACAAACGATTTCAAATTTTCCATGCACATGTCGAGGGGAGCATCTATCTTAAACCTATGATTTGAAATGTGATCAACTTATCTCATGTGCAAGTTCCTCTAGTATGTGCAAAACTCTTTTCAAACCTCGAGGCACATATTGAGGGGAGCAAATTTATGGAAACCTCATCCTTCCCGAAATGCTATATCTACTTGATTTGATGCGGAAGTGATGTTGATATCTTTAGAAAATGGTAATCAAAGAAGTTAATTTTTCTCTTGCCTCCGTGCAAAACATTTTCAAATACTTGATGCACATGTTGAGGGGAGTTCTCGTTTAAAATATCAAAACAATTCAGTACAAAATGCTTTGATAATATATCACAAGTATCCGAATTGATTTTCAAATGGTTTTCAATTGGTTCCAATGGCGTATGAACAATACCAAATAGACCGACCAACTCTACTTTATGTACGGTGATATAAGGATGATAAGGTTAGGTATGTGTTCCCATGATCCGCCGTAACCGAGGGATCTACCAGGACAATCCACTAGTTAGTGTAGAAGTCCTTAGGTATGATGATAAAAGGAGAAAATGAGATATGGGAAGAGTGCGGACTAAGACCGAGCTAGTAATCGAATAAACCCAACAAGGTTCTAGCTATGAAGTCTCGTAAGCAATCAAGGGGTTGAAGAATTAAAAGAATTGAATGAGGAAAGGGTGAAAACAAATAGCCTCCATTTATTCAACCTTAGGCGTAAACCGGTTCAATTCATATGCTACCGATGGTAACATCGGTATTGAAGACAAGACGTCATGGACCCAAAGGACGCACCGCACTTCAACTTTCCAAACCACTCAAGTTCCTCTTAAAAGGACTTGTTTCATTCTCACGGGAACCGACATTATCTATCGACTTTCTTAGAGATGGTTGATATTGAAGAAGGAGACCCTCCCTAGTCTCCGCACAGATCCAAATATGCACAAATTGAGTCTAGAGCCACGAGATCATCAATAAATCTCATTAGGACACTTTCAATGAAGACTCTCTTTCACACAATGTGGAAAGAGAGATTATATCTTGAGTCCCACGATTATCCTTGTGGTATTGCCGTAACATCCGAGTGATGTGTTTACATATTCACAATGAAGATGGAAAGCCTTCGAGCCAACATCAAACAAGCTCCCGGTAGGTGGCATGTGAGATCTATTATATAGATCAACCATGTGACAACCGAATGTAAACAATGGGGCGATTCAATCTCTTGAATCAATCCTCGTTCAGTTATGGATTGACGGATACCTTTGAAAACCGGTCTTTGTGCTTAACAACTCTTTTCTTTAGCACATCGACCGTACTCATTTTTCAAACCAAAAGGTGTTTTTATGATTGATAATTGATTTTCAATAAAACCTTCGTTGTATTGCAAAACAATTTCTATTGAGCAATACACGATTGTTTTTCAAATCTCTTTTCATCAATCGCTGGACTTAAAATTACCGTTCACTCACTCCGTGTTGTCTTCTTTGAGATGTTCCGTTTGAGAACAATAGAGAGCAACCGCGAACCCCGTCAAGGAAATTCTTCGAATTATACCGATCACAGCAAGACATGTATCGATCAACGGGAACCGCGGGCGTGTACTCAATTCAACGAAGTGATCAAAGACACTTTCGTGCGATTTATTGCTAATCGTTGTATGCAGTACACCCGACGCTTGCAAATGATCGTAATGAAGCGGTCAATCCATAGCCGCATGCTCACTTAACACATTCATCTCAAAAGAAATCATGATTAGTGCATCAATGACTCGATATTTTCACTCCATGCTTCGCTACGCACGCCAATATCATGATTCAACAAAAGCTTCCGCTACTCGATGAGAAGATATCATGATCCGTAATGTGAGCATGTCGGTCCTAAAGTCACAACATCACATAATACCAACACCACAAAGGATGTCTCGAGATTTTGATAGTCGATGATCTCAAAAGATGGCTCAAAATTATTATCACGTGGATCAAGAAAAGACCTCCACTTGAAGTAACCAAACATGCAATGTGAAGAATCAATGACTACGAGCTTAGAGCAAAGGACTACATCAAGAATGCAAGATCAATTGTTAATGTAATATCTATTTGTATTCAATGTAATTTTGGTACATGATTGAGGTGACCTCCTTGGGGAGATTGTTAGGAATTAGAAATTCCGTGTATTAAAGAGTCGGTCACCTCAAGTATATGTAATCGTTAGAAAGCTCGTAGTCGTAGTTCTTTAAGTTAAGTAGTATTTAGTTAAGTAACACCGTGGAGGACGGACGGTCTTTACCCACCGTATGCCCGATCCACACCCGATGTGTGGCGATTTATGTAAGACTATAAATACTCTCTACCTCCCAAGGTAGAGAGTTGGAGCTCATAATAATATCTTTCACTTTCTCTCACTAAGTTCCCTAAACCTCTAACTTTCTCTCTAGAATTCCACTTATTCGCCACCTTGTTGTTATGGTTTGATGTGTATGTGAAAACTAATATCCTACAAATTTGTTCCACGCCTCATTGACGATAATCTCATTCTTCGCGTCTACTAATCTCTTTATTCGCGTCTCATTCTTCACGTACCCATACTGCATGTATAACACGTAATCGTTATTACCTCAACTAATGATCCATAAATCATCAAACAACTACTTTTCCTATGCAAATGACTAATACCCTGACTAACATCCTAAACTAACATAACACAATATCATCTATAAATCAATACACATCCTAAACTAACAAACTAGCAGTAGATTATAACATTTATACCTGAGATATTAGGCTTAATCGAAAGAGAATCAAGCCCTTTATAAAAGCCCTCAAGAGTATTTCATTGACTAACATTTATTTTGATTGATTTTGCGTTTGATTGAAAACCTAAATCGCTATTAATTAGAATCTAACTGTGTGTTTGACCGAGTGTAAGAGAGATAAATGTGTGAAATCTTGAAAGTCAAACACACACTACTTGACCATTTTCTAATAAAAGTAAATAAATAAATAAAACTAACTTATTTCTTCAAGTTAATAAAGCATTAAAACCTAAAATTAACCATTGTCTTCGACAATTGATCATTTACATATAATTACGCTTATAATTATATAAACAAAGTAGCAATCAATAGCAAGCATCCATACAACCATCAAATATACATCATTAAAACACAAAAAACTTCCAAAGCTTCCTATTCTCCATCTTCGACTCATCAACTTCATCCAAATCTTCCAAGAACTCCTCCTTCTCCACCGGACTCGACGACATAGCACCAAAAGTCGAGCCAAGAAATCAATCTTCCTTCGATCCTTCAATCAGATCTCACGGTGGCAAACTCACCGATTCTCGCAACAACATTGAAACGGTAAACAATCTACCAAATTTCATCGATTGTACATTCTTTTTTGCAACATTCCTCGAATCGCTCTCTTCTCCCATCCGCTCGATAAACTTTTTCTCCTCTCGCTATTTCTTGCAATATCAACAACTGAAGCATCGTTGAGCTTGCTTGGATTCATGGGACTTTCATTTCATCGATATTAGGTGTGGAAGACATTTTGTGTGTTTTAGGGTTAAAATTATTGCTAGTTGTGTGTTTAGGTTAAACTTATTGATAGTTGTGTGTTGATTTTATGGTTAGGTAAGTATAAATAATTACAATGTCCTCACAATTTGCACAAATAATCACAAAAACACTCAAGAGGCATGGAAAATTTATTTTGGGTGTTACCAGAGCCCTTTCGTCACACCCCAAATTACTTGCTTTGCGTGGAATGGAATTCTAGGATTGATTGTCATAGCATCACAATCACAAGTATATTGAACGACCTAAAGTGTCGCTTGAAAAGAACATCGCTTGATTTAATAAAAAATCGAGTTTACAAAGTAGGTCCCAAATGAAAATCAACTTGCGCGAAATAAGTTTTGTTACAATTTAAACGATGTTCTAGCACGAAACCCAAGTGAGACGCGGTCATCGCGACTCCATGATGTGTCCAAATGCATGCCATGAAGTGAATGCCTTAGATACCGAGATAAAACATGCTAAAAGTGTCAACACAAAGGTTGAGTGAGTTCATAGAGTTTGAGTTGAAATGTAAAGCCTTTCAAAATCGTTTATGCAAAGAAAGGCATTGTAAATCCACCCGCCCAAGTTCCGCCCTATACAAAACTTGCAACCAGTGTATTCACAACCCATTGCCAAAATGTATATAGTTTATGTTCAGCGCATGATGTCAAATGAATTCACATAATAATGCATGACTTAATGTATCAATGTTTACTTGACATAATTATACCAAGACATTCGGTTCAATGGTAATCCCAAGACATTCATTAATGATAATCCCAAGACATTCATTCAATGGTAATCCCAAGACATTCAAAGACAATGATAATCCCAAGACATTCAAAACCCAATGATAATCCCAAGACATTCAAAGACAATGATGTATGATATAAGATATGACTAAACATTAAGTTCGGTGAAGCATGTAGTTTCAAATAATCATGATAGTTATAAAAATAGTTTCTTTTTTTTAAACGTTTTCCCAAAATTTTTTCCCCAAATTTTTAACTTTGAAAGTTTTTTAAAGTTCTTTTTTTTTATTTAATTAATTTAAATTGCTCTTTTTTAAAAATTTTTTGGTTTCCCATTTGGGGGTTTTTTTTCTTTAATTTTTGGGAAAAAGTTTTTTTAAAAGTTTCCTATAAACGGAAAATTCCAGGGTTTTAACCATTTAAAAATTTTTTAAATTTTTTTCCCCTTTTTTTTTTTTTAAAAGCTTTTAACACCCTTTTAAAAAATTTTAAACAAAATTTTTTCCCAAAATTTTTTTTTTAAACCTTTTGTTTTTTTGGTTTTTAAAAATCCCTTTTACCAAAATTACCAAAAGTTTTTGGTTTTCAAAACAAAATGGAAAGTCTTTTAAGGCCCGTTTTACAAATTCCCTTTTCCTTTTGTTCTAAATTTTTTTTTTTCTCCTGTTTTTACAAATTTTCCAAATAATTGTTTTCAAAAAAAATTTTCCAAAAAATTTCCATTTATGAAATTTTTTTTTTATTTAAATTTTTGAAATTACCCAAACTGGGTTTTTTTACCTTTCAATTATTCTTTTCCCTTATCAAACCATTTTTGTTTTCCCCTTTTTTTAAAAAGGCTTTTCCTTTAAAACTTTAAAAAGGAAACCCATTGCCCAAGGAAAAATGTTACCTTAAACCTTTCTTTTGAACAAATTCCTAGTTTTCTTTTTTACAACTGTTTTTTTTTCCCAAATTTTTTTCATTGGTTTTTTTTTCCCATAAAATAATTTTTAAACCCTTTTGGTTTTGAAACCCTTTCCCCAAAAAAATTTTAAAAAACATGTATTTGGGAAATTACTTAGAAAAATTTTAAACTCATACGGGAAATTTCACCATTTCTAAAGGGTTATAAATTTTTCTTTTAAAATTTATTTCCATCCCTCATTTAAATTTTTTTTAATTTGAAATTTTTTAAAAAATTATTTTATATATATTTTTTTTTTATAAAATGTTTAAGTTTATATTTGTATATAATTTGTAAAGAAAGTGTAGTAAAAGTGTAAGAAATGTACAAGTATAGGAAATTGGAAATTTTTGGTACAAGTAAGTTTTAATAGGTCAAAATAGAATGTATTGAGATAATAAAAATTGTAAAAATACATTCCTTGTGAAAATTGAGTGATAAAATAGTTATCGATAATTTTAAGAAAAACGACGTAATAATTTAACTTTAACGACTTATGTACCAAATAAATTTGAAACACTAGGAAAAACTAAAATATAGTTTTATAACTAAATGTAAGTTTAAAAATACATCGGATCATTTTTGAAAATAATGGATTAAATATTCAAATAATAACTCACGCGATAACGCTTATTAAATATAAAAATTACGATAAAGGTGAAATGAAATGTCATGAATGAATTGATATGATGCAAATGATGTCAATGAAATGTAGACTAATCTTAGTCCATATGAAATGTACGTGATGATATGATCATGAATTCGCCGCTAAACCTCAAAGGTTACTGAATTTGGAACAAGTAAACCAAGTTTACTATAATTGTTGAAATAGTGAGGCATAAATTGTGTCAAGAAATGACACGAAAGTACGGGTTGTCACATTCGCCCATCCAAAAGGAATTCCAAATTCGCCTCGTGTTGGTCTCTCAGGTTAGGGTTTGATGAGGCAAGTTTTCCATTCTCGAGCAAAACCCTCAAAGACTTTTGGTAACCGATTTTACTTAATCTCACAACTCATCAAACAAGAACCGCTATGAGATTAGGCTAATCGGTTTAGGTAACAACTTGTTTCTAGCTTGATCTTTGCAACTCATCAAACAAGAATCGCCACGCGGATCAAACCGGAAACAAGTGGTTTGAAGAAAATCTTTGAAAATTTGCCTCGATTACGGAATTGCTTACTCATATGAGACTACTACTCCCTTCATTGCATGATTCTTCCGAATTAGACATAGGTGATCGTGCTATGTATAATTTAGAGTAACTATGCAATGCTTGGACTAACGACTCATATGATGTTTGGTGTTGAGTCATAAGTTCGCATGTATAAAGAATATGCACTTGTAATGATATGATGAGATGCTATGATGATGTGGTTATAGTCTAGGGTCAATGATGCAACCTAGTTCTCTATAATCAAGCTCGATGCCAATCATCACACCCCAAATTACCTATTTTGCGTGAATGGAATTCTCGGGATTGATCGTCATAGCATCACAATCACAGTTATATTGAACGACCTAAAGTGTCGCTTGAAAAGAACATCGCTTGATTTAATAAAAAATCGAGTTTACAAAGTAGGTCCCAAATGAAAATCAACTTGCGGAAATAAGTTTTGTTACAATTTAAACGATGTTCTAAAATCACGTAAAACCCAAGTGAGACGCGTCGTCATCGCGACTCCATGATGTGTCCAAATGCATGCCATGAAGTGAATGCCTTAGATACCGAGATAAAACATGCTAAAAGTGTCAACACAAAGGTTGAGTGAGTTCATAGAGTTTGAGTTGAAATGTAAAGCCTTTCAAAATCGTTTATGCAAGAAAGGCATTGTAATCCACCCAGCCCAAGTTCGCCCATACAAAACTTGCAACCCGTGTATTCACAACCCATTGCCAAAATGTATATAGTTTATGTTCAAGCGCATGATGTCAAATGAATTCACATAATAATGCATGACTTAATGTATCAATGTTTACTTGACATAATTATACCAAGACATTCGATTCAATGGTAATCCCAAGACATTCAAATGATAATCCCAAGACATTCACTCAATGGTAATCCCAAGACATTCAAAGACAATGATAATCCCAAGACATTCAAATTTAATGATAATCCCAAGACATTCAAAGCACAATGATGTATGATATAAGATATGACTAAACATTAAGTTCGGTGAAGCATGTAGTTTCAAATAATCATGATAGTTATAAAAATAGTTGAGCATGTATCTCCCCCAAAACAGTTATGAAAACAAATAAAAGTAGGGGCTATGGAACTCACTTGATAAACTGAGGCGATGACAAAAGTGAGTACACCGAGGTATAATGTGAAACTTTAATCTTGACCTATGATGAATGTTATGATATGTAATGAGTTGCAATGTAATGTTATGCATGCACTTCATATGTTATTTATACCATTCATGAAGTTTTGAAAATATCACTTATCGTCGAAAAATACTCTTTGACGCCTTGACCCTTCAAAATGACTTTACAAGTATTTACGTCAAAATGTCATCCTACAATGGTTTAATAATGATTTTTGGTGAAATTATCACTTTTCGTCGTAAAACAATGTCGTCGGAATTTTCATTACATTAACAAAAATGGCTTTGGAATACTAGTAGTAAAATGGTGTACGTCGATCGTTAGAGAACGAACTCGACTGTTTTGGAAAGTTTGTATCGATATCTAGAAGTTTCAGTTCAGGAGTTTTCGTCCAAAAGGTCTCGATCATAAAGATATTAAGGGTTAAAGATAGTGATTTTGGCTAATTGTGGTGTAAAAAGTGAGTTTCGGCCAAGTTTGAACATCCGTAAATAACTTATTACAACTCCGCTATACAAACGGCTTGTTGTTTTGAAAAATATGGCCGGTGAACTTGATTTTACTAGAAAACAATTCGTTCCAAAAAGTTGCACATCATGGTTAAAAACAGCCCTCAATATGGACGTTACAGCTACCGTAACACTTGTATCGTAAATTAATATAGTTTTTCAGAAAATAATAGTTACGGCAAGTTTATGAAAACATGCATATCTTTGTCGCTTTCAAATCCGCTTTTCACGATAATACGCCCTTAGCTTCGTGTCAAGTAAACTAATATATTTTGAGAAGTCGAAATAATTTGTGAAGCTTAAGGCTCATTTTGACCCAAACAATGTAAAACAGCTTCTTGAAAATTCGAAAATAATATATTTCGTCGTCAAACTTGTAAAATCCATAACTTCTTCGTTATAAGTCCGTTTTCATCCGCTCAAGCCGCCACGGATTCGTTTTAAAGTATATTTTCTAAATATCAAGGCCAAAGTTTCGTACCAACAGTCGGATTTTCCAGAAAAATGAAACAAGGACAGAACATAATTTATAACTTATCGAAAATAGTTTTTCTCGGACAAAACCTATTCTAATCCCTTCAAATCAACTCCAAAGCTAATCTAATCCTACCATACACCTTCTTAGGGTGTCATGGGTTCCTAATCACCATCAAGACCAAAGAATACCATGGGGATAATTATAGGATGACCAAATATATATATATAGCTCTTAAAATCATGAAAATGGTATAAATCACACATCATGCATACTTGCTCCAAAAATGAAAAGATACATATGAAATGAAAAGGAAACATGAAAATGAAAGAAACTTGCTTACAAGTGAAAATGATGAGGTGAAAGTAACAAGGTAAATCCTAAACACTCTTGGTTTTATTTCAAAACCTTATAAAGAGTATACACTAGATTGTAAATGACTTGTGCTTGATAAAATTTTTGATCCCTTGTGAGCTTTGAATGTGGCCGGTTTTAGAAGGAGAAGAACAAGAGAGGAAAATGATTTTGGCTACTATGTGAATTATTGGAAGTGAAATGAAAATGAGATGAATATCTTTGAGTAAAAATCTATACTATCAACTCATTTAATGCCTTCCCCCCCACTAGGCCGGTTTTAGGGGACTTTTGTCTCTCAATTATATATTTTTTTTTTTATAAAATGTTTAAGTTTATATTTGTATATAATTTGTAAAGAAAGTGTAGTAAAAGTGTAAGAAAATGTACAAGTATAGGAAATTGGAAATTTTTGGTACAAGTAAGTTTTAATAGGTCAAAATAGAATGTATTGAGATAATAAAAATTGTAAAAATACATTCCTTGTGAAAATTGAGTGATAAAATAGTTATCGTATAATTTTTAAGAAAAACGACGTAATAATTTAACTTTAACGACTTATGTACCAAATAAATTTGAAACACTAGGAAAAACTAAAATATAGTTTTTATAACTAAATGTAAGTTTAAAAATACATCGGGATCATTTTTGAAAATAATGGATTAAATATTCAAAATAATAACTCACGCGATAACGTTTATTAAATATAAAAATTACGCGATAAAGGTGAAATGAAATGTCATGAATGAATTGATATGATGCAAATGATGTCAATGAAATGTAGACTAATCTTAGTCCATATGAAATGTACGTGATGATATGATCATGAATTCGCCGCTAAACCTCAAAGGTTACGCGAATTTGGAACAAGTAAACCAAGTTTAATATAATTGTTGAAATAGTGAGGCATAAATTGTGTCAAGAAATGACCTGAAAGTACGGGTTGTCACACTTTCATATTCTTCCATGCATAAATGTGATATTCAATAGTTAAAAAAAAAGTGATATGCAGGAGTATTTAGGAAGATATCTAATATTGCAATTTAAACCCTTCATTTTTTCATTGGATCTAAACCAGCCCCTATATACACAATGCATTGCCATCATGGTATGGTTCTTCGCTATTACCCGCCTCAAATATTGGCAACAACCAAATAACATTTTGGATAATGCATCATCTTCACTTGCCTGTTGCACAAACCACAAACGCATTCAATTATTAAATTTTGAAGAACCAGCAACATTCGATAAATTAACTATCAACTCGAAATTTGCCATTGAAAATAAAATATATAAAAAATCAAATGGTTCTATAACTCATTATGAAACAAGCACCAAATAAATAGGCCAAACATTATTTACTCAAACATTAGGCAATCAAAACTTTGTGTGTTTTATCAATTTGTATAATGTGTATAATAACATGTACTTTTCATTTTAAGGTGTTTTAAAATAATATTAATTAGTGTGTTTAATTATTTTATATTTTGGATTATGATGTCATTATATGTAGTATGTATGTAAAGAAGTGGGTCCTCCTGCTGTCCCCAATAGGATGCTGACACATATGTTTAGCCATACTATATGAGTTAGCGGTTGTTTACTTTTTTCAAGACTTTTTTCGCACGGTTTTCATCGCTTTCTTACACTTTCACACACATTCTTACGCTTATACACATTTTGTCTGCTTTAATACGCCGTATTTTTTGTCCCTTTAACTGCTTTTATACGCTTCCGCTTTTGTTTACAGTTTTCGTCCGTGTTTACACGCCGCTTAGTTTTTCATGTTTCCGTCCGCTTGAATACGTTTTGACTGCTTTTACATATTAACGTACATTTTCAAACGTTTCATACATTTTCATATGTTTTACATATGTTTCGCTCATTTTCGTCCGCTTTCATCCGCTTTTACCCATTTTCGTTATGTTTTAAGAATTTTCAACCGCTTTCATAGGTTTTCTTGCACTTTACACGTATTCGTACATTTATACATCGTTTTAAATCTGCTTTAATAATGCTTTGGTCCGCTTTCTCACGATTTGTCCCTTTTAATCGGTTTTTATACGCCTCTGCTTTTGTTTGCACTTTTCCCGGTTTTTCATCTTTTAGTCCGCTTTGTATATTTTTTACACACATTCGCCTGCTTCAATTTGTTTTGCACGTTTCGTCCCATTTACCCCTGCTTTCATCCGTTTTACCCATTTTCGTACGCTTATAAGAATTTTTCGCCCGCTTTCATACGCTTTCTTAGACTTTTACACGTAATTCGCACGCTTTTACAAGTTTTCGTCTGCTTTAATACGCTTTTGGTCCATTTTATTACGTATTTGTCCCCTTTAATCGGTTTTTATATCGCTCATTTTTGTTTATGTGTTTCGTCCGTGTTTGCACGCTTTCAATCGGTTTTTCATCTTTTAGTTCATTTGTATAAGTTTTACACACATTCGTCCGTTTCCAGCTGTTTTGCACGTTTGCGTCCCATTTACCCCATTTTCATCCATTTTTACCCATTTTCATACGTTTATAAGAATTTTTCGCCCGTTTTCATACGTTTTCTTAGACTTTTACACAGATTTGTACGTTTATACACGTTTTCATCTGTTTAAATACGTTGTGGTCCGTTTTGTTACGTATTTGTCCCCTTTAATAGATTTTTATACGTCCCCATTTTTGTTTACAGGTTTCCGTCCGTGTTTGCACGTTTTCGCTGGTTTTTTCATCTTTTAGTCCGTTTGTGTAAGTTTTTACACACATTCATCCGTTTCCAGCTGTTTTGCACGTTTTCGTCCCATTTACCCCGTTTTCATCCATTTTTACCCATTTTCGTACGTTTAGAAGAATTTTTCGCCCGTTTTCATACGTTTTCTTAGACTTTTACACAGATTCGTGCGTTTATACACGTTTTTTTTTTGTTTTAATACGTTTTGGTCCGTTTTCTTAAGTCTTTGTCCCTTTTAATCGGTTTTTATATGTTTCCATTTTTGTTTACGGTTTTCGTCCGTGTTTGCCCGTTTTCGCTGGTTTTTTCATCTTTTAGTCCGTTTGTATAAGTTTTTACACACATTCGTCTGCTTCAATTTGCTTTGCACGTTTCGTCCCCATTTACTCAAACATTATGTTTGTAGGTTGCTAATTATGGAAGCCATGGCTTAAAATGTAAATAATTTTGTGTCAACTCAAGAAGCGAACTTAATTATCCATTTTTGGTTTAAAACCATATGTGTCAACCCAAGAATCGAGCTTAATTTCGGGTCATTTCGGTTTTCGTGTTGACCAAAATAAAAATATAACCGATTTAACGAAACAAAACCCGATAACCGAACGGATCAACACCCCTAATTTATAGTCATAGTTTAAAAGAAGGAGGACTTAGTTTGCCGTTTTTAAACATTAGGTCCTTACACTTTGATGGATCTTAGGGATGACAGGGAGGTCATGAGGTCTAAGTCTGCAGGGGTTGAATGATCTCATTATTCAATCTTAGGAGGAAATCGATACCAAGGAAGAACAAATTCAGGCGATGAATGGTTGAAGGGTTTCTCGCTATGGAATGGGATGTTTTCTTTTGTTCTAGTGTCATCTGTTTATGTCTAATGTCTAATGTCTAATGTCTTGGTTTAATGGGATGGTATGTAGATATATTAACAATGGAATATGTATGGATCTTTTGATGGTTTATCCATACGAATGCTAAATATGTTTGTTAATATAAGTAATGTGTTCGCTAGTTTGTTTCATCTTTTTTTTTCATGTTGTTTTGAATTTAGGAATTGGTTGTGTTGTTTAAGTTCGTATTCGCACTGGTAGAATGTATTATTGTAGGATTAGGATGTTCAGTTTTTAGATTGTTGTCAATTTTTTTATGACTGATTATGAAGTTTAGAAGTGGAGCGTTTGTTCATGACAATTATTTTTGATTGAACCACTAGATTTAGGGTGTTTTTGTTGTTGTTTTTGCTTTAAGTTAATTGCATTTACATGTTTTCTTGATTTTTTTTGACCGCTGAGGATGTTAGAGCTTATTTAATTGCTTATAAATAACTTATTTATAGGCTTAAAGTAAGGTCTTAGGGTCGCTTGATGTGTCGTGAGCTCTTGGTTTGATTTACCTATTTTTGTGCTTAATTGTTTATCCGAACCGCTTATTAGTTATAGTTGCTTAATTAGTTGCTTTAAGTCCATTTTTAGCTTTTGTTTGTTCATTTGTATGCGCCATGTGGTGATTTTAGTGTATCTCAGAGTTATATGTGTCTTTGACACACCGGTTTGAAGTAATATGGGTGTTTGGGACGTGGGTAAGCACCATTTCGCTGGGGGTGTTTTTGGTTTCAAAAATTGTTTGATTTTTCAAAACTTAGATTTTCTAATTCATATTTAAATTGCAGCCAAAAATTAAATATTTAAATGTTATATTATCAATTTGGAGCCACATTTTAAAATTATCAAATTTGGAGCCAAATTTTAGCCAAAATTTTTAAAATTATCCTTAATTGAAAATCGCCCATCATTAGCCCTAATTTTACTCCAATAAATCAAAGCTTCAAGCAAAACAACGAACTTCAATTTTACACCATTATTTACCAATTAAGTTTAATAATTTTCTTTAACACATTACTTCGACGAATCATGGCAACACAAATCAATTATCCGGATGATTTGGTTTATTCGATCGTGAAAATGAAAACACTTTACAATATGAATCGAGACGTATTCGGATGAGGGTGAGGATGTCGAAAACAACCATTCAAATGCGAATGTTGTTAAGAGGGGCATTACTAGGTTAGCAAAGTTTCGCAGGAATATGGAAAAATAGACGGAATAAAGGTCGGTGTAACCTTCGATGCCTTCGGATAGGTTATCGTGAAAAACAGAGCATTGTTTTCGAGTTTTTGGGTGATTTGGTTCGTGAGCATATAGGTGTCGGATTCTAACCCGGAGGAAGGTTGATTCGAAGCAAGAGATAAAATGTGGGATGAAATCACGGTACACATATACTTTATTTTAACTAGTAGTGGCTTGGTTGTCGTAGGTACAAGGTGTTAATAAGTTTATCTCTCATTTACAAGATGTGCAACTAATTAACAACGCTTTGTTAATCTTTGCGTGATATTTTGATGTTGACTTGACGGTCGAAAGTCGATAATGAATCGCCTTGGTCAACTTCTAAGGAATTTCGAATGAAATTGATACAAAACTACATATTGCCCAACCAAAATACCATTTCAAAACTAAATGAAGTCCCGCAAAGTATAGTGCAATTATAAAAGTCAAGATTGGGTTAATTTTGTAAACTACACACCAATGAGGAATACAAGGTGTTAATTACTCATTTTATTTAAGTTCAAATACCTTTCACCTTTTCATATGTTTCCATATGTATTAGTTGTATACTATCAAGATTACTACATCTAAACGCCGTATGATTGTGTGTTGCAAGGTAAGATCAACAAAAGCTAAAGTGTCGCTCCAATTCATTTATGATCATACAATGGGACGAGGTGGATACGCCCGTGTGATAGAAAAATTTTTGTTTATATTCGCTTATCTTACATTTGTATGTATTTGATGTTTACAAGATCGAGAGTAAAGAAATTGAACCAGATGAAGAACCACCGCGTGGGTACTGTGTGGTTGAAAGGAAGGGTGAAAAAGACGGAGAATATCACGATGATGATATCGATCGATGGGAGAAAAATTTGTAAGTTTGACTGCAAATTTTATTATTATGTTTGTTTAGTTATAAGTTAATATTGCTCTCAGACACTTAAAAGCTGTTAGTTATAAGTTAATACAGTAGTGTTTTAGTTAATCTTGTTAGTTAAAAGTTAATCTTGGTAGAATTAAATAACCTATTTCCCATATTGTGTGCAGAAAGAAACGGACGACAAGATCAAACAAGGAATCTTGAAGCTTGATCATGGCATCGATGCCATGACAGCTTGTATTAGGTAAGGAAAATGGAGGATATGCGAGGGTGGGAGGTGGAGTAACCTACAAGAGGTATTTTGATCGCCTCGAATCGACAAGCATCCGATGAAAGAGTGGTGGCACTTCAAAGTGAACTTGATAATGAGAGCGCCAACGCCAAGAAAAAAGAGGCGTAATACTGATTTGATGAAACAATTGGATGCACAAAGGGAGCAGCTAGTACCAACTTCAACTCCATTGACACAAACGGAAGTAAGACATAAGAAAGTAACATTCCATCTTTTTACCCTTTTAAATCTGCATAGGTCTTCTTAAACAATTTATATTTCGTGTGTCTCGTGAACATTAATCTTATAAATAGCAAGTGTTGATGAGGAGGCGGAACACGTGTTGTTGGACGTGAGAAAATTGCGAGCATTTGAAAAGGAAATGGAAATAAGTGTAAGTAATAAATCATCCCCTCGATTTTTGAATTCTACATACATGTATTATTTACCATGTATTATATATATAGGAAATCGTTAAATCATCGCATCTAAGAAATCGATCGGATCAAAACGAATGGATTCTTCACGTCAACTTTTCGAATCACAAGAAAATGAGTCTCCATTTACGTACTACCACAAGTATGTATTTAAACATTTTCATATGTTCTTTAGTTTAATTAATTAATCGATACATATATACATGCAACAAATTATCTTTTAGGTAATTAAGTGCGGTGTGGCACTTAAAGAAATCAACTATTATTATGGAAGGTACCGTGTACAAAACCGATGGAAAACAAATGTTTATAACAAACCACTCCCAAAGGATTGCTACAGAGTGTCTATTGAAAATCTTTAGTGGATGCGAGATGCATACCGAATGTAGGAAGTACCGGTTTCAAAATAGTTAAGGATGCGAGGTGGTTTTATGCATGGCCAAAGGATCAAGTGGTTTTTGATGAAAAGGTACATACATGCATGTGTTTTATAAACCTACATATATCATTCTTCATATTTAATTTAGTGTTTGATACACCCGCTTTTGTTTCCTACAAGTAACACCACCAAGTACCATAAAACCGATTGGTTAGAACAGAATCGCACCTAAATTACAAACGGCGCCACGTCTCTAGTGATGCCACGCAAAAGGAAGCTAAGAAGATCAAGTGTCAAGTCATTAAATTATTGAGAATTTTATTATGTACGACATTACAATTTTATATACATTCCAATTTTATTGTATTTGAATATATTTTGAATATATATATATATATATATATATATATATATATATATATATATATATATATATATATATATATATATATATATATATATTTGAGTTTATTTTGATATATATTGATTTCTTATATGTGACTAAAAGATTCATATAGTCACAATTATTAACACTTTTTGGTCACAGTGTGCTTAATTCGATGTGTGACTAAATGTTAGAAAGGGCCACACAAACATAAAATTAATGTGGACATTGGATGAGTAATAGTCACACAAAACACACATTTCTTCACTTAAAACACCATATGGTCACACTTATTAACACTTTTAGCCACTTTATGCTTAATTTGTATCTGACTAAATACCCAAAATAAACCTGCTTTGTGTGACTAAATGTTAGAAAAGGCCACACAAACATAAAATTAATGTGGCCATTGGATGATCTATAGTCACACAAAACACACATTTCTTCACTTAAAACACCATATGGTCACACTTATTAACACTTTTGGCCACTTTATGCTTAATTGTATGTGACTAAATACCCAAAACAAACATGCTTTGTGTGACTAAATGTTAGAAAAGGCCACACAAACATAAAATTTCATGTGGCCATTGGATGATCAATAGTCACACAAAACACACATTTCTTCACTTAAAACACCATATGGTCAGACTTATTAACACTTTTGGCCACTTTATGCTTAATTGTATGTGACTAAATACACAAAACATACATGCTTTGTGTGACTAAATGTTAGAAAAGGCCACACAAACATAAAATTAATGTGGCCATTGGATGATCAATAGTCACACAAAACACACATTTCTTCACTTAAAACACCATATGGTCACACTTATTAACACTTTTGGCCACTTTATGATTAATTGTACGTGACTAAATACCCAAAAGAAACATGCCTTGTGTGACTAAATGTTAGAAAAGGCCACACAAACATAAAATTCAAGTGGCCATTGGATGATCAATAGTCACACAAAACACACATTTCTTCACTTTAAACACCATATGGTCACACTTATTAACATTTTTAGCCACTTTATGGTTAATTGTATGTGACTAAATACCCAAAACAAACATGCTTTGTGTGACTAAATGTTAGAAAGGCCACACAAACATAAAATTCATGTGACCATTAGATGATCAATGGTCACAAAAAATACACGTTTCTTCACTTTAAACTCCATATGGTCACACTTATTAACACTTTTGGCCACTTTATGATTAATTGTATGTGACTAATACACAAAACAAACATGCTTTGTGTGACTAAATGTTACAAAAGGCCACAAAAACATAAAATTCAAGTGGCCATTGGATGATCAATAGTCACACAAAAGACATATTTCTTCACCTTAAACAACATATGGTAACACTTATTAACACTTTTGGCCACTTTATGCTTAATTGTATGTGACTAAATACCCAAAAGAAACATGCTTTGTGTGACTATACAGTGTTTATGGTCACTAATACTGATTAATCCAACAAAATTTGTACCTAATTAGTCACACATGTTACGGTTTTGGTTACTCTTTGCAATAGAGACTAAAAAAGTCAAACATGTGACCATAGAGTACCTATGGTCGTGGGACCTTTAGTCACAAACGTCGAAAATCATGTGTGACTATATGTATATCGTCACACATATTCGTGTAGCCAAATCCACTTTTGTTCTAGTGCTATATCCATGTTGCAATAAGAAAGTAGAGAGCTTTCATACCAAGCTCTAGGTGCTTGATGAAGACCATAGAGAGCTTTAACAACTTTGTAAACTTTGTTTGGATGTGCAGATCTTCAAAACTAGGAGGTCGTTTGACATAAACCTCCTCTAATAGTGCCATAGAGAAAGGCACTTTTAACATGCATTTGATAAACCTCGAAATCCCATATATGATGCAAAAGCAAGGAATATTCGATAGCTTCAATCCTTGCAACAGAGCAAACACTTCATCATAATCTACTCCTTCTTCTTTTCCGTATCCTTGTGCAACTAACCTTGCCTTGTTCTTGATGACATTCCTCTTTCATCTCTCTGACTCAAAACCCATCTTGTACCAATTACTTTCTTTCCATCCGAAGATCACATAGTACCCAAACTTCTTGAAGTTTGAATTGAAGAAGTTCTTCTTGCATAGCTTCAACCCAACTCTTTAGTTAATGCTTGAGCTATGTTCTTGGGTTCTTCTTGAGAGATAAAGCAAGTGAACAAACATGTTTGATGATCCTTATGATTCAAATTGCTTTGTTTATACAAAAGCTAAGTAAAGCATTATGTGGTGTAGAAAACCTTTAGCTTTGGTTCTTGTAAGCACTCTATGAGTAGAAGGTCCAATGATTTGACAAGTAGGATGATCTTTATGAATTTTAATGTAGGTGTCTGGAACTTCCAGATTATCACCTAAATTTGAGAAATCAACATCTTCATTGAATCGAGAACATACCTTCATCTTCAAACTCATCATCGCTTTCTAAGCCGGGCATGTTAGGATCATTTAAATCATCAATCATCGGTATTTGATACAAAGATTTTGATCCAAAATACTTGTGATCTAAAGTACTATCATCCAAAGCACCGTGAGAGAACTCTCTGCTTTTATTCTTTTCTTTGCTTCCTCATAAGCTCTTCTTTGATCATCATCATAAGATTATGCTACTACATCTTGAAAGAGCATCCGATTAAGCTCATCTTGAATAGCTTGATCCTCACAGATAATGAGGATTTTGGTTCATCAAGATTTTCTTTGTTTCAATGATATAGGTTCTTCATCGTGAACAACATCGGTCTAATATGCACTCCATGAACAATATATCAGAATCATCTTCTTTGTGATGACTTGATTTTCTTCTCAACAGCACATAATTCATAGAAGGAGTCAAACCTCAAGATCAAACATCCAATCGGACCTTTACCCTTCGATTTTCTTGATCTTCTAAAATTCAACATGAAGACAATCTTGAACCTTTTGGTGACCCTCGTTGTACACTCTAAACCTTTGTTGTTGGTGCAAGATCCCAATAAATATCCTTCTTCTTCGCTTTGCCATCAAATTTGCCCAGTTATCAATTGTATTGAGAATAGTTAGAGGCATCCAAAAGGCTTCATAAATCGAATGTTGGGTTTATTTCCATCAAGAACTCATAAGGTGTCTTCATCCGAGGTTTGGTAATTGATACTCTATTAAGCACATAGCAAGCAAGATGCCTACACTTCAAATTGAAATTGAATAGGCGAATGAATCGCAAACATTGTTTTGGCCGCTCAATCAAAGTTCTTTTCTTTCTCTGCAACACCATTCGCTATGGAGTTCTAGCAATCCGAACTCCTCTTGATTCCTTTCTTTGCACAAAACTCATCCATAAGCTTGTTCTTGAATTCATCCCATTATCACATCTAATACCTCTTACTTTGAGTCTCATTTGGTTTTCAAGGGCTATTATGAGATCATGAATAGCATCAAAAGTATTATCTTTAAATCCTAAGAAAAATACCCAACTAAATCTCATCGAAGCATCCATCACAACCAGACAAGACTCCTTCTTGTTTAGACTAGCAACAAACAGTCCAAACAAATCCATGCGCAAAGAACTCCAAAGGATCTCTAATAGTTCTTTCCTCAAGTTTTTGCATGAAGCTTTGTGTTGTTTACCCTTCTTGCACGCCAAGCATGAGTAAACATTTTTGTAAGTCTTGGAAGGTAAACCTCTAACTAAATTTCCTTTGACCAATTTGTTGATATTCTTGAAATTTACATGGCTCAATCTTCTATGCCAATCGATGTGCTTCTTCAAGTGTTGCCTTTGCTACTAAACATGTTGCTCTTCCGGAAGAGTGAAGACTCTTCATATCCAGACCGTATACATCATTGGTTCTTGATACTCTCGGTATACCAAGTTATCATCAACAAGCTTGAATTGTGGGAAAGAATGAGACATTCTCATCGTTGAATAACACAGGTGTTTCTTATCACAACCGAGAAACTAACAAAAGGTTTAATTTGAGCTCCTTCACATATCTAACATTCTCAAAGTCTATGCTCCCCGCCTTAATAGTTCCTTTGCTCGTAATTCTTCCTCCACTAGCATCATTCCTAAATGCAACTCTTCTTCCACAATAGGATCTAAAATCGATGAAATTTCTTTGTCTCCTTTCATGCTTCCAAAGCAACCACTATCCACAATTAAATGATCTTTAAGCTCCTCTTCTGGGTTGCCTTGCACAAAGATAAAAGAGTTAGTTAATTTTAGGAACCCAAGCCATTCTCGACTTGTGTTCCTTTATGAGTAACATACTCAAATTCTTTGAGTATGTAATCTTCACGCCTTTGTAGACATAATCAAGAATATCTTTTGTTTCAAAACGTGTGTGGTTTTCAACAAACTCTCTTTTCAACAAAAATCTCTTTTTCTTTTCAACAAAGTCATCTTTAACAAAAATCTCTGTTTCACTCTTACTTCTCGAAGCAATTGTTTGTTCCCATCGCATTTTCCTTCTTAACCCATTTGGTTTTAACTTTTGGTGTAAAGTCCCTTGATTTAGCTACTTTCTTTCGCTTGTAACGCCTTTTAGATTGATAGTAATTAGATCTCCTAGGTTCTTATTCCAAAAGTGTTTGGTGTAAACCGAGCAAGACTTTGAGAAGGTATCAGAGTTTGCTTAACAAAGACCTTGAAAAGTGTTTGAAGGTACTGGGGTTTTGAAAAGGTCTTCTCGTGAGGGTACCTATAGTCTTGTGAGAAATTGCCATGGTTAACCATATGTAAATGATTCTAAAATGGTCTTGTCTCCCTTGGTTTTGGTTGGCGCCTGCTTCTTTGGGAATTTGCTTAGGTACTGAGTGAAAGCCACGATCCTTAATCAAATGATCGTGACTATAACAAACAAAACATAATTTTGACCAGAATCCCAAAATTGCTTCTTCTATGTGTATGACCAAACCTATCATGTCTTTTGGTGAATGATGAAAACTGCTTTTGACCAAAATTATCCCAAAAAGGCTTAGCAAGATTTTGAAAAGGTTTTCTTAAAGGTATCTTTGAAGGTGTAGTAGTACTTTGAATTGAAGGTACCGCTTGACTCTTAACATCATCTTCCTTAGGTTTCTCACCGCTTTTTTGAGGTTTCGTAACTAGATTGACAAATAAGCTTTTCCTAAACTCTAGATTGTCTACTCCAAAACGAGAAACATCTCGCTAAGGGGTTGAAAACTACCGATGGGATGAGGAACCCATGATAACCTTTTTCTTTCTTATATTTAGGAGGTGATTGACTAATTGAGTCCTCATTACTAGATGTGTCTACATAGTTAATGAGTTCATCATCACTAGTTGTTATATCCTCAAAATCACATTCATCCCGATCGCTAGGTGGGTTTTCTATGCTACTAAAGTCCATACCAAAACCTAGTCCAGCTCTAATGTAAGCTCTTCTGCTTTTTCAACATAGCTAACATGAGAAAGTCCTGATTGTCCCCAAGCAAAGAAAATTTTCTAGCAATTCATCCATTTCCTTAGTTAGCTTCTCAATTTCGTAAATCTTACATCCTAGTTTCCATTCACTTAATTTTAACCGATAATCCTGTTGTTCATACTTTTCCGCCCAAGCCATTTCATTATTTTCATGTGTTATTATTTTGGCTTCCATTGACTCTAAAGTAATTTGATAACTAGCTACCTCGCACCTAGCCCTTTGACAATTATCTCTTTCGGCTACATAATCGGAAGCACCTTTGATAAAAATCATGATATTTAGAGCATACCTCGTAGATAAAGGGTGAACTTGGTGAAGTAGCTACCATAGCGAGCGTAACATGTTCATCTTCACTCTCCATGCTCCAATCAAAGCTTCATAGACCATCTTTGGTGTGACAACTCGTACTTTCGTGTCATTTCTCAAATTTACTATTCATCTCGGAATTTACTATTCATGATTCACTATTCATCATTTTTGTAAACTAGGTTTACGAGTATCAAATTTATGTAACTGTAAGGGTTTAGTGCGATTCATGAAAAATCATTGAGGACATTACATATAGACTAGAGTTAGTCTACATATCATCAAGAACATCATCATCATATTAGTTCATGCATGGGTTTGCATATTTCATTATCGTATATTCATATATTAAATAAACCCTATCGCACGATCACTTATTTTGGATAATTGATCCGACACGTCCAACAATTATTTCAAATATATTTTTATACTTATTTTAAAGCTATAAAAATTATATTATTAGTTTATCCGATGATTTGATTTATTTTGTATATATATTGTATATATATATATATATATATATATATATATTCACGACGGTTTACTAAATTTCTTTACGATAATTATTTATTCACCCGATACTTGTGAGAAATGTAATTTTATAATTTTTATGACTTCGATATATTTTATTTTGTTCACTTCCTTTAGGCACCTTCGTGTTATGAACGTACCATCGACCTACACTTTTAATTAACGTCAAATAAATTTCAATGATATGCTCAAACTATTTTAAAATAATTAGTGTCACCTAAACTTAAAAACTTTACGTTTTTACGTTGGCATCTTCATATCAAAACTAATATGAAGTATATTGATAAGTTTAAACATTTTATAAGTATTATATTTTTATGTTGTCCTGCTTTAAGTTTCGTGACTTAAGGGATTAACATTAGTAATTACCGGATCAAACTATACCCTATAAACTAATACTATCTACATTTAACTAATATCCATTTCATATGAACGTAAACTTTACACGTATTTTATGCTTACGTGTTTCTATCTAATTAAACGTGTCACTCAAATGTTAATTGGTATCATGGCAACTTAATTTTCATCTAATATAAATACTACACGTCAATTTAACATTTAGAAAAGACAACATAATTCTCATCTCATATAAATATTACACTTCCGTATGATCCTATCAACTTACAGTTTGGGAAAAAAATAATAAATCATGATCAAGCATGAAAGCTTTAAATGTTCAAGACAATTTTAGCTTCGATAACTTTAGGTCGTTAGTTGACGGTACACGTTTCTTGGGGTTCCAGATCGTGTTTGGTCATTTCTGTTTTCGTGCTCGTTAATTACTTATTAAAGGTGAGTTTCATAGCCATTACTTTTGTATGTTTTGAACTATTTTGGGGGAGATACATGCTCAACTATTTTCATTTACTTTCACAAGTACTCTAAACTTTTAAGGATTACCGTGAGTTCGTAGCCCCACTTTCTATTACTTAATTGTTTCACAAACTCTTGGGGGAGATACATGCTATATTTTAATCGAACACAAATGCTTTGAACCGTATGCTATATCCAAATGTTTTATTGTCAATAAGTAATCAATTGCCATGTTTGAAGTCCCTACATCATGCACCATTAGTCACTTGCAGTGAGCGAATATTGTGAATAGGCCTATTGAATTAACACTCTGCTCTTATTAACCCGCTTAGGGAAAGCGAACGCACTATATTTGAATCATTAAGGTAAATTGGCAAGTTTACCTATTAGGGTCATGATGAAACGATTTTACCAATTTCTATTGGTACGAGGTTTACGCTTTGGTTGTCATGAACTTAGTGAAATAAATGCTATTTTGTTTTCAACGATGAGTGTGAAACAACATAACTCACACTACTTAATATTGTGTTCAAACGACTTAATTAAACCTATGGATTTCACTCAACCTTTGTGTTGATTGTTCTAAGCATGTTTTATCGCAAGTATTAGCATATCATCATGGCTTGCATGGAGTCGCCGAATGACGCTGCCTCATATATTTTATGCGCTAACTATCGCTTGATTGTAACAAATTCATTTTGGTACTTTGGAAATCTTTTGGGACCTATATTTTGTAAACTTTGAATGTTTTAATATATCAAACGATGTGCTTTTAAAACGACACTTTAGGTCGCTCAATATAATCAGAATCAGATGCTATGGCGCTCATCCCCATGTATTCCATTCCACCGCAAAATGTAATTTGGGGTTTGATGATTGGTATCGAGCTTCGGTTATAGAGAACTAGGTTGCATCATTGACCCTAGACTATAACTACATCATCATAGCATCTCATCATTTCATCATAAGTGCATATTCACTTTACATGCGGATTCATACACACTTCATTCTAGTTATTTACTTTCATTTCACATCGATTGTCACATAGATGCCTTCAAATACCCATTCTATTATTATTTCTTTAGACTTCAATGTGGAGAATGCCTTGTCATTCCCTATCAAAATTTTAACATTAGTTGACTCATCATCAATGACATCGAATGCCGAGAAAACCTTAAAGGAGGGTGAAGTCGCCTCACTCCTCTGTTTCACCACCAACATGTCGTGTTACACGCTATTCACACATTAAGTCACTAAACTATCATACATTTCAAGCACTTACGACACCTCATAACCCATCGTCTGGAAACCGTCAATCATTTTGAAAAATAACCTCAAACTTATCACCTCGTATCACATCTCTTTAGAGCGCTTATTCTTAACATAGGACTTTGCTACGTCTCACCTTTCTTCTTATTTTAAAGAGTTATGGCGCCGAAGAAAGCTGCACCCGAAATGACACAAGCGGCTATCCAAAAGTATGTCAGGGATAGTATAGCCGAGGCAATAAGGAATGAAAGAGCAAAAGTGGTTGCGTCTGCTGCCGCTAGACTTGCTATCGGTCACGAGGTCAAGTCACGGGCTTGCTAATGCTTGTAGAGGCTACGACAAGAATCGCCGGGCTACTAGACTTCAAATCTTGCCGTCAAGCCGCAGACTTGTCACGCTACTACGAATTGCAGGAGGGTCTGGGGTTCGGAATTGTTCATACAAGGATTTTAAAAGCGGTGATCCCACAAAGTTCAAAGGCACGAAAGGATCCACTGCTATGGTTCGATGGTTTGAGAAAATGGAGTCTGTGTTTCTTTTATGCAATTGCCCAGATGATTGCAAGGTTAAGTTCGCTACAAGTACACTTTTAGATGGGGCAATGTCGTGGTGGAACTCGTATGCATAGCCTATGGGAATGGAAAATGCTTACAAGCTCACCTGGGAGCAATTCAAAGGGTTGTTGACGAAGAAGTATTGTCTGCGTACTGAGGTGAAGAAGTTGGAAACAGAATTTTATGAGCTAGTGATTGTTGGGTGCGATATTGAGACCTACATCAGAAGGTTTCAAGAGTTGGTCGCTTTATGTCCATCTATGGTTTCGGACAACGAAACCATCGAAGCTTTCATTGAGGACTTCCCATATTATTCAAGGTGATGTGATTTCATTTGATCTCAAACGATTGAAGAATCTATTCGAGTATCTCAAAAGCTCATGGCACAAGTAGTGAAGGGGAAACATTACCAACACCAACCAAAATAACAATGATAACCAAATCAACAACAACAAAAGGAAATGGAAATGACCAAGGAGCTTATAATAACAACAACCAAAACCGTAACACTAACCATCATCAACAATGTAATAGAAGACAAGAAGTCGCAATGGTTTATGTTGTCGCACCAATAGAAGGCGAGGTTATGCCGGAACACACCCACTATGTAATCGATGTAAGTTTCATCACCCTGTCCTTGCTCCGCCAAGTGCCACAAGTGCCAAAATCGGACACCTAGCCGTGGATTGTAGAGGTAAAGCCATAGTCAAATGCTTCGGATGTGAGGAGCAAGGACACTATCGCAATCAATGTCCTCAAAACCAAGGTCAACAAGTTGAAGGTGCTCATGGGAATGCATACATGTTAGAAGGAGGAGAAGCTCGCCATGGTCTCAACAACGCGGAAGACTGAAGAAGTTTAGAAATTAACAATCTTATTTCCCTATACACTATGTCGTACTAAGTTTATGTCTTCCATCGTATCCGGATCTTTATAACTTGTTGGATCGATGTACTCACCAAACTAACTTAAATAGCTTGTTAAGGTTTAATAACCTCGGATAAATCCTAAGTTATTAACAATGAAACACTGAGCAAACTCTATTAAGTATGCAGAATTTACTTAACAAAGCTAAGAAGAATAACTTTAAATTTGAACGATTTTATTAATAACTCTAACTCGCTTATTATGCGACTCTTTAACAACTCTAATAATATCGAACTTCTAAAACTCTAATAATGTCACGCGTACATCTAATATCAATCTAGGGTCCTTTATAGGCTCAAGGATAACCCTAAACGATTTACAATTTTTATCCTTGTACGTCAAGTAAACAATACTTAGAAAGTTCTAGATAAACATTACTTTCTATCTTTAATCTAATACAACCGACTTTAAACTTTACAAGATTTTGATGAATAAGCAAGACTTTGACTTCTTCATTAGCAAGATTTTGACTTTTCCAAGATTTGTCATTCTTCAAAGACTTTAACTCTTCAAGATTTTAACTTTCTCAGATCCCAACAATCCTCCCCTAACTTGAATTCTACTTGTTTGGTTTCAAGTTCCTTAGTAGATTTAGCTTTAACATCTTTGTCTTCAAAGAGGAATTGTGACTTTTATCTTCGATTTTATCTTTGTAGATTCTCTCCTTATATCATCATCAAAGTAGTCTTTATTTGTATAATTCTTTTCAAGATCAATCAACAATCTTATATCTTTTCAAAGAACATTCAAGAAGCTCCATCTTTTCAAAGAACATAAGACAATTTGTACAATTAATTCGCTTAAGTTCCGACTATTCTCATCACTTCCGTGTGTGTTAACTCCTGTGAGAGGTGAATCATTGAAAATTTAATGGATTTGAGTTCTCTTTACCAAATCCATTAACTCGAGTAGCCAAATGTTTTGATATGTAAGATCTTGGTACACCGATAACCATATGATTTTATTAAATCATCGCCTATCAATGATTTGAGTTATCTTTACCAAAAGTCAGATCTTTTGGACTAGTTAGTTCTTTCATCATGGTGAACTAACGTCATATAATGGTTTTTCCACACCTTTACCACAAGCCATTTTCTTGTGGGCTAGCCAACTCTTCACAATACCGATATGGTAAGTTGATTACCATACAACTTATTAGCAAGTTGTCAACTAAAAATGATTTGAGATATCTTTACCGAGCCGCTTTCTCATGGATTAGCCAATCCTTTTGTAACCATGGTGGATTGATAACCTATTGGTGTTATCATCTCAAAACCATTTATTTCTTTTAACATTTGTTTCAAAATATTTATTACTTAACAAACGTTTTCAAAATCAAGAATCGTTTAAAAGCGCAAGCGTGATTTGATGAAAGTATCGTTGATCGCCAGATTTTGAATAAAGTAATCGATATATCAAAATTTAATCAATTAAAATTCATACCGCTTATTCATCGATCACCGCCTATCTCTGTCCATCCGATAAACAATTTTATGACCATAAGTGCCGCCTCATTGTCTTCTTCAACTTCCATTCCATGCTCCAAGATCCTTCTCATGAGATCCGATGTAAGAGGATGTCTTCTATCGCCTAACATGTAAATCATTGTCCCATCTTCTAGCTCTAGAACATGTATTCCAGATTCTTCAAAGAATCTCCAGCAAGTAATCTCCCAATCTTCTTGGTTCTTCCAGATCTCAACAATACTTGTTTCTTCAGTTTCCCAAATAGTTATGAGATCTCCAAGTAAGACTAAACCAAAACCTTCTGATGGATTGTGTTCATAATATTCTTTGACCACATAATATAAATGGAATACATCCACTCTATCAATTATATGCAATAAATCCCAGAGCATATTGAACACCTTAAAACTTCCATCTTCTTTGTGAAACATCATATATTTTTCATCTTTTGACTCAACAACTTCAAAAGTAGTTATTGGAGATTTGTTCATCTTCAATTCAGCATCATCTTTCGAATACTCAAAATCTATTATTCTTAAGTAATTCTTCAATTCATCATCTGTTTCATATCTTAATTCAACTTTCTTTGATGACTGATGATGTAGGATCGATATATTATTGTGTTGATGATTCGGGTGGTCTTGGATGATCAAAATACATGTTTGCCATTAGAGAGAGAAAGTAGAAGAGAGGGTGTTCTTGCTAGAGACTTGGTTCACAAAATATGGAAGGTTAGATTATGAGAAGCACCACCCCTTCCATGGATGGAAGGGGTATTTATACTACGTACACAACGACCTCCTATCGGCCTGGATCGTGTATGATGGGTAAAGACCCGTCCTTCCTCCACGGTGTTACACTAAACTAATCTACGCTACAAACTAACTAATAAACCGCTAAACAACGAATAACTACAAGTCTACGAGCTAACATATGCTAGACTATAATTGGGGTGACCGACACTTTAATATGGAATTTCCAATTCCTAACAATCTCCCTAAGGAGGTCACCCCATGAAATACATTTTGCATCATAGCATTCTATCTTTGTCTTTAGTTCTTGAGCTCAGAGACTTTAATTCTTTAATTCTTCAACATCTCGCATCATTTTGCTTTAGCAGTGATTCTTCAAAGTCCGATTACATTGTACTTTCAGTGGAGGCCTTTGAACCGATCCACATCTTTGATGATCTTCGAGCTTTCTTTGAGATCACCAGCCACAATAAATCTCGATCACCCTTTATTGTGTTGCCATCATGTGATGTTGTGACTTTTGGACCGACATGCTCACACTTTCTCGATCATGACATCTTTTCATCGAGTAGCGGAAGCTTTCATCGGTAGACTTCAATTCTTCAATTTCGCAATCTTTGTGCTTTAGTAGCGATTCTTCAAAGTTCGCATTGATTTGTACTTTAGTGGAGGCCTTTAAATGATCCACATCTTTGATGATCTTCAAGCTTTCATTGAGATCATCACCATGTGAAATCTCGGATCACCCTTTGTTGTGTTGCCATCATGTGATGTTGTGACTTTTGGACCGACATGCTCACACTTCTCGGATCATGACATCTTTTCATCGAGTAGCGGAAGCTTTCGGCTCATGATATTTGCAGCATGTAGCGGAAACATAGTATAAAAATATCGAGCCGTGTTACGAGATATGCACAAGTCATGATTTCTTCAATTAAGTGTGGATGCGTGAGCATGCGGCTTTGGATTGACTCCTCAATTACGATCGCCTACAACCGTCCAAATGTACCGCAAACAACAAGCAATAAAACACACGAAAGTGTCTTTGATCACTTTCGTTGAATTGAGGTACACGCCCACGGTTCCCCGCTGATCAAGACAAGTACCGCCTGTGATCGTATAATTTTGAAGAATCTCCTTGATGTGGTTTCCTGTGTGCTCTAGCCGTTCTCAAACCGTAACGCCTCAAAGAAGACAACACGGAGGAGTGAACCAAATAATTGAGATTCACCGATTGATGAAAATTCATTTGAAAACAATCGCGATTGCTTAGAAGAAAGAGTTTTGCAATACGACGGAAGTTTTATGAGAAAGATCAATTTTCAATCAAAAATACCTTTTGTATTTGAAAAGAGTACACATTCGATGTGCTAGAGAAAAGAAGAGATTCGCACATCGAACGGTTATTCCAAAAGTATTTTTTTAATCAGAGATACTTTTTGAATTTGAAATATGAATACACATTCGATGCGCTAGAGAAAAGAAGATTTGCACATTGAACGGTTTTTCCGAAAGCATTCGTCAATTCCATTCCTGGACCAAGGTTGATTCAAGATTGAATCTCCCCATCATTTCTATCCAGTTGTCACAAGCTTGATCTTACGAGAAGATCTCACATGTCACCCACCAAGAGCTTGTTTAATGTTGGCTCTAGAAGGATTTCCATCTTCATCGTGAATACTTTCATATCACTTTGATGTTCCGCAATACCACAAGGATAATGCATAGGACTCTAAATATATACTTACTTTCCACATTGTGTGAAACAACAAGTCTTCATTAATTTTGTGTCCTAATGAGATATTGTGGATGATCTCTTGGCTCTAGACTCAATAGTGCACATTTGGTTCCTACGCCGAGACTAGGGAGAGGGTCTCCTTCAATATCAACAATCTCTAAGAGAAATTGATAGATAATGTCGATTCCCGTGAGAATGAAACAAGCCCTTTAAGAGGAACTTGAGTAGCTTGGGAAGTTTAGTGCGGTGCATCACCGGGTCCATGATGGCTTGTCTTCAATACCGGAGTTACCTTAGTAAACACCAGAGTATATGAATTGAACCTGTGTCGCCCTAAGGTTGAATTATCGAGGGCTATTTCTTTTTACCCTTTTCTCATATCATTTCTTTTCATTCTTCAACCCTTCAAGCTTACCGAGACTTCATTACTAGAACCTTGTTGGGTTTATTTCAAGATTAGCTGCTCTCATCCGCACTCTTCCCATATCCTCATTTTCTCCTTTTTCATCATACCTATGGACTCTACACTATCTAGTGGATTGTCCCAAGGTAGATCCCTCCGTTCTCGGCGGATCGGGAACTAATACCTAACCTCACCATCCTTATAACTCCATACATAAAGTAAAATGGTCGGTCTTTTGGTACAGCTTCATTCTTTCTTGAAGCCAATTGAAAATCATTTGGAAAAACAATCAAGGTACTTGTGATACGAGATCAAAGCATTTTGTACCTTAATAGTTTTGATCATTTAGAAAACCTCCCCTCAACATGTGCACATGATTTAAAAATTGTTTAGCGATGGAGGCAAGAGGACTTTGAAATATTTTCTTGATCACAATTTTCAGAGAAAAAGCCATTTGATTTTCTTTGGTAAATTCTCCCTCAATATGTGCATAGGATATTTAAAATCATTTTATCACATAGAGGCAAGAGTTCATTGAAGCACAACCACGATTACAAAAGCTATTTAGAAACCATTAGAAAATCAATCAAGGTACTTTATGATGAAACATAGAAATCTTTGTACCTTGATATTTTATTTTTTTTGAATGCTCCCTCAATATGTGCTTTGAGATTCGGAAGCTTTAGCACATATGAGAGCGACCGCACTATTGAATCAAGTTGATCATCATTTATCAAATTTCATTATTAAATCACAAATTCTCCCGATCAAAATATCAAACCCTTTGAGATTTTGGATCCCAAGTGATTTAATAAGGTTTAGAAAACATGAGAGAATATGTGGCCTGGTTTAAATACTCATCTTGTTTTTGGATAAATCCTCCTCCTCAACATGTGCATTGTGTATTTGAAATCGTTTGGCACATGGAGGCAGAAGTGCCTTTAAAGGACTAAAACCAACTCCATTTAAACATATAAGAGATTTAAATCACTATCTCTCCCCCGATCAAAAATTTCAAACCTCTTGAGATTTGTGATCCCAATTGATTTAAATCATTTAGAAAATTTTGGGGAAAGACGTGGCAAGATTTGATTTTGAAAATGATGATAAGGACCATTTTAAGACATTAAAGATTGTTAGTGTCGTATTATTGTTTTAAGAGATCTTTAAGGAAAATAAAACAATTTCACAATTAAACAAGAATGTAAAAATTTCATTTTGAAAGATCTTGATTCTAAAGAATAATCATACCATGACATAACATTAAATCTTTAGATCACCACATTAATTCGCATAAACGGACTTTTATGAAGCAATATTGTTTGAAAATAATTTATTTTAAATCACTCTCCCTTCAATCGATGACCGTAGTCGTTGATTGAGTGACTTAGGTTTTGATAAAATGAAGTCCAAGATTTTCAAAATTTAGTCCAATTTATTTTCAAACAATATTTTCCATTTTTCAAAACAATATTATTTAAAATTTGTTTTAGAAAAATGGTATCATCACTATTTTCCCGCACAAAGAAACGTTAGGTGGTTGAGAAGATTATGTTGTTGCTATAGGGCTTGGAAGAAAACCGTCACGATGCGGTGAGACTTTACGTTGCATTTTTTCATGCCAACCGAGGTCAAATTAAGCTCCGCTTCTTCAATCACTTAGAAGAAAACCATCTCGCTAATGCGTGAGACCTCTTACGTTGCATTTATGCCAACTCCATTGAAGTCAAATTAAGCTCCGCTTTCTTCATTTGTCAACCCAAGATATAGTTACCCTTCCTTTTGGCATCCAATCATATTCAATTGTGGGATCCGGATCGGAACATTCTTATACCAAGATACCGCATACGTTAGTGAACATACATACAGATATATGGTGGTCGACAACACCCAAACAAAGAATCGACTAATAACAATCAATGCAACATATCAATCGATCATATAAATGTATGGGAATAATGTGTTCATCAAACTCTAATCATCTAATCCTAACAATCACATCCTAGAAACCTAGTCCTTCAACATAGGCAATTGTATTTTACGAATAAGCACGAGGATGATTAAGATAATCTCGTTAGATGATCTGATTTGAAAACATTCTCCCCTCAATCAATGACTTATTTTTCCTAAAAGGTTAAAAGCTGAAGTCATTGATTGAGTTTTCAATTATTACGAAAACTCGAATCGATTGATTTTTCAAGCAACTCATTTACCATCATTTTGAAAACAACAAATATTTTTCCGAAGAATTTTAGATTGAAAAACATTTGTGTAGAACAAAGTATCCTTCGACATACTTTCCTCATTTTTGTTTTTAGGATAAGTGCACGAAAGATTTGAAAAATTGGTTTAGCTAAAGACTTTCCTTTCTTTAAAAAACGGTTTGCTATCGGAAATAATAGCAAGCCATGGTTTTAAGCACGGGTTACAGTCTGAAGTAACTGAAAGCCATTGTTTTAAGCATGGGTCATAGTATGTGACATGTTTTGAAAAGAATATTTACACCTTCTGCTCGAACTACATCTATGGTCCCGTACATTATTGAATGACATTTCTAAGACCGTATATGTTATTGATACCGTAAGACATGTCTTAGAAAAACATATTTTTGTTATTTTTCAAATTTTCTGATTTTTATGGGTTTTTGATGGTTTTATATTTTTCTCTTTTCTTTTTGTTGGTTTTCTATTTTTGTATTTTGTTTTTCTGATAAATATATACAAGGATAGAATAGATGATATAGTTTAAGAAAGATGATGATACGAGTACCGAGATAAGGATATCGAGCAGCCCCGTTGAAGAAGATAGAAGTCATCATCTCTTAAACATTCACCACCAAAGCTTCCAAGGGCTCTTGAATCGAGGAAAGAAATTGAACCATCTGAAAGTGAGACTTTGGCAGCTTCCCCCCAAACCGAAAATCCTTTAGTGAAAGCATTCAAAACTTTCTTTCAAGCTTCCATTAGCTGTGCATAAAGAAGTACACCATTATCATTGATCTTGTCGCTTTTTAAGAATAATCACCGTGATTCTTCGCTCGAGGTTATATCATCCAATAGAAGAATAGCAACGCTTCATCCCACGATAAATAACTCTTCTCAAATTCCTTTTCCATCAAGTCCGACGCAATCCATTCCAAAAGGTGTCAAGAGAACACTTCCCGAGTAGTTGAATTGATGCGCCACCTCTTAGACTAGAGCTCACGAACCGAATACACATACCGAAGACAAAGAAACGATACCATCAAGTAGCAGATTAAGTCCAATAGCCAAAGAATAACCCCGATGTATACTTTTCTCCCCTAAAGAAAGTGTATGAAGCTCAAGAACCCGGCACCGAATGCCCAAAGAGAGAATAACCGATAACATTGAAGAAGCGTCGAATCATCGATTATCTCGGGGTGACAATCTCGGATGTCAACACTTAATAAGTGATTATATCTCGAATCACAGTTAAGCACTCAAGTGAAACAACTGAGCGTCCCCAATGTACACAATCTTCTCCCCGATGATTGTGATAACATCAAAATCATCACACACTTGTGTACCTCTTTCATCTTCGTAAACTAACTCTTCCATCACTTCCCCACATAGTTGGAATAAGAGCACTAAACGCCTTGATTAGTAAAACCTTGAGTTTCTCTCGGTCATGACATTTGTTTTCCCGGATATCTTCAATCACTTAGAAGAGTTAAGTTCATCAAGTTTACTCGTCATGAGTCAAACCTTGAGTTTCTCTCTCGGTAGTAACATTTGTCTTCCCGGTTATCTTCAATCACTTAGAAGAATTAAGTTCATCAAGTTTACTCGCTTAGATGCTTGTCTCCTTCCCCTTGCTGGTTTTCACACTTCGTAATCAAAGAAACATTATAAGCCCAAATACTTGAAATCTGCTGAGAAGATCGCTTGAAGTCTTTGTGAGAATCAACATGTCAATAATGTGAGCAAGTCTAATTGGGGATTAAATTCGACATATCACTCTCCCCAATTAGTGCTCTCCCTAAACCGACAATCTGTTTGATAAATGCCCATATTAAGAAGAAGTCTTTGATAATCAAATACAACTCGCCTTTTAGTCTTCTAACATGTAGCGTAGAATGTAGAACCGACTATAGACTCGACCTTCTTCAAGATTGTTCATTGGGAATAGATAGTTAACTTCTTCAACTCACACCAAAAGCATCTCACCAAAAAGCATCCCAATTAACTTACATCTTGCAAATCCCCTTAACTAAAATCCTCCCAATCAAACAAGAATGTAAAGATGTTCATCAAGGAAATCAAAGAATCGTGACGCAACAAACACATAAGATGGTAACACCAAACTACCAATCACATCAAACAAGAACGAGAGATTGTTCGAATCATCATGTTAATGTGTACGTGAAGCATTAACCGAAGCACTTTGTCAATAAACTCATATCACTTGAAGATGTCAACTAACGGCTCTTAGAAGAAACTCCATGTAACAATGACCGATAAGAAGAAGCTCGGTTCTTACATGAGTTAGGAGCCGATGACCATATATTCTTAGATGTCAATCAACCATGCAGAATTATCACACTTCTTCTCCCCCTCAAGAATTGCATACGGAGATGCCATTCTTGATTAAACAAGTGAAAATTATCCAAATGTAGTCAATTCACACTTCTCCCCCGCAAAATTAGCACTGGATGTCGCCATCGTCATTATAGTTGAGCAAGTGGAATTAGAAAACAATCATCGGTAGCCCGGTTCACTTGATAATTGAAAGCGCATGGAAAAAGTATGAAGCATGTTGATGAGAATGGTCAAAATAGAGAAGATTTCTCTTCTTCAGAAGATAAAGCGCACTGACACGTACACTTTTCTTTTCTTTGAGGAACGAGGCATGAACTGTTGTGTTCATACGTCATAATCTCTCTTTTCAACTCTCTTAGCAAAACATGTAATCATCACCATTATTATTCAAGAGGGTCTTTGCAAAGGATGTACCGATGGAGATAACCCAATATGATGAATTTGACCTCAAGTAAACTAACTCGAACTCGTGACTTATACTTGCACATATGTAACAAAGAGCGGTGCCGATTTCCATTAGCATCTCTAGTACTCTCTAAGTACTCTATACTCTTCATCCAACCAACCATCAAGTAATAGACGTACTTTACCTCTTGAAAATCCACAATTGAATGTGACACTGAGCACTACAACGTAACTCCTTAAAGTGATATTTATTTTGAAATGATTAGAGCCCAATTCCCCCAAGTGGTAAAAAGAAAAGGTAAAAGTCACCCAACAATAACTAGATTTCCAAGTCTTCATTTTTGATAATAAGCTCGAACAAGGATCTTGAAGAATCTTCATCCATCCATCCCCGATACCTTCAGATACTAAGTACACTCGCCCGTGATATTTCACTTTAACCTCAAATAAATAATAGTGAATTAACTCCATTATCACATCTTCTGATTAAAAACTCAACTCTAGCCTCCTTTGACGTTTTAAGTGAACTCTGATAATGGTTTTATCCCGACCATGGTTAAAAGCACATAACCCCGTAAAACCATGTAATAACCAAACCGCCATGACGATATCCAATCACACATCCAATTCATGAAGTACACTCTTTTATCTCTTCTTTGAAACAAAACCGTAGCACCAAAGAAAGAAAAGAGATCTCGAATACACTTTCCTTTCTCCAAGATGGTTCTATCATTACAGGATTTTACAACTCTATGGTTTAAACCGAGAAATATTTTCTTTCGGGATTTTACAAAACCAAGAATAAACCGTAAGATAGATCCGAAATGCACATTAAAATTACTGTGATGTTTCCATTGTCACGGATTTTACAAGTCTATGATTTAAACCGATAAATAGGTTCTTTCGCTGGATTTTACAAAATCAAGACAAAACCGTAAACAATGTCGCCTTGAAAGTGTTATGACAACATTGGTTTCAAATGAATATCTGCTTTAGGGGAACATGCAATGTTCATCAACGGTTCATTATCCAACATCATCAACATCATGAACCATCCAATAAACACTTTGGTAAACACATCATTCACGATTCGCTTGGCTATTGCGGTGGACAACTTGGTGAAGTAAACTCGATATGCCAAACTTGATCATGAAGTAAAATTCCCATTTGTTACTTAAACTTGTACTAATCCTCGTGAAAAAGAAACGTGTACCCAATGTACAAAACCTCTTGACATATCCTCAATTGCGTGAGACACCGAAGTGATAGCTATGTTTGTGAGTAAAGTGAGAAAGAATCACAACCGTAACTAAATAGCCAAGTCTTTATCACACTCAGTAAATGCCCAAACAAGTCATCTTCGCGGAAGGGTAGAAAGAAAGAAGACGAAATAAGTAAATGTGCCCGGAAAACCTCACCTCAAATTCAAATAAGAATTATCGTAAAAACAACCCCGGTAGTCAACCTTGTCAATAACAATTCAAGCCGTGACAAAATATTCATGTGAAAATGTATACACCAAATTATTAGACCTCTTAGCACAAATGGTCTCACCCACATAACTCATCGATAAATCTCATGTTCAAGTTTCATGATCACAAATCTCATATTTGTCAATTCACAGATGTTCAGATTCACGCATTTACGATCCAATGTAAAGAAGCCCATCAGTCCATCACATTACATCCAAACCATCACATATATGACCACATCCGTAAACATTCAATCCCATATTAGATACAACACCTCACAAAATCCAATACCCGATCCATTTAAATAACAAATGCCAAAATATATTCATGATAAATCACTTAAATCCTTAAGCTTGCATTTATCTTCATGTAATAAACTAAATTCCAACAAGAGATGATCATGAATAGGCTGATACAACGAGTTATGTTAATCCCACACTTAATCACCAAGATATAGATTGATTCAATGATTAAGTCCAATATCAAAATCATCAAGATCGGTAAACATATGCGGCCCAGTTAAAGTCCAATATCAAATATGTGTGGCCCAGTTTAAACACATGCGATCCATGTACACACACTAAATCCGGTTTCCAGCCCACAACCAAAGTAATTATCCGATCCATTCCAGAAAAATCAAACCGGTTATATAACTCACAACTTACCCTAATATTTCTCACTTTGTCTATAAACCTAATCACACTCTCAAAAACATCCGCCTCCCACTTTGCTTAAACCGCTTTCTCTTATCCTTTCACCAAATCATTTCAATCTCAAAAATGATTCATTTTCAACACAAAACGCCTTAAGTATCACAACAAAATCTTATCTCGATTCTTTAACACAAAATCAAACACAAACTAAGCCTATATCCTTTAATTTCGCATGTTCGAACCAATAGAAGATGTTGCAAAGCTTCAAGGTCCTCGATGGGGGTCTCGGTAGGCTTTTTCGTGATGAGGTTACGTATTATTGTTCCTTTCTTGAACGAAATAAAGAAACGAGTGAACATAATTGTTAAACTCTTTCTTTGTCTTCGAATAGCACAACAAGATCGATGAAGAATTGATTTATTTGAAATAATCTTTAAAGGATTACAAAAAATTGAATCAAAACCGAGATCATTCTTGTATTTTACTTTTGAGTCTTGATTGAATGAGAGATGGGGAGTGAATGTGAGGGTTTCTTGAAGTGAGTCTAGATTAGGATTGTAGTTGGTTTTGGTTTAGGTCGATCTGTTAAAACTTTGTCTTCTCAAATGACCATGGACCTGATGATGTAAGATGACCAAGTCCGAATATGGTATATGATTTTTGTTGTTGATGTTGTGGTCAATGGTATAATAGGTCTTCTTCATCTACCTTTCTTTATCATGACAAGTCGCTACTAAAGCATTTGAGTCAAGTAGCTATGCTGTTTTGGTTTGATGGTCTTGTGGTCAAGGTCAATTCGTATCTTCTTCTACCTTTCTGTCAAGTCGCTACGACAAGAGACACAAGTTGCTACACTTTTTAAACATAACTCGCGACTTGTTAAATAACAAGTCGCTACCCAAAGTGAAAATCAAGTCGCTAAGTCATTTTGGTCTCAAGTCGCTAGCACTTTAATATCAACTCGCTACTTGTTAACAAATCGCTACACAACATGAATGACAAGTCGCTAGGTCTCACAACTCGCTTGTCATTAAAGAATGACAAGTCGCTACCCTTTTGTTGGATCGATGTACTTAACCAAACTAACTTAAATAACTTGTTTAAGGTTTAACAACCTCGGATAAATCCTAAGTTATTAACAAAGAAACACCGAACAAACTCTATTAAGTATCGGAATTTACTTAACAAAGCTAAGAAGAATAACTTTTATTATTAACTCTAAATCGCTTATTATGCGATACTTTAACAACTCTAAGAATATCGAACTTCTAAAACTCTAATAATGTCACATACATCTAATATCAATCTAGGGTCCTTTATAGGCTCAAGGATAACCCTAAACGATTTACAATTTGTATCCTTGTACGACAAATAATCTAATAAAGAATATTCTAGAATTACAAGACTTTCTATAAACGAATATAACAGTTCTTTGTTCTTGCAAGACTTTGACTTCAATCATGAGACTTTGACTTTATCTTTAGCAAGATTTGACTCTTTGACTTTTTCCAAGACTTGTAGTTTACATGATTTTATCAATCTTCGATTTTGTCAATCTTCAACACTTTCATATCCCAACAATCCTCCCTAACTTGAATTCTACTACCTGACTTCAAGTTCCTTTGTGAATTTATCTTTATGACTTCATCTTTAAGGATGATTGTTTCTATGTCTTTGAATTATATCTCGTAGTTTCGTGCTTGTCAAAGTATCTTTAGAATTATTCTTTACAAAGATCATCCAAAGAAGCTCCATCTTTTCAAAGAACACAACAACATATGACAATTTGTACATTAATTCAGCTTTAAGTTGCATACTATTCTCATCACTTCCGGATGTGTTTAAACTCCCGTGAGAGGTGAATCATTAAAATTTAATGGATTTAGATCTCTTTACCAAAGCCATTAACTCGAGTAGCCAAATGTTTTGGTGTGTAAGACTATGGTACATTGATAACCATATGATTTTTAGCAAATCATCGCCTATCAATGATTTAAGTTGTCTTTACCAAAAGTTGTACCCTTCTCGACCGCTTAGTTCTTTTATCTAATGGTGAACTAATTACCATATAATGGTTTTACCACAGCCTTTACCACAAGCCATTTTCTTGTGGGCTAGCCAACTCTTCACATTAACTGATATGGTGAGTTGATTACCATACAACTTATTAGCAAGTTGTCAACTAAAAACGGATTTGAAATACCTTTACCAGAGCCGTTTGCTCATGGATTAGCCAATCCTTTTGTAACCATGGTGGATTGATGACCTATTTATGTTGCCATCTCAAAAACCATTTATTTTATTCAACCTTTGTTTCAAAATATTTGTTACTTAACAAAAGGTTTCTTTAAAAATCATTTAATCGGTTAAAAGTCGCAAGCAAGATTTTGATTAATGTATTGTTGATCGCCAGACTTTGAATAAAGTACTTGTTTTATCAAAAAAATTATTCAATGAAAATTCATACCGCTTAATCATCATCATCGCAATAGTAGTCCGCTTGATAAACATATTAATGACCATGCAAGCGCCATTATCCTCTTCTACTTCCATTCCATGCTCTAGCATCCTCCTCATAAGCTCAACTCAGAAGAGGGTATCTTCTATCTCGCAAACATGTGTATCATTGTACCATTTTCCACCTCTAGAACATGAACACCGATTCTTCAAAGAATCTCCACCAACAATTTCCCAATTCTCTTGATTCTTCCAAATGTCATCGCTTTGCTCTTCGGCTTCCCACATAGTCATAAGATCTCCAAGCAAAACTAAACCAATTCCTTCTAATGGATTATGTTCAAAGTAAGCTCGCACTTACATGATATAAATAGAATAGATCCACTCTATCTATGATGTGCAATAAATCCCATAGCCTGTTGAACACTCAAGCTTTCATCTTCTTTATGAAACATCAAATAACTTCCTTCTTGGATCCCACAACTTCAAAAGCACTAATCCGAGATCTGCTCATTTTCATGTCAAGATCTTCTTTGAATATTCAAAATCTACTGCTCTAAGATAATTTCTTAGTTCATCCCTAGTCTCGCATCTTAACTCAACTTTTTCTTTCTTAGAGAATTGTACATCTTCAACTTCGCTTTTCCTTTTCTTTTAAACTTTTCTTTCTTTCTGCTTCAGTCCAAGTAGCTTCATCTTTAAAATCTTTGATGCTTTCAACATAATTCTTATAAGCTTCCTAGCAAAGATCATACAATCTTTTCATCTCAAAATAATTAAACCTCTCGCAATCCTTTATACCCGACTCTTAAGATAAGCCATCATTGCATTTCGCCTTTAGCTTTATTAGGTCTTCTTGGCATAAATCTAACAAGAGTAGGTGATCGATACGCCACGCAGCTGCTGTCGGGGTCAAAGGAACTTCCTTTCGTCGAGCAAGTTTTTCAACACCCTAGTTGGGGCCAATTTCATGATTAATTTTAAATTTTAACTTTCCCAAAACAATTTGTCAAAATTTCTCCCATTTCTTTAAAATTTTTAATTAATTTTAAAATTTTGTTTTAAAAATTTTCAAGTTTTTTTATTAATTTTCCAAAAACCTAAGTGAAGGCCCTTTCCCAAAATTTTCAATATTACAAAGATTAAAATTAAGAAATTTTTACCCCCCCCTTTTAACCCATTCCCAAACCCAATTTTTAAAAATAACCCAAACAAAAAAATTTTAAAAGGGCTTTTTTAAAAAAATAAACTTTCACCTCACTTTTTTTAAAAAGGTTTTTTTAAAAAGCGGGTGCCCCCCCTATTTAAAAGATAAGAACCGGGTAAGGATAAAAGGAAATTGGGGGTGAATGGATGTTTCCCCCTTCCCGGGCTCCCTAAGAAGGCTAAATATCGGGAAGGGCCCCTCCCGCCGGTTTGGAAAACTTTTTTTCCCCAGGTTTAAAGGGGTTTCCCAAACTTATTAGCAAGTTGTCAACTAAAACGGATTTGAAATACCTTTACGAGCCGTTTGCTCATGGATTAGCCAACTTTTGTAACCATGGTGGATTGATGACCTATTTATGTTGCCATCTCAAAACCATTTATTTTATTCAACCTTTGTTTCAAAATATTTGTTACTTAACAAAAGGTTTCTTTAAAAATCATTTAACGGTTAAAAGTCGCAAGCGATTTTGATTAATGTCTTGTTTGATCGTGATACTTTTGAATAAAGCACTGTTTTATCAAAAAAAAAAATTATTCAATGAAAATTCATACCAGTTAATCATCATCATCAGCAATAGTAGTCGAGTTGATAAACATATTAATGACCATGCAAGCAGTTTCATTATCCTCTTCTACTTCCATTCCATGCTCTAGCATCCTCCTCATAAGCTCAACTGTAAGAGGGTATCTTCTATCTGCAAACATGTGTATCATTGTACCATTTTCCAGCTCTAGAACATGAACACCAGATTCTTCAAAGAATCTCCAGCTAACAATTTCCCAATTCTCTTGATTCTTCCAAATGTCATCAGTGCTTTGCTCTTCAGTTTCCCACATAGTCATAAGATCTCCAAGCAAAACTAAACTAATTCCTTCTAATGGATTATGTTCAAAGTAAGCTCGTACTACATGATATAAATAGAATAGATCCACTCTATCTATGATGTGCAATAAATCCCATAGCCTGTTGAACACTCTGAAGCTTTCATCTTCTTTATGAAACATCAAATAACTTCCTTCTTTGGATCCCACAACTTCAAAAGCACTAATCCGAGATCTGTTCATTTTCATGTCAGCATCTTCTTTTGAATATTCAAAATCTACTGTTCTAAGATAATTTCTTAGTTCATCCCTAGTCTCAGATCTTAACTCAACTTTTTCTTTCTTAGAGAATTGTACATCTTCAACTTCAGTTTTCCTTTTTCTTTTTAAACTTTTCTTTCTTTCTGCTTCAGTCCAAGTAGCTTCATCTTTAAAATCTTTGATGCTTTCAACATAATTCTTATAAGCTTCCCTAGCGAAGATCATACAATCTTTTCATCTCAAAATAATTAAACCTCTCGCAATCCTTTATACCCTTGACTTTAAGATAAGCCATCATTGCATTTACATCTTTAGCTTTATTAGGTCTTCTTGGCATAAATCTAACAAGAGTAGGTGGTCGATACGCTTACGCAGCCGTTCGGGTCAAAGGAACTTCCTTTTCGTCGAGCAAGTTTTCAACACCCCAGGCGGTGAACCTAATCGTTGTAGTGTAGTATTAGGGTAAGCCACGGTATTGATATCGTTCTCTGGGAATAGGAATGCTAGTGAGAAGTTACTACGCTAAGGTTAAGGTTGAGGAAGATTATTTTTTATCTTTTTATGTTTTTAGGAAATTGAAAGGTACGAATCTCGGTATTGGATTTGGGGGTTGGTATTTCTACCGATTACTCTACTATTATCTAATTATCTAAACTAAGGTGGTGGTAGTCTATGTCTAATTAATGTGTGCTCGTATGATAGTTTAAAGATGTGTTTACTTAGGTTTTACTACTCCTTAATTATCTCCTATTGATGGTTGAGTTGTCACTTCCTTATTCTTAGTTGCGTTGTGTGTCTAAAGTTGTAGGCATCGTTTCTCCCAACTCTTTGAACTTACCAAAGGGTCTCGCCTACAAAACCCACTAGGGATAATAAACTCTTACTCTAAGGCACTCTTTGGATGGTTTAGCTTACAACTACTCGGGTAATTATATTCTAAGGTTCACAAAGATGAATCAAGCATTAAGTACACAACGAATGACCTATCGCATTACTAGATCATTAATCAACTAAGATAAGAAACAACCAATCAATATTCAATAATTAAGTTTCATACTCCCTAAGCAAACACACAAATAAATTAGCGGACATGGAGAACATGCAAGCATACACACAAATAATCAAAGACATAATTGAATTGATGAAGTAAATACTTATCTTGATGTAAGATAGGGTTTGGAACCCTAAATATCTGACAAGACACCCTTGGTTCGGTTTTAGGTTTTACTCCAAAAGACTCTCCTAAACCGAAAACTTGGATTCTATATATAATATTACATATGCGGCGGCCACCTTATGTTTTGTGACGCCGTCGTAGCCGTCATTAGGTTTCGCCTTGGCCACGTTAACCTTGCGACGGCCACCTTATGTCCGTGACGCCGCCTCTTCAACTTTCGACGTCGTGCTGGGTCGCATCTAGGCCGTGCCCGAGCGGCGACACCTTACTCTTTAAAACCCGACGTCGTCACTTGAAAATAGCGTTTTGGCTTCAGATCGTCACAAAAATCCTCCGACGGCCGCATGAGATAGCGACGCCGTCTATTCTGCTTTTCAGACTTTGAGTGTCTCGATTCGACTTTGGCCATTTTCTTCAGATATTCGCCTTTTCATTCAAATAAGTGCCATTTCAAAAAAAAAGAAATTTGAATTTTTTCTAAATTGTTTTTTTTCAAATTCTTTTGAAAAAAAGTATTTACTGAAAAAAATTGGAATTTTTTTCCAAATTTTTTCGGATTTTTTTCCCAATTTTCTTTTCAAAATTTTTTGGAATCTTTTTTCCAATTTTCTTTTCCAAAAAGAAATTGAAAAAAAAAAAGTATTTACGAAAAAAAAATTTGGAATTTTTTTTATTTTTTCGGATTTTATTTTTCCAATTTTCTTTTTCTAAATTTTTTGAATTTTTTTTTAAATTTGCGAAAAAATTCCAAATTTTTTATTTTCGAAATTGTTATCTTTTTTTAAAAAAATTTCAATATGTTGAGATAGTACAAAAACGGTTAAAAACGAACAAAAAATCATAAAAACGGATGAAAACGTATAAAAACATACGAAAGCGTATTAAAACGAACAAAAACGTATAAAACCGGACAAAAACGCATAAAAATGGATGAAGACGATTAAAAACATATGAAAATGTATAAAAGGATGAACGCTACAAGAGTTTTTGGCCAAAAGGATGAACTCTGCAAAAGTTTTTGGCCAAAAGGATGAACTCTGCAAAAGTTTTTGGCCAAAAGGATGAACTCTGCAAGAGTTTTTGGCCAAAAGGATGAACGCTGCAAGAGTTTTTGGCCAAAAGGGCTAACGTGTTAATTCTAACGAAATTCACTTAACGGCAGTTAAAGCCAGGGACCAAATTTTGCAAAAAGGTTTGATTTGGGGACGATTTATGCACTTTCAAACTATTTGGGACGAAACCTGCAATTTGGCCAAACCTTAAGGACGATTTCTGCAATTAACTCGTGTCGCTTAAGTCGCTCAGTATTGGGAAGAAACTAAAAGTATAAAAAAATATTTTAGTAAGTTTGACTTTTTTTACTAAAGGACAAAAAAAAAATTCGCAAGATTCTTAAAAAGTCGTCAGATTCTATTCGATGACTATCATAAATAGTAAAAGTCGAAACAATAATTGGGTACACAAATTACGAGGACACTTGTCAAGCTTAGATTAAAAGTAGAAAAGTCATGAGCTCGCCGTATATTTTGGAGATACCCTAACTTTTTTTCTAGAAAGTTTTGACACCTTGAGCAAAAGGTGTGTTCGCATAATTAGCCCTTAATCTAATGTTTAGGAACTATAACATGCGTGTCTTTCTTAGCTAAGTTGATAACAATTATATTGACTTAAAACATAAAAATTCCGAATATGCTTGAGTTTGAGAACATAAACTATATAAAAATACTAATCTATGTATGTTAACCGAAAAAAATAAACTGTGTATTAAATAATGTTAACTTTTAACATTAGAAAAATGTCTATGAAACAACCCAAGATTTGATTGAAGATATGCATATATTGAAAGATAGCTACATAGAAGACATGAAAGGATTTTCTGAGTATTATATGGCAAACCGAACTCATACGCTAAAGTTAAGCTTTTCAAATGTAGACCGCCATTGTGAATGAGACCCTTTTTTCTTGAAAAAAAAAACTCAAGATGAGGAGATCTAAAAAAACAAAAGGAGAAAAAGAAACAAATCAATGTTACCTTTTCTTTTTGATGAATTATCTTCTTTTTGAACAAATAGAGATTAGGGTACGTAGTTAGTTACTTACAAGGTTATCCCACTTATCATTTTATCTCTTGAGGCAAAAATTCAGTATCTCTTCAAGCAACGGCCCAAGATACATGCAACCTAATAACCAAACTATAAATCTCGAAAGTTTGAAGAACCAAGACTAACTATATCACTAAAAACACACAAAGTTCAAAAAACATATATAAATTTGGAAACAAAATAGGTGATGCCATCTCTAACCAAAAAACTAAAGTTGAAAGTTAGATGGAGAATATATGGTGTTGGATGCTGGTGATCATCAAACAAAAAACAGAAGTATTTAGTGTACAAACAAGAAGGAATACCGAAAATATATTATTTAGATTCAACTAACTAGTTACAATACAAAACATTAAATAGTAAAAACTCTAAATGCTAAACAGTGCCTAAACCAATGGGTCGGGCCAATATGCCTTATTAGCTAACATCCTCCTCAAACTCATAATGTCAAGCAGCGGTGAACATTGGGAGTTTTTTTTTTTTTTTTTTTTTTTTTTTTTGAACGAACATTGGGAGTTTGTCATGCACAAAATAAACTAAAATTGAAAACTAAACACGCAGCTTCGGAGTGTCCCATAGCTCAAACTCAGTCTTAGACGATGTCTCAATCCGATGCAAACCCAAATTGTAACAAGGCGACAATGATCAAGTCTAAAACAGATGGACCAAAGTCATTGCAAAATCAAAATCAGAGCAACATAATTTCGGAGATGAATGAGAGTAGAACATGCAGACATAGCAGATTCAGACAGATGTAGATTCAAACAGATAGGTGTAGATTCAGACAGGCGGATTCAGACAGACAAATGCAGATTCAGATAGGCAGACGCAGACAGGCAGATGCAAAGCAGATTCAGCAGGTGCAGCAGCAGATGGAATCGACGAACCGACACAGCGGTACCAAATGTAGACCAAATGCGATAAAGCGAAACGGAGCGTAACCAAAACTAGAACCGTGAAATCGAGATGATGCGTAACCAAACAAACAGAACCAGGCAAAACCAGAGCATAATCATATGCATAACCAAAGCACGCTGTTAATGTTGAGATGCAACACATAACTAATCAAGATAAAGTCAGATTATTTAAAAATCACCGCCACCATTACCACCACCAATACAAAACCAATTACTAATTCGTAATCCAAACCAAACAAGTACAAAATTAAACCAAACAAAATTATAATCGAACCTTCATAACCAAAACCGATCAACCCTAATTTTGAGCTCAATAACGGCACTACCTATACTATTTATGATGGAGAGAGCACTCTCTCCATAAAAGTCTTAAAATTAAGACATACAACATATAAAGCTTTTGGTACAAATCAACGAAATACACCTCTCAAAATTAATACAACATTTATTTTTAAAATACCCTATAATGAAAAATACATGTTAGTATACACATTGTACAAACAAATAAAACACAAAAACTTTATACAATTTATATACTAAGAAGTTGATGGTACATATGATTTTGAAAACCGGACTGGACCAACGGGTTCAACGGGAATCCGGAGTCACTATCGGTTCAGCTAGCCAATAAAAGCAGTTTAAAACGAAACGTAGAGAACCAGTCAAAACCGGTAAAAACAGACAAATTGGATCGAACTGAGATCATTTTTTTCTCGATTAATCAGTTCGGCATTATTATTTTGTTGACGTCTAAACTTTAATCATAAAATATCCGTCGTTACAAGACACGGATACTCTACCAATATCCAATAAACAATCAATTTTACATCTCCATCTATATTTTTAGGTGAGTAATTAAATCTTGTATTCTTACACGCATCCCAATTCCAAACAAAGTCTTTCACGCATCCCATTCCAACCAAATTCATATTAATCTCAATTAATATTCATTGACTCTTTAGTAAGGGATAGTCTAAATACACCAAAATAATTATCTTAATCATTTACATGTTTTTCATTTACTTGATTTTTAAATTACTATTACACAAACTTTCATGTAACATTATATTCCAAAGCATCTTAATAAATTAACATAAAAACATTTATTACTTTTTTTTAGATAGTGTTCTTATATAATTACAATGACATTTTACATTTGTTACTTTTCTTTCAAGAAACTTGGACTTGATTGAAAATTTTGTTGATTAATATAATTAGAACGTCACTTTACATTTGACGCTAAAGTTTCATATTAACTATTATCAGTAATTTATTTTCTCAATTCTGACGTGTTTCGTATGTCATCTGTTTTTTTCTTGAAAGAGAATTTGAGTTTTGACCATCAAGTATCTATATTACTTATAAAGGAGGTACGACCCTCTCTCCTATTTATGAGTTTAAGATTTTTTTAAATTAGAATTTAAACAAATACTACTTATAAAACATAATGTACAACTATGTAAAGCACAATTGATTGTAAGCAAATACTATTTCTCATATACATACAATTAATACACATCATCACAAATATATACAACAACCTAATCACAATGTACAAATACAAATAAAACTAAAAATACACTATTCAATGCATACAATTAATACATAATTTAATTCACCCCTTCACTAAAATATACAACTCTTTAACCACAATGTACAATCTAATTAAGCTTCCAAAACATAAATGAAATCAAGCGACTCAAAACAAAATAACATTTGTTCACGAAAAAATTTAGTCATAGGGTACCACAGATCGCGCAGTGTGCACTCGCTAGTTTGATTAATGTATAAACCTTCAAATATTTTTAATCAAAATGGTAACAACATACATAACTAAATTTATGTTTTATATATTGTTTAATAAGTCATAATTTTCTAGCTTATTTTGAGACATGCGGGTTTATATAAGTTTATTATGTCCTCACACAAAAAAAGTATAATGGTATTTGACTGAGAAATTACTATTAACGAGACATTGGATGATAAAAAGGATGGAAAATGATTTCAGAGTATAAAGAAAACGTTATTTAGACTCACTATAATGATTTTGAACAAGTTTGGACAAACAATGTATTTTTGTCTAAAATGAAACTGAAACTTTTTCTTTTATGTTGTGCACAATCACCTAAGTAGGTATTCTTTAAAAAATCAGTAGCAAGAACGTAAATGGCAACTAGCATAAGTAGCAAAAAGGAAAAAGTGAGAAACAAAAATAAATGGGGGTCGATTAAACAAGAAGCGGCAATGAGGTAGTGAAAAGTAAGGGTGAGTATCGGTCCGGGACGGACCGGACCGACAAGACCAAGACCGACTAAGGTAAAACCGAGATCGAATGTGGTCCGTCGGATCGATCCGACCGAGACCAAATGTGGTCGGTTTGTATCCGGTCCGACCCGTCCGATCCGTCAATGAGACGGGACCGGTCCGTCACCGGTCCGTCCATTCTCGGTCTCGCTTGCTCACCCCTAATGAAAAGGTAACGTAAAAAAGCTTATAAATATAATTGATGTATGAAATAATAATTAACAAGAAAAATAAACATCTTTATCATCACTAGAGCACTACAGCTACCCCTATGTTAAAGCCAATGAATTACTCCACTTCTTTGTTGCAATTTACGAAAACACACTTATCAATGTTTTAAAAAACAATTGGTGTATATAGTAGTTAAAGATACTATCCAATTAATTCATGATATAATATACTTTAATTGACGTAACCAACTAAAGAAACTTATTATCAACAAATCAAAAGCTTAGGTTGAACACAATGGCAACACGGCCACCCGTAGCTTCCGGCACATCGCCTTTCTCTCCGACGACCGACGACGACCTGTTTGTGGGTTGTATGACAATACTCCTAAATCCAAATATTGTTTAGAAATGGCAAAGTTTTTTTTTTTTTTTTTTTTTTTTTAATTCATTCAAATATTTTTAACAACAAATTTATAATTCATTAAAATAAATAAAAACATTACAAAATATTAAAATAAAATGATACGAAATACATAATACATAAATCCTAAATCCTAATCTGAACATATGAGGAGATATATAACCCGGCGAGCCAAAGCTTCACGGTACCGGAGATTCACCACAAGATAATAGAACATACCAACATTAATATTTAAAAAGAAGAGTACACCATTACAATACTAGTTTAGCCGTCATCGGCAAATATATTACAAGTTTAATTCCCAAAATATTGCGTTCTATTACATAATGATTTGTAGTAACAAGTGAAAACTTCATTATGCAAGACCGGTAGAAAAAGCTTACTAACGATCACACGAAATGCATGAGAGAAAAAGCGGTCAACTATGAAAATAGTTGGTGAGTAAACACGCTTAGCAAAAAATAAGAAACACATCGCCTTTTGCACCACGTCTCTCACTCCACCGATAAGTCGAGATTTATTGAGAACGACCGACGACGACCATTCACCCCAAAATATAGTAAAACGGTAAAAGGGGAATATTACGAATGATATGATATGTAATGAGTTGCAATGTAATGTTATGCATGCACTTCGTACAGTTTTGAAAATAATAATTATCGTCGAAATGACCATTCAAAAATTACTTTACAAGTATTTACGTCAAAGTGTCATCCTACAATAGTTTTATAATGATTTATGGTGAAATTTTCACTTTCGTCAGTAAAACAATGTCGAATACTCCTAAATCAAAATATTGTTTAGAAATGGCAAAGTTTTTTTTTTTTTTTTTTTAATTAATTCAAATATTTTAACAACAAATTTATAATTCATTAAAAATAAATAAAAAACATTACAAAATATTAAAAACCTAAAATGATAATCCTACCATACACCTTCTTAGAAATACATAATATAAATCCTAAATATATATAACCTAATCAATACTCCCATGCATGCTTGCGCAGAATCATATGAGGGAGATATATAACCAAGAAAACACTCGGTTTTATTTCAAAACCTAATAAAGAGCCAAAGCTTCCCCCTAGGAGGCGGTTCATATGCAAAGAGATTCTCACCAAAGTACATGGCAAATGAGGTTGATGCACCGCACCATCATCTTTGTTCACCGATAGCTCAAAATAGAGTATAATGATATTATAAAAGTTGTAAAATACAATTGATTTTGGTGGTGATGTTGTTCGTTACCGTTTGAACACACCGCCACAACTTGTCAATAATCTCGCTGTTTTGTGGGCTTCCTCCTTCGAAATGTCTCAATCACACCTTTTCGTTCGGTCTTGATGTCGTTGCAACTCTTGTAGTTTTCTCATCTCAGTAGCTTCTCCGTCCTCGCCTGCTCAAACAATTCGATTATGCGTATAATAGCATTTTTTCGAGCCTCATCGTCGTTATTGCATTGATTTACCACGTACGCTTGCATATCTTTAGCGGAATGCGGGAGACGGCAAGCCATAATAATCTTGTGTAAAGAGAAGTGTGAATTTTGAAGTTGAATTATGTTTGAAATTGTGTGTTTAAAAGTGTGTTTGAGTTAGTATTTATAGGATGTAAAAGTGGTAAAGTTTTTTTAAAAAAAAAGTTTTTTTTTTGTTTTGATATCAAACGGTCCAAATTATGTGTGCTTTCACTCGGTTGTACAAACGAACTAGGTTGGCCAACTCTTCGCAACCAACCGACGATGACCTTCTCTCCACAATGGGCAACTGAAGGTTTTGGTCGGTTGACCTCTCCCCAACCCAACCATTGTGTTCAAATTTTACCAACCAACTTTTTTTTTTTTTTCAGTATTATTAATTTTAACATGCTACTCGACACGGTGGTTATCGGATTTCTATTTTTGTTCTTTGTCGGTGGTAAGTTGCAACAAAACCGAACGAACTCGATATAAACGATACATGCCTCTAATCTATACTACTTATAATAGAGGAATGAATATCTCTCCTCATGGTCTTAAAATTAAGACTTACAATATACAAAGCCTATTGTACAATACACAATGCACTATTAATGATTTTTCTCATCAATCTTAATTTTAAGACTTACAAGTCTTAAAGCTTAATATACAAAATACAAAGCAATATTAATGTGGTCAAGATATTTAACATAGTCAATTAATTAACTGGTCAATAAATGCAATTAATGCAGTTATTAAAACACCCCTTACACAAGAAATACAAATTATCAAGCATATTGTACAACTAACTTAAACACAATTCCTGCATTAAATGTCACTAATACAAATAATAAAGCACATTATACAAATATTCAAGCCCGAACAGCAACGGGCCAAATAAGCTCGAGCCGAACGGTGCGGTCCAAACGGGTCGAGCCCGAACGGCACGGGCCAATGGGGTCAAGCCCAAACGGCACGGGCCAAATGGGGTCGAGGCCAACGGGCTCGAGCCCGATCGGGCATAGATTAAACAAAATTCTTGATATCCGTAAATTTATTGTCAAAAAAAACATAATAAACTAAAATACATAATTCACCGGAAAATTTTACTTCAGGGTACCCGCCGCTGCAACGCGCGGATATCCTGCTAGTACTATATAGAAACCATAAGGATTATCGAAAATATATTATTTAGATTCAACCAACTAGCTAAAATACAAAACATTAAATAAAAATAGAAGCAAACTGCTTTTATACGTGTAATTTTTAGGCTCTACAACAAAAGCTTCTCTTGCTTATATAATAGGTAGATATGTTTTTAAGCTTCAAACAAGTAAGTTACCTAATTATAGCATCAAATTTATGTTTAAGTTTCTTATAGAGGTTGAAATGATATATAGATTGTGTTGGGTTTGGTTGAGGCATTGATGATTAGTATATTACCTTATATTCACTAATTCAGTATATGCTTGGCATGTCACATTTGTGTATGTTTGGCGCAAAAGGATAGGACTAAAGCTGGGGCTAAAGCTTATATTATATAAGCCGAAACTAGAATTTTTATTTTCATAAACTTGTTTGGCAACTTACTTGTTTATTGTAAACTTACTAAAAAAGACATATAATTAAATTAACATGTGTATATATTAGATATTTTTGTGGGTATTAAGTAATTTGGTACAAACGAGGCTTATATTTGAGGTTTATAAAAATTTTAGCCTCATTTTTAAAGACGAGGCTTATAGCTGGGGCTTGGGCTTATAATTTCAAAAGCTCCCTATAAGCCTCTACGTCAAACGAGGCTTATAAGGGGCTTTGAAATTTAAGCCTCATAAACCCTTTAACCAAACACAGCCATGATATGCGTTGTATTTAGATAATTGATTTTTGTAAGCATGAAGTAGAAAATCTAGAACTACTTGAAACTACATTGAGTTTATAGAGATATTTTAGTACTACCTCCGTCCAAAAATATAAGTCCAGTTTGACTTTTTCTATCCAACTTTGACTTTAAATATTTTTGTTTGTATTATATAATACTTGATGAAAATTATATCAATGAAAAATACATTTAAAACCCAATCCATTTACATAATTTTCATCAAGTATTGAATAATAAAATAAAATATTTGAGGTCAAAGTTTGATTTATAAAGTCAAACCTGACTTAAATTTCTGAGACGGAGAAATAGGACATGAAGATCACATCTAAGAGGGTGTTTGCTTGGATTATATAGATGTATGCCTTATTCGATTTTGGACTTATGTTTAATAAGCTCATTTTTGGGGCTTATTTTGGAACTTTTCAAACATATAAGTTTATATAGCGAAAAGTTCTAAAATAAATCACAAAAGCGAGCTTATGAAACATAAAACAAAAACAAATAAGCCATAAGCCGGCTATATAAGCCGAAACAAACACCTCTTAAAAAGGTAGCTTCCACTTCGTTAACTTTTGGTAATAGAAGTGGAAGCCACTGAACATGCAAGCACAAAAACATATGATTTTGGTAAATGATTGAGAACATGACAAAGTGACCTATAATAAAGTGAACTTATGGCAAAGAGATACTAAGACCGGACGCAATAATGATCATCAACGACTTTTATTTTACCTGTCATATCAGCTTTCTTTCTCAAAAGACTTACAAGCGATTTTTTGCCACAATAAGACAACTTACACTACAAAAAATATACCTCACAAATATTCTTTTTTAATTAGTTCACACACACACACCAAACATATACACATCGATCATGCAGACAATCTAAAAAAAGAAAAAAATCATGCCACAGTAGAGAGACCACGATGTTAGTCTGTCGACTATCCTTATTGCGTCCAACCTAAATGTAAGCACTATCCATTACAACTTTGTTAACTAAACACATGATGACTTTTGATTCAGTCTTCAAACATGACTTTTTTTGAGCTTAGAAACAAACACTATAAAATACCCGTTCATTCATACAACATCAAAATCTTATTTCATTGAGCTAACAAAAAAATAAAACAAGATGTGGAAGTTAAAAATAGCAGAAGGGAACGATCCTTACTTATTTAGCACCAACAACTTTGTTGGTCGTCAAATTTGGGAGTTTGATCCTGATGCTGGAACTCCTGAAGAACGACAAGAAGTTGAAAACGCGCGTCAAAATTTCTTAAACCGACAAAAGGAAGGTTACCAAACATCCGGTGATTTGCTCATGCGCATACAGGTAACCTAACTTGAAATTATATCATGTTGGCTAGCCATAGACGGGACGACATTAAAGAATCTAAGATATATGCACCGAGATATAAACTTTAAAACTTAGCATACTTAGAAAATTGGAAGTGCGCCCATTGACCGTTGTATGTTACTTAACTCATAGTTTACTGGTCTTGACATATTATGAAAGTAAACTTAAAGAAAACAACATTTTTTACCCAAAAACTATATATACAAACTTATCATATCTTCTGTTATTTCCACATAAACTCTCTAATTTTCGGCATGTTTTATCATCGTATTCTTAAGAGTATTGTTAACACGTAAGTGGTTCATATTGCGTAGTTGATAAGGGAAAACGGGATTGATGTATTGAGCTTACCGCCAACAAGGTTGGGAGAAGACGAGGAGGTGAGTCATGAAGCAGTGACAAATGCAGTACGGAAGGCTGTACGGCTAATTCGTGCCATCCAAGCGAAAGATGGTCACTGGGCTACTGAACATGCCGGCCCTTTGTTCTTCACTCCTCCCCTTGTAAGCTTTTATTAAGCAATGTCTAATACTCTAATCTTTCGCTCGTTGGGCTATGATGAAAACCATATATTTTACTACATCCATCACACTTGTATGATCTAAATGACTGGCATAAAAGCATATCACCATTAATTATGATTACATACGTAGTTTGCAACATATGTTGAAGACCACTATTCACTTGAAAAAAAAATTATTTCAATTTAGCAAAAAAAATTATACTACGTAGTTAACAACCATACAATAGTTGTTAGAGAAATCTAATATTTACTTTGTACGAATTAGCTTGCTGAAAATGTTATGTACAACAAAATGCGGTGATTACCACGTTATAAAAGCCCCCATGTTTTCGACATCGACTCGGTCATGACTTTTTCTGCCTCGAGCGAGCCGATTTAAAAATGCTTTTTGTGAACAAAAAACATACAATAGTATCATTTTCGCCTTTTGGGGTTAAGTTAATGAAGCTAGGTGGCCTATCTTCATACCCATTTTCACCTAATAGAAACGTGTTAAAACACAATGATATAAACTTCAAATTACAAGTTCAACATAGATCACATAAAACGACATCATTATATGTTTCTTGAAACAGAAACTAATTTAATATACATTCTCCAAACTAACTGCTGCTATCAGTATATTTCTATTAAACATCCAAGAACTAAATATATATACAGTTTACAAAGTTTTCCCATCTCATCAACATCTTTAGATTATTCTTGGAGAAAATACCAAAAAGTTCGAATTTGTTGCTAAACTACACATAAAAATTCATTGTGTTATTTTTGTGAGATCATTTTGGCCCTTTAAAAACTGATATATATGACCCTTTTTTAAAGCAAATGAACCTAAATATTTTTCCGAAATCGTGTCCCAGAGTCGTGGCTAAAGCCCATGTCGCGGCTCAAAGGTTCTGTTGTTTACATGTGCAGATTATTATCTTATACATTAGTGGAGCCATCGACACACATTTAACAAAGGAACATAAGAAAGAAATGAAACGTTTTATCTACAACCATCAAGTAAGAATCATACTCATCCTTTTACAAATTTAAATTCATTTATAAAATACTAGTTTTATGTGTGTAATAAACTCACCACACATATGTTCACATTTTAACTCAAGTAAATGAGTAATGTGTTAATGTTGTTAGAATGAAGATGGAGGGTGGGGATTTCATATAGAGAGCCACAGCACCATGTTTGTGACCGTGTTAAGCTACGTATCCTTACGACTGCTGGGTGAAGAAAAGGATAACGCAAATGTTGCACTGACTCGAGCTAGAAAATGGATACTTGATCATGGTGGTGCGACCAATATACCCTCTTGGGGCAAAATTTATCTCTCGGTATATCATATGGTTCATTTTTTCCTTGTTCATTTGTATCAACTTACATGCCATAAACTTTGTATAATAGCCATTGACATGTGTATTACATCTCATAATGTGTGTAGATACTTGGTGCGTATGAATGGGAAGGGTGTAATCCTATTCCACCAGAATTTTGGATTTTCCCCGAATCTCTACCCTTTCATCCAGGTACATTGATATCCGGTTTGATTATAACAAAGTCAAGGCAAACAAAGTTAGTCGATCTAAACATTTTCTTACTTGTGGTGTAGCGAAAATGTGGTGCTATTGTAGAACAGTCTATATGCCAATGTCATATTTGTATGGGAGAAAATATCATGGCCCAATTACGGATCTAGTTCTTCAACTACGGCAAGAGATTCATCTTACCCCATACCACAAGATAAATTGGAATAAACAACGCCATACATGTTGCAAGGTTGTTAAATAATTTACTTTTATAAGCACGCATATAAAAAGAAAGAATTTTTTTTTGTATTCAAGAATGTTTTGTAATGGAATACAGGAAGATTTGTATTACCCTCATACAATAATTCAAGATTTGTTGTGGGATGGTCTTCATTACTTGAGTGAGCCCCTCTTCAAGTACTGGCCGTTCACCAAACTAAGAGAAAAAGCCCTCAAAAGAACACTTGAGTTGACTCGTTATAACGCTGAAGAAAGTAGGTACATTACGATGGCAAGTATCGAAAAGGTAAATAGAAATATATGAAAGATAGAAAAATTTACAGAAAAGTGAAATAAATAAATTTTGGGAAATATAGCACCAAGTAGCTCCGCTCTGACTATAGTATTTATTTTGACTGTCTTGGTTTGTTTGGGACATAGGGATTCCAAATGATGTGTTGGTGGGCGGAAAATCCAAATGGGGATGAGTTCAAGCATCACCTTGCTAGAGTGCCCGATTACTTGTGGCTAGCAGAAGATGGAATGAAGTCACAAACATTTGGCAGTCAACTATGGATTAGTGCATTTGCAACTCAAGCAATAATAGCGAGTAACATGCCTGAAGAATATGGGGACTCTCTTAAAAAATCAAATTTTTATCTCAAAGAATCTCAACTCAATCAAAATCCATCTGGTGATTTTAGTAAAATGTGTCGACAATTTGGAAAAGGGGCATGGACGTTTTCCGATCAAGATCATGGTTGGCCTGTCTCAGATTGCACAGGAGAGGCACTTAAAGTGATAACTCAACCACACTTTTTGTTATTCATTTTTCACATATTCGAGAAATTATTGCTCTTACAACTGATATATGCTGCAGTGCCTACTGTTACTATCCCAAATGTCCGACGAAATATCAGGAGAAAAAGTAGATGATCAAAGATTATACGATGCTGTTAATTTCCTCCTTTACGTACAAAGTCCTACAACCGGAGGTTTTGCTGTTTGGGAACCACCAATCCCACATCCATATTTACAGGTGCAAATGTTAAACTGTCAATGGCAATAAGAATTGTAAAATGATATAAAAGACGCTAACTTGTTTTTTTTTTAATGGTATGCAGACCTTGAATCCTTCAGAAATGTTTGCTGACATTGTCGCCACATGGCGAAAGAGAGTAAAGTTTCCTACAAATCTTCTATTTAGCGAAATTTTGCTATGTGCTAACTATAGGTGGCACACTTAGTGGGTTGGGTAACGGGCCAAACTGAGTCGGGTCAAAATGGGTAAAATTTGTTGGGTCGGGTTGGAGTGTCGCAGTACATTTTGTCTAATCAAAATGATTGCAAATAAGGAAAAAAATAAAATAAAATAAGAATACGCTACTGTCTTATACAAAATGAAATTTCTATGCATTATAAATATACCATGGCCGACTTTCCACCCATTTGAGCCCTATTTGCTTTTAAGCTAATTGCTTCTATTTTATCTGCTTGACTTGTTAGAAACATGACTTAACCTTAATCAACTTGTTAGCGTAAAGTTACCGCTAATCTTGATGCCTTTTATGGGTGATCTAATCAGGCATGTTGAGTGCACAACCGGTGATGCAAGCTTTAATAGAGTTCAAACGCTTGCACCCAGGGCACAGACAGAAAGAAATAGAAAAATCTGTGAAAATGCAGTGCGTTATCTAGAGAACACCCAATGGCAAGACGGTTCGTGGTAAGCTAATGACCAAAGCTATGAATCACTAAACAAGTAGGAATAAATTGATTTAAAACCTTGTGAAATGTAACAGGTATGGTTATTGGGGATATGTTTCATATATGGCACTTTCTTTTCGCTAGGAGGTTTAGAATCGGCTGGACTAACCTATAAAATTGTGAAGCAATTCGAAAAGGTGTCAAGTTTTTACTTACTACTCAAAACGAAGAGGGTGGTTGGGGAGAGAGCTACAAGTCTTGTCCTAGTGAAATATACACACCGTTGGCTGGCAATCGGACAAACATAGTTCAAACAGCATGGGCTATGCTTGGTCTCATGTCAGCTGGGCAGGTTAGCTATATCCGCACACTTCTTGAGTTTGTATAATCTTTACTTCTTGAGATCCACACACCATTCAAACCACAATGAAATCAACCCTTTTGCTTAAGTGCCGATTGTTTTTTCTACAGTTACAAGTACAACATCCCTTATGACTTTATAAGTGTTAATAAGATAACAAAAATTTACAAGTCTCATCGAGCCACGAACAGGACCAAGTAACATTTCATTTTTTACCTAATGGCCAGGCTGAAAGAGATCCCACTCCATTGCACAAAGCAGCTAAGATCTTAATTAACGCTCAAATGGATAACGGAGATTTTCCTCAGGAGGTAACTTCGAGTGCGTATCTAACTAAGCACTTGGCTAAAAAAAATGTTACTAACACGTCAAATGATTTTGCAGAACATGACGGGAGCCTCGATGAGGAATTGCATGCTTCATTATCCGTTATACAGGAATATCTTCCCGTTAATGGCACTTGCTGAATATCGCAAATGTTTTTGGTCTAAATAAAGACATACACGAAACTACATATTTGAAAGATAAAAGTTTAAAATGCATGTAGATTAAAATCGCTCATTATGTCATTTTTCTGGTCAAATATACGTTATGAAGACAAGTTAGAGTCATGTATTCTCGTTTGACACTTCCTAAACTAAAAAAGAAATGGCTATATATTATGCCATTTTCCCTCAAGTCTAACCTAAATAATTGACACTATGGACCACGGTCAATTACGGCTTAGAAAAAAGATTGCATGATAAAGAATATATATCATATATATATATATAACTTCTTGAACTTAGATATTTATATAATGACATGGTTATCAATGTGGACACGAGACTTTTTTAACAAGCAAAATAATCGGTTTACTCGTTTTTCTTTAACCCAATTTAGAAGTTTTCTAAAGTAACGACCACAGTTGACAGCTAGTGTCAAAAAAAAACTGCGATTATCATCTTATGTGTTAAGTCTCAAGTTCAATTTTGTTATATATAAATAATTTTGTAGTAGTCACACCAACTTTAAGAAAAAGTAAAAAAAATAATAATAATAATTAAAAAAAAAAAAAAAAAAAAAACCTTTACTCTTTTTGAGTTTGTGTGACGATTGGTTCAAATTCCGTAAATCAATCAACCAAAATATTAAAACCATAGTTAAAAGGAAAAGAAAAAAAAAAAGTTTTCTAAAGTAACTTGTCATTCGTTACAAATTTAATAACCATGTTACATTTAAAAAATAAATAAACATGTGTGCAAATGCGATTCCATATCAACTTATAAATAGTTTTAAATCTAAAAGTTAGAGAATCACATAATTAAACAGATTTAAATGGGTATTTATCAAATGAAGTGGTTAGATATAAAGCTTTTATTTAGCCTTTTATAAAAGAGATGAAACTTTTAATGCCTTTTCCAATTAAAAGAGACTAAGGTTTTCGGCCCGCGTTTCTTCCCCACTAAGAAAAAACTAAACATCTTCTAAGGTCAATGCTAATGGTAACTATAAATATTGTGGTCCTGTCACATCAGTTTTCTCTCTCAAAGACTGCACTCCAACCACAAACAAATAATGAGGCGACCGGAACCACAACAAAAAACATACCACACAAAAACAAATTAAATAAAAAACAACACACACAAACAAAATAAAAGTTATGATTTGGTAGCCAACCGAAAATAAATAAATAAAAATAAAAATAAAAAAAATAATAATAAAAGGTGAAACTTGGTTGCATTTGGTTAAGCCAAGGGAAAGACCCGTTTGGGGGAGGTGGGGGTTGGTTTCGTTTGGGTGCAACCTCTCCTATTAGCATTAGCCTAAGTTCATTTATAAACCAAAAGTTTACTTATATAGCAAAGGATCAAATACTAGCCATTGATTTTTTAAATTAGATAACAAACTTACTTTCACCATCTTTTTTTTTAGATTAGCATATCTAAATTGTTAATCGTTAAGCGAAAAATTACACCATCGCAACAAGTATTTAATTATCTTTTTATAGAAGGGCACTTTGATATACTTTCGATAATTTTTTTTCTCTTTTTCACGTTTTTCTTCATTTTTTACGTTGTTAAAACTTGCATGAAAAATCACATGTGATTAAAACTAATTTGAATATTCGAATATCTAAACATATAATAAAACGAACATAAATTTTTCTACAATATTTTAAAAGTTTCACCTTTTTTCTTGAAAACTAGACATGCATAGCTTTCCGAACATATACAACACATTATATTTGAATTGTAGATTAGTCCGTTAATTCACATAGTTGGATAAAACACATAAATTACATGTGATTTTTACCACACGTGATCTCAATTACATGTGATTTTTACTACATGTGTTGTTTTCACATGTGATTATAGTAGTTTTATGAATGAACTGCTATAATTTATTATTCGATTATAATGTGTGATATGGTTGGAAAGCCATGAATGTGTGTTTTTCATTACAAAAAACGAGAAAAATCTTTGATTTATAGACAAATACTTATGTCAATTTTAGTACAGATATTTAGTATTTGTACTTCGATATTAGTGTTAAATTACATGTATGTAAAGAGGAAAGTTACAAAATAAAACTACAATTTTTGGAATCATTAAAAGTACACGACAAATGCTAAACCGGCTAATATATACCAGCGTTTGTCATGCAACAACAATGTTATTATGTGGCACATGAGTCTTGAGACACGCTTTCTTTGCACATCATCAATAAGTCATTATTGAGATGGCTTTTTATGCGTGGCTTGGCTTAAGTGATCCGACGTGTTCTTTTCTCTTATATAGTGGGGATTCGTAATGGGTTAAGAGTTAAGACAATGTGTAATGATAGTCTCTTTATCATGTGGAAGACACTAAAGGACACACCGTCCTCTATAACACCACACTCTACCACGCATTATCAACCATTTTGAGACATAACTAGATGGACAATTGACTTTTTATGTTTTGTTATAGCGTGCGTCGTGGATTTTTTAGGTATATTTATGTTTAAGTGAGTATGTATGTGTAGTGAAATTAGTGATCTTATCACACATGATTAGCGATGGAGAGATAAGCTTATGTGATGTTAAGTTGTTAATAATAAACGCGATGACTACTACACTCGGCCTAAGATTATCACAAATGCGAATAAGACCCATTTTTTAGTTAATCGGAAAAACTTGACATGTTGAAACATGATTATTAAGATGTGAACATGACTCATTTATAATTTAGTAAATGTCTTTATTTCTTTATTAAAATTGTGTCTCTTTATATGTTGGATACTAATGTCATGGTTATGAAGTTTCAAATATACAAAATAAATTGTTTAAGTAAAATAATTATAATAGATGCAAGGCATGTGCAGTAACATAATATAAATAATGTATCAGTTACAATATAAATACATAAAAACAACATAATCGGTTAAGTCCTACCTATAAAAAGTAACGAGCCCTATCAATGTAATAATTCGCTAACGGCTTTCCTTAGTTGAAGCTAAAGAAGCCCGGATGCTCAAACTTGCAGGAAATTCATCAAATAAAATGTACAACCGACCTTTGATAAAATATTAACCCAAATCCGGATGGATGCATATATATTTTATAATTGTAGTATAAAAGAAAATTATGAAAAAGTGCGATTTTAGTTGAAAAATTATGTTTAATATAAAATGATTCGTTTTCACCTACTTACGGGTCAACTAATCAAGTACTAGAAACAAAATTTCATTGGACCATACATATTTAAAAAATCGAGATCTTTTAAACATTACGGATAAAGAAAATCGAGGTCTTTTAAATCATACGTCAAATAGAGCATACATATGATTATAGAAGGTTCATGAATGAACCGCTATAATTTATAATTCGAATACGATGTGTGATATATGGTTGAAAAGCCATGAATGTGTGTTTTCATTACAAAAAACGAGAAAAGTTTTTGATTTATAGACAAATACTTATGTCAATTATAGTACAGATGCTTAGTATTTGAACTTCGATATTAGTGTTAAATCACATGTGATATGTCATACGCATTTAAATACCGAAAATAAACCGTAAAAAAACAACCCAATTTTTTTTTGTCGAAAGTATATCAAAGTGTCATTCTACATAAAACTTATTAAATGCTAGTTATAATGGTATAATCTGTTTTGTTTAATGATTAACAGTTCATAAAAAAATGAGTGTAATTTAATTTTTTAATTGGATACTAATTAATCTTTTTTTTTCTGGCTGAAATTTGTCTTTTGATATGTTAGAAATTTTTATATGTAAAATAACTCTCCTCTATTATAAAGAGTAAAGTTACAAAATAAAACTACAAATTTTGGAGTCGTTAAAAGTATACGACAAATCTTAAACCGGCTAATATATACCAGCTTTTGTCATGCAACATCAATGTTATTATGTGACACATGAGTCTTGAGACACACTTTCTTTGCACAGTCATCAATGAGTCATTATTGAGGTGGATTTTTTTTATGGTGTGGCTTAAGTGACATGACGTGTTCTTTTCTCTTATATAGTGGGGATTCGTAATGAGTTAAGACTTAAGACAATGTGTAATGATAGTCTCTTTAACGCGTGGAAGACACCAAAGGACACACCGTCCTCTATAACACCACTATCTACCACGCATTATCAACCATTTTGAGATATAATTGGATCGTTTGGACAATTGACTTTTTATGTTTTGTTATAGTGTGTGTTGTGGATTTTTGAGGTATATTCGTGTTTAAGTGAGTATGTATGTGTAGTGAAATTGGTGATCTTATTACACATGATTAGCGGTGGATAGATAAGCTCATGTGATGTTGAGTTGTCAATAATAAACGCGATGACTACTACACTCGGCCAAAGATTATCACAAATGCGAATATGACTCATTTTTAGTTAATCGAAAAAACTTGACATGCTTTAAGATGTGAACATGACTTATTTATAATTTAGTAAATGTCTTTATTTCTTTATTAAAATTGTGTTTCTTTATATATTAGATACTAACGAGGAAAATAGCCCGCTGCGTTGCAGCGAGTATTGTAGCTTTATTTTTATTTTATTTTTTTGCCTTTTTTTTGCGGTTAAATGGCGGTGACTCCCACTTTGGATGAATTGAAGGCGGCTGCTGGATCTGAAAATAGTGCAACATGTTTTAAGCTTCTTTTCAGTAGCGAGTTGGTGGAGGGGCGTAATCTTTTGATGAGGTTGGAGGAACTAGTTGGTCAACTTAGGGAAAAGATCCAGAAGCGTGATCGTACTCAAACTGAGGTGCATTTTTTGGGGCCTTTTCATGCAGAGGGGGTGGATGCCTTAGTTTTCTTGGGCAGATGCAGATCATGGAGCGTGATATCTTGCAATCTCTAGAAGAAACTATGGATTTGATACGCTATGGGATCGCACAACAGGAAGAACATGTCACTTTGATGGAGATCAATGAAGATCTGTCAGATGGTTAGTATCTTTGGGTAGCTGTCTTTTGTGTTTTGGGTTATGATTGTCGTGTTCTTATGTATATATCTGATGGTTTTCTAAGTTGCGTATGTAAGGTTTAAGGTATGTTGGATTAGGGTCTATGAACGTTTGTCTCTCTGTTTAGTTAATATGGGTTTAAGGATATTGTAATTATAGCTGGTGCGTACATTTTATGATTGTCGGGTTACAATTTTGTGTACCTTGCTGTTGCCCATGTATGGTGGTCGCATTGATGTAATCGACGGTTAATATATAAAAATCTATGGCGCCTACTTTATTGTAAATTGTTGTGGCTCGATTTATTTTTTTGATACTCGTGAGATTTTGTTTTGCTTATGTTGTTTAGTGTGTTTCGTTTTGGTTGGGTATAGTAGCGAATGTGGTTTGGCATCCAGCATAGTCGTGTTGACGAAAATGATGCTATTTGTTCTTGTGAAGTAAGATATGCTACTTGATAGTCTATAAAGGTATGGTAAGTTTTGCAATGACATATCATAGGATAAAAATAATTAGCAACTATACTCGAAGCAGTGTAAAGGCTAAATTAACAATGTTAAATTTATATAACGATACTGCATTAAAACCTTAGATATATGTCCAAAGGTTCTTGCCGATAGTTTTTACAAAGGTTACCATTGATAGGTAAATGTACATAACGACGCTGAGCGTCACATAACTAAGGCCACAAGATTTACATCTAGTGATGCTAATAGTGGTGTACGTAGATTCTGTACGTCTGTCGCTGCAGATATTTACCAAAATCTGTGCAAGGTTACTGTGTGTTGCACTTTTACGATAACATACATACGTAGACAGGGTAGATGGTCGCTGCGTAGCGAAAAAAGTTCTCGCACCTTTTTATAGGTTCATCCTTTGTTGGCTTGTCGACCGATCCCCGCCTTTTTGGATCATGCGTTTCAGCCTCATCTGGTGGAGTTTGAAATAGTTGTTTCCTTGTCGCCGTGGCGGACACTTTGCCCTTCTCCGTGTTCTTTTCCACGGGCTCGCTTGATGTTGGAGGAGGGTCGATGTCGTGGTTAAGATTTCCGTGGTGACGGTGATTCAACTTTGCTTGGTTTAGGGGTTGAAACGAACTTTCGACTTTGTCTTCCTTTTTGGGCAACCGCAGTAGAGTTGGGGCAACCAAGGTTGGGGCAACGCAGGCGGGCTGTGTTCGTTGCATCATCCGAATCTAACCTTGGGAAATTCCTTTTGCTTCCTTTGCCAAAATGTAACACGAACCTGTATTTAGTATGTTCCAAGTGCTTCAGTATTGGTGGAGCTTTATATGGGTCTAGGTCTGGTATGTAGCTTAGCACCTCTAAACACGCTGGTAGGAGTTTTTCAGCCCGTGGGCTAAAACATGTGAGGAGTAAGCTGCCTGTAACGTCAGCGATGACAGATTTAAAGCAATAGCTGCATATGAAATGTAAGATGGCTTTAGTTACTCATACTTTGGGTTTTACATTCGATCTTGTTCGTCTGAATGTGTGCATAAATGTTGGTATATAATTTTGAATTGTGTCGTCATACCTGTAATTAGGAATAACTTTGGTCCCTGGTTCCTGGCAATGCCAATGGGGCGATTTGTCCTCAATTTTTAGGCCACAGGTTCTGCATTTGTTTAAGTACCAGCCTTTATCTTCTTCAATCGTCATTATAACAGCCTCCGTTGTGATTTTTTGTTGTTGCTGTATAGTTAATGTGGTTAGTGTCTTGTTAAGTATTTATAAAGTATTTACTTAAATAGACGGATATTTTACCGTTAGGTTTTCGGGTTCGTTCCCAAAGTTCGATATTGTTAAAAGTCATCATGCTTTAGTTCTTCTTCAACTTGATGAAAGTAATGGAACTCTTGGAGCATCGTTAAAACATCGTCATATCTGTTAATACAAATAAGTCGTAAAACGCTTATTTATATTTTACGATCCTCTAATGTTTTGTCGATAACAAACGTAAAATCATTTTAACGAAACAAATAAAATACGTAATTTGTTTGAGCCAATAGTTTTCTAACACACTTAACGTTTTCACATAAAACACTAAAACAAGTATAAGTGATTTTATGATTTAGTAATATATATGTACAACAACTAGTGTTTACATATTGGGCAAAATATATATACAACTAGTATATATTATATAAATGGGTAAAAACTACAATCCATGAAAAAAATCCATAACCCATGGTATTGACCCACACCCATTTGACTAGGTACATTGAACTCATGACATACATTGTATCTAATAAGAAACCCATGGATCAACCCATAACCCATGACCCATGACCCATAACCAAAATACCCATGGGTAAAGAGGAGCGTCACACGGATCCCTAGCTTTACGCTAGACGGATCCCTTGTGGGAGGGATCCGTGGGATCTGGGGAACAGTAATCATTCCTCCTCTATAAATAGTGAGCCATTTCTTCCTTTTGGCTTGCCACTCTTACACATACTTTCCCCAAGTATTGTACCTCTCTAACCACTGATCCTAAGGGATCTTTCTATGTAGTTTGTCTTTTGTTTTTGTGTGATTCTTTAGGTTCCTCTAAGGCGAGATCACCACTACTTGAAGTCGAGCAAGCTCAAGTCCATGAGTTGCCATGCTTCATCATCATCAAGACAACTGAGGTTCTCTTGTTGATAGTTCTTTTTTCCTCCATAGATGTGTTGTGTTGAAGGCATTTAGTGAAGGATGCCGAAAGAGTCAAGACGAAAGCATTAGTGAAATGTGCTTAACGTCCGTGTCAAAAGCATTAGTGAAGAATGCTAAAGGTGTCAAGACGAAGGCCTTAGTGAAAGGTGTCAAGCGTTGTGTCAAAGGCATTGGTGAAGAATGCCTAAGAATCAAATCAAGTGGCATTAGTGAAGAATGCCAAGGTCGTATAATCGATGAGGTGCATCGTTATACATATAGTATTAGTTTGTTTCAAGGATGGTGATATCCTTGATGGTGTTGTAATAAGGAGGGTCTCCTTGAGATTAGGTGTTGTGTTGTGTTGTGTTGGGTAGTAGTTCCTCCATTGTAATGGAACTAGGTACTTAGCCTAGTACCGATAAAGGGTAGGCGACGTTGTGATAGGTGTGGTTCAACTTGGTGTGAAAGAACCCGTGGTTAGCCTAGTACCGAAAAAGAGTAGGGACGTTGTGAAGGCTTCTCCGCCATAAGGAGATTGGTGTTGTGTAGTGTTTACGAACTCTCGAGTAGGTGACTCGGGGAGTGGAGTAGGGCAAGGAAGGTGTCCTTGTAGCGAACCACTATAAATACTCGTGTCGTGGTTATGTGCTTCTTACTCTTTATCTTTCATTACACTTTTATATATCTATCTATCAACGTCCAACATACACATCAAAATAGATTGACATAAGTCGATCTAAATATTTAAAAGGAAGTTTTAAATTGGTAAAACTATTCAACCCCCTTCTAGTTTTCCACAATTGGCATCAGAGCTTCGTTACCAAGTTTCTTAAAGTATGTTGTATTTTAAAAACTTGACACGATCTGTGTATGTTTGAAAACTACAAAGAAGGATTTTTCAAGTCATGTTTTAAAAATCATTATAATGTTTACTGTTGGACAATGATAGAATGTTCTAACATTTTCCTTGTTAAGTATTCTCCATACTTGGATTTGAGCTTACCAAGAAGATCATGAAGAATCTATCTAAATATTTCTTTTCGCAAAAAGAATGTTTAGTATTGTTCTTCTCACACATGAATCTGGAGATTTCAAGAAAATCACAAAACATTTCATCTAAATACTTCTTTTCTTAAAAAGAATATTTAGCAAAGGTATGATCATTAATAATTTACTTTTGTTTTCATTAATGTTAAAATCTTAGTTGCATAATTAATATCTATTAGTAATTACTTAAGTAGTTATCTATATTAAAGTCATCAACAAGAATAGTATTTTTCGATTGATTTGTATAGACTACATGATAAGGTTTTAAAAGGTACCTTTTTGAGGGGTCGTTTAAGCCCTTATTTGATCACTTTTGTATCCGTTATTGCTTAATATCGTTCCTTTTCACGTTTTAGGTCTCTTGAAGGAAAATGATGGAATGGCACTTATTCGGACGAAATGGCGCGAATATACGAAGAAAATGGCCAAAGTCAGAATCGAGACACTCAAAGCTGCTGAAAACATAAGGTGACGGCGTCACTGCTTATCTGTGACGCCGTCGGAGGATTTTGTGACGGACGAAGCCAAAACGCCTATTTTCAAGTGACGACGTCAAGTTATAAAAGAGTAGGCCGTCGCAACTCGGGCGGCCTAGATTCAATCGAGGCGGCGCGAAGTCAAGAGGACGGCGTCACAATCACAAGGTGACGCCGTCGCCAAGTCTAATGTGGCGAAGACGAAACCCTAATGACGGCGATCGACGGCGTCACAAAACATAAGGTGGCGCCGTCGCATGTGTAATCTTATATATAGAATCCGAATTTTCGATATTTAGTGTGTAGTCTTTTGGAGTAAAAAGCTAAACCGAACCAAGGCTGTCTTGTACAAGATTTTAGGGTTCCAAACCCTATCTTACATCAAGATAAGTGTTTTACTTCATTAATACAATTATGTCTTTGATTATTTGTGTGTATGCTTGCATGTTCTCCGTGTCCGGCTAATTTACTTGTGTGTTTGCTTAGGGAATATGAAACTTAATTATTGAATATTGATTGGTTGTCTCTTATCTTAGTTGATTAATGATCTAGTAATACGATAGGTCATTCGTTGTGTACTTAATGCTTGATTAAATCTTTGTGAACCTTAGAATATGACTCCTTGAGTAGTTGTAAGCTAAACCATCCAAAGAGTGCCTTAGAGTAAGAGTTTATTATCCCTAGTGGGTTTTGTAGACGAGACCCTTTGGTAAGTTCAAAGAGTTAGGGAGAAACGCATACCCTACAACTTTAGACACACAACGCAACTAAGAATAAGGACATGACAATTCAACCACCAATAGGAGATAATTAAGGAGTAGTAAAACCTAAGTAAACACATCTTTAAACTATCATACGAGCACACAATAATTAGACATAGACTACATACACCTTAGATTTGATAATTAGATAAGTAGAGTAATCGATAGAAATACCAACCCCCAAATCCAAACCCTGAGATTCGTACCTTTCATTTTTCCTAAAAAACATAAAAAGATAAAAAATAATCTTCCTCAACCCCAACCTTAGCGTAGTAACTTCTCACTAGCATTCCTATTCCCCTAAAGAACGATATCAATACCCGTGGCTTACCCTAATACTACACTACAACGATTAGGTTCACTTCCTAGGGTGTTGAAAAACTTGCTCGACGAAAAGGAAGTTCCTTTGACCCGAGCGACGCGTGTAGCGTTATCAAGTTTTGGCTCATTGCTGGGAATAGAATAGCTAGTTAGTAGTCCACCTCGTTTAGGTTTCTTTGCTTGATTCCTATCAAGTAAATTTTTCTCATTTTAGCTTTCTTAGTCTATCCCCTTCTTCGTGACCTTTGTTCGTAATCCCATCACTTTTCATCATGGAAGGTGATAACCACCCACCATTCATCAACCAACCACCAATTGACCCGCCAAGAGCCCGTACTCTTGGTGAATACTCGAGACCAAGCCACCTAGGCTATAGGAACACCATTGAGCTTCCCGACCAAGCCCAAACTACGGCCTGCGATCCGACACCATCCGGTTGGTGCAAAGCGGATGTGCATTCCATGGACTTCGTTCAAGATCCAAATCGAGATCTTAGGGATTTCCTTAAAATTGTCGATTCCATCGACCTTGATGCTACTACTCGGGAGACCACGCGTCTGCGTCTCTTCCAATTCTCTCGGAACCAAGCTAGTAATTGGCTTGAGCGACTTCCACGGGTTCCATCTCAAGTTGGGATGATCTCACCTCTCGCTTCCTTGCTCAATTTTTCCCACCGGGAGAACCACTAAACTTAGGCGAGACATCTTGACGTTTCAACAACTCAAGGTGAGTCTCTCCACAAAGCATGGACTCGATTTAAGGACCTACTCCGTGAACTTCCCCATCATGGCATTGATCTTTGGCTTCAAATCCAAATCTTCTATGACCATACCGATTTCATCACTCGACGATCCATTGATCGAGCCGCGGTGGAAGGCTCGGTGACTTTAATGCGAGAAATCTTGGGATATTATAGAGAGCTTCTTGATCAAAGCTACGAAGATTGGAATGAATCTCCGAAACTCCGGTTAACGTAGTTAATGCCATATCAACTCCTTTTGAATCTTCCGACACCTCGAGGAGCAAATGAGTGCCATTGAGAGAGGATTGATTATCTTATGGAAAGGCAAAGAAGAGCCCTGTGACAAATTCCTCGAGAAGTCAAATCCGCCAATTCCACCAACCACCCCACACCTTTTCTGAGTCCCAAGTCGTGAGCAAAACCCAATTCGAAAGGCGCTTGTTCTACTTCCCAATACCACTTTCACCGAGCTTCAAGGAACAAATGAGGAGTACATGGCAGCTCATACGGAGAGATTAGCCAAATTTGAAGAGGAGGTTTATAGGCGAGAGAGGAAATGCAAGCGAAAATGACGGAAATGATGAATTTGGTAATAGAATATACCAAAACAAAAGTTCCCAAAAGGTACTAGTAAGAAGCAACGATTTTCCTCCCACTTCGTTTGTTAACGCCGTTTCCATTATGCCCGAGGATGCAAGGGTTGAGATGAGGAAAACCGAGGAAAGCAAGAGGAGGAGTCTCATGCCTAATGATGAGCCCGAGACCATTGAGTACTACCTTAAGCACGAAATTAACAAAAACCATTGCAAACCAAGTAAACAACTTTAGGTACAATGAAGTTCTTAGGGAAGCTCTCGAAGGAAAAATGATGGAAGAAGAGTATGACGCCTTACCTATGGGACCCCAGTATGAGTTGGTCATAAAAACCATTAACAAAAAACGAGACATCACGAGAATTTCGTGATACCATGTAGCATAGGTGATATTGATAATATAAATGCCTTAGCCGATCGGGGACCGATGTGAACATAATGCCACTATCAATCTATAATAAGTTAACTAAGGAGAAACCACCAAGACCGATCTTAGACTTTCCTTAGCTAATCACACCTATGTCTACCCTATAGGGATCGCGGTGGATGTTCTAATAAAAGTGGCTAATATCGTTTATCCGGTGGATTTCGTAATCATTGATGTTGAGGAAGATAAAATGTGCCACTCATTCTTGGGACACCATTTATGCCACCGCCAAGGCAACTATCAAATGCGGAGAGGCATCATGGTACTTAAAAGCGGGAAAGGGCGCTAGGATACCCATCATCCCAAGGTATCCTCTTAAGATCATGGAAATGATTACGGTGGAAATCCACAAGCCCCTAGCGATAGTGTTAAGAAGAAAATGAATGATTGGGAAAAAGGGCTTAGGGACTTTATGGTACAAGGATTGTATGCAACATTGTGGAAACCCGATAAGAAGTTAGGAAATAATCCCACTTCGATACCAAAGGCACAAAGGAACCCTAAGGAATTCCTAAAGGGAGACAAAGTACTTCTACACAAATCACGGATAAGGGCATTATGAGGTAGAAACAAACCAAGATGGTTTGGGCCTTTCACAGTGAAGGAAACCAATCTAAGGGATAAAACCGTCACCATAATAGACAACTTTGGCAAGGAATCCACGGTAAGCATACAACGTCTACACCCTTTCGACGAAGGGAAAGCAAAGGAAGAAGGTGATGGTAATGAAGTTACGTAGGGGCACGACTACGAGTCTAGCTACAAGACTCTTAAATAAAGAAAAGCGCTTCGTGGGAGGCAACCCATGCTTAATTGTTTGCTTGTTAGTGTCATATGTCTTTTATTGATTGTTTATTCTCATGTTTAAATTTGTAAAAATGCTTTATTTTGTTTTTAACCTCGTCTTAATTGCATATAAAGGTATTTTACATAAAGGATAAGTGTAGGGAGGATTACACGTTTTCAAAAGAAACGTAAACATGAGAATAACAATTCATTAAAAGATATATATGTGTGTTTGTTCGAGTCAAATGCTTGTATCGAGTCATAATGGATGTTTTATAGAATTTTTCCGATTCTAAAGATGTAAATTTTCCGAATTTTTCCGAAAATCGCAGACCGCTTTTTGTCGATAACTGACGGCGTCAGATTGCAACGACGCATCGAAGGAGTAAAACATTAGATTACTTTTTCTCATTTTCTCGAGCTACTTATAAATTTTGGAATTTTCCGGTCTTAATTTTCCGTAAATTCGTAAACATCCATTCCACAAGCATTATATCCTAGTTTTAAATCGAGTCTTATATATATTATTACCACCAATTTTACGCGAAGGTTTCGTTTGTTTTCTTCAAATGTGCAGGTTTCATTTATCAAGAAGAAGAAACAAAAGATTGGAAGGAGCTTTTCACGCACACATTCTTCTTGGAAAGGATTTAACCACTAATTCACATACGGATCCTACCGAGCTAATCAGGGGAGTACTAGTTTCTTTCGTTTTAATTACCTTCCATTATCATAACTTTGATACTTTCGGGAACATTGGGGACAATGTTCGGTTTAAGTGTAGGAGGAAAATAAAGCGGAACTTTGAAACTATGCTTATCCTTGAATATTTGCTTTGTCCAAGTGTATTTGTGTAATAAACCATGAGAAAATATCGGTTAGGGTAATTTTGGCACCAAATTTTTAATTTTTCATGACATATAGGAGTGGGCCATTAGTTTTAACAAAAGCGTCTCACGGATAGGAAGTTGCATGACTAGCACAAAAACCCTTTACCACCTAAATTCCACCCAAAATGTGAGGATCGCCCTTAGATTAGTAGGAATTAAAAGCATTCATCTTTAATGCTTAGAGTGTGAACCGGTAGTATATTAGATTCTAGAACTTGTTTTGTGATACATTCCGAGATCGCTAGTAAGAATGCATTTGTGTAGTTAGGAATAACTAAATGATAAGAGGTATTAGGATAACCCTTGTTTGATACCCGTAATATAATTACTTCTTCCACATCGGTTGAGTAATTCCCCACACCCTTTGCGTTGTACTCATCTTTAGTACACGATACCCCTAGTTAACCCCTCAGAGCCTATCCTCTTCGCGGTTCTCGTGATGTTTTGGTTTTCCGTAATATCAATGAAGAGCATTGTTTACACCCCACCCCAAATATACACCCAAATCGCCTCACCTACCTTGTATGCACTCACTTTTAGTGCATTTTGTTATCACCCTAAACCTTTAGTTCAATTATCGGTTGCTTGCATGAGTTGCTAAGTCGAGTCATATCCTTTGTATCTGATTTTGGGACGATTGGGATTCATGGGAAAAGTTAAAGTTTATGAAATGACGGAAGGGAACGTTAAATTCAAATTCCCTTTGTTTGCGTAATAATGTACCCCAAGTGTTTTGATCTTTTCAATTAGGGTCAAATTAGTGTTAGAGTAATAAAACTCAAGTGTAGGGATGTGCCTATAAATCCCTATCATTTTGATGTTACCGTAGAGGATGGTAGAGTAAAAGTGTATGAAAAAAAAAAAAAAAAAAAAAACATACGGGCTACCATCCTACATCTCCTTTGAATTTATGTTTGTTTGTTTCAGTTAGCTAAAGTCTAGAGTGTCGAGTCTTGGCTTAGCAACGCCATTCTTCGTATGCATTTAACATAGAGATTTTTGACTTGCCACCACTAAAAAGCCTATCCCACCAAACCCTTTGTTTCCCTACCGTAAGCCTAATGTTACAACCCTTTAAAGACCTCTTTGATAGTCTTTCCTAGGTGCTTACGCCAAAGCGATGGAGGTTTGATCTATTCTCAAGCCTATGGTAATCTATGTACTAGGACCGGTTAATGAGTGTTTATATTCCATTTCCAATTTGTTATATTTCATATACACCCGAGAGAGATGTGAGTATCCAAACACCCCATGTGAGGTGCTAGTATGTAATTCCGTGCTTGTTATGACTTTTATGGGGCTTATATGTGTTGTGGACTGTTTTAAACCAATGCTTCATGACCCCAACTTATAAATTAATTGGCTAAAAGCACATTTGCTTGAGGACAACCAAATACCAAGTGTAGGGATATTTGATAAGGTTTTAAAGGTACCTTTTGAGAGGTCGTTTAAGCCCTTATTTGATCACTTTTGTATCCGTTATTGCTTAATATCGTTCCTTTTCACTTTTAGGTCTCTTGAAGGCAAAATGCTGGAATGGCACTTATTCGGACGAAAAGGCGAATATCTGAAGAAAATGGCCAAAGTCGAATCGAGACACTCAAAGTCTTTGAAAACATAAGGTGACGCGTCCATCGCTTATCTGCGACGCCGTCGGAGGATTTTGTGACGGGATAGAAGCCAAAACTCCTATTTTCAAGTGACGACATCAAGTTATAAAATAGTAGGTCGTCGCAACTCGGGCGACCTAGATTCAATCCGACGGCGTCAAAGGCAAGAGACGGTGTCACAATCACAAGGTGGCGCCGTCAAGTCTAACGTGGCCAAGACGAAACCCTAATGACGGCGATTCGACGGCATCACAAAACATAAGGTGACACCGTCGCATGTGTAATCTTATATATAGAATCCAAAATTTTCGGTTATTTAGTGTGTAGTCTTTTGGGTAAAAACCTAAACCGAACCAAGGCTGTCTTGTACAAGATTTTAGGGTTCCAAACCCTATCTTACATCAAGATAAGTGTTTTACTTCATTAATACAATTATGTCTTTGATTATTTGTGTGTATGCTTGCATGTTCTCCATGTCCGGCTAATTTACTTGTGTGTTTGCTTAGGAATATGAAACTTAATTATTGAATATTGATTGGTTGTCTCTTATCTTAGTTGATTAATGATCTAGTAATGCGATAGGTCATTCGTTGTGTAATTAATGCTTGATTAAATCTTTATGAACCTTAGAATATGACTCCTTGAGTAGTTGTAAGCTAAACCATCCAAAGAGTGCCTTAGAGTAAGAGTTTATTATCCCTAGTGGGTTTTGTAGACGAGACCCTTTGGTAAGTTCAAAGAGTTGGGAGAAACGCATACCTACACTTTAAACACACAATGCAACTAAGAATAAGGACGTGACAATTCAACCACCAATAGGAGATAATTAAGGAGTAGTAAAACCTAAGTAAACACATCTTTAAACTATCATACGAGCACACAATAATTAGACATAGACTACATACACCTTAGATTTGATAATTAGATAAGTAGAGTAATCGGTGAAATACCAACCCCAAATCCAAACCCCGAGATTCGTACCTTTCAATTTCCTAAAAACATAAAAGATAAAAATAATCTTCCTCAACCCCAACCTTAGCGTAGTAACTTCTCACTAGCATTCCTATTCCCTGAGAACGATATCAATACCGTGGCTTACCCTAATACTACACTACAACGATTAGGTTCACGCCTAGGGTGTTGAAAAACTTGCTCGACGAAAAGGAAGTTCCTTTGACCATGAGCGGCGTGTGTACTTTGTTATCACTACACTACCAACTCGTAATAATGATATCTTGGTTATTCGATAGCCTTAATCATTATCCATCATTATCCATCACAAAGGAATTATTGACACTCCATCTATATCAATAAATTTTAAAGTGTGAAACTTCTTATATTATGATAAAATGGGATTTTATCATAATCTTTGATAAACCTTCCAAGAATTGTGACTAATTCTTAAAAAGGGAACCACGTCTAGTAGGATTAGTACTAAATCGTCAAAAACTCAAATCACAAGTTATTGAGCTTAAACATCAAACTCTAGGAGTTTTAGAACTCCCAAACCAAAGTTATCAAGGAATGCTTAAAGCGATTTTTTAGCTTTGTCATGCGGATCCTGCTTTACACTAGCCGGATCCCAAATGAGAGGATCCGCGAGATCCGTGCAGCCTTAGACAACGTAAGTTAGTAATGATCATATCGATGGATGTTCCACAATTATATTCCTTCAAAGACTCACGAACAAGAACACAACTCTCGCTCAAAGGAGCAATTTGATCATTTCTCTCAACATAACAATCACTTGTGTAAGTATACTCTTCACTACATTGTTAATTTAATTCCTTGATTTCTAGGATTACAATTTCTTCATCTTTAAGAGTTGGGTTCAAATGGGTTTATCATAATTTGTCACCACATTGTTTTCTAAGATAATCTAAATCAAAGAACTAACATTGTTAATACAAATTAAACACATTTCTTGAATTCAACAAAGATGATGAGAGCAAAATTGTAATCAAACCCTCTAGGTTACTATTCACAATTAACACCACATTGTGGTTATATTGTTTAGGAACAATCATGCCAAGCAACCGACAACAAGACTACCAAAGATACCGCTCATTACATACCAATGTACCATAGAAAAGATAGACTTAGTCCGAAGATAGGAAAGCTTTTAAAATGCTTGAAAAGAGACTTTTCACGAAGGTCGAGTAGTAGAACCATCATTTCTTGCCAATACCAACATAAGAGAAGTTTTTGAGCTATCGGCTTTGATTGTTTATTGGACATAAACAAACAAATTTGCCCGATTTTTGTACTCGAGTTCTACAAGACAATGGGGATTGTTAGAAATGATGATGGGTCCATCTCGATTACCTTCACCATAAATGAGCATGAGTACACCCTTTCGCTTGTAGAGTTTGGAAGAATAATAGGGGTTCCATACCAAGGTGTTTGCATGTATTCTAATGAGTGGTCTTTGGAAGAGTTACACACTATGGTTGATCATCATGAAATCTATCACATGTTAATCCCGGAAGCAACCACGGTGAGAGACACCGTGTTCATGCCAAGAGCATCCCCATCAAGGGTCACTAGGAATTCGAGAGTGATCTATAGGGATCCTTTCCAAATGGAGCTCTCTGAGATGTACGCATTGTATAGGAAATGGGAAAATGTGGTGAGGGAGAATGTGGTGTGCCTAGTAGGAAACAAGGATCACCCCAACGCATGTCTAAGTTTCATGATCTATTGCCTAGTGACCGAGACTCGCTTTAACCTTGCCTACTACATGATTAAGAGAATGGCAAGTGTAAGAAGCATGGACAAAATGGTACTCCCGTGCACGATGCTCCTAACCCGTCTTGCTAAATTCATCTTTGCATTAGATCCTTCTCCGCAATCCTATGATCATAGCTTTTGCAACAAGGTTATGGTGTCATTGACGAGGGAAGAACTACAAGGTTTATGGTAGATGGCAAAGGCCTCACCCACCCACGGATTCCTCGGAAGAAAGGGAGAGGCAAAGAGAGGTGAAGGTAGTAGCAACCCACTCGAAATACCGATCTCGACCCCTTGGACTACATCAACCAATTGCCGGATGTTCCTGGTGCATCACCCGAATGGCAACAAACCAAGGGAATCTTCAAGTGCTTCGCCAACTTCTTGAAGAAAAAGAAGTAGAGATGGTGTGATAAAGAGTGGAGGATGGGTGAAGACGGGAGAAGCAAGGTAAGGTCATAAGGACCTAAAGTTTGTGAAAAACAATTTCAAACAATGGGTTGTAACACTTAAACAATACTTATGTAGAATAGGATGTAGCATGTAGGTCTTGCCATAACTTGGCACTAAACAATCCTAACTTAGGAACATGTATAATGAGATTTTACGACTCCTTGAAAACATTCAAGTAGTCGTCGTCACTCATTTTTAGGAACTTTTAGTTGTCCCACATTTTCTATGCGTTATACTTGATATGTTCCTACGTTTAGTCCTTATAGAAATAACTAAGAGAAGCACTTGCTTAAGAATACAAAATGGCACATTTGCTGAAAGCCTTCTGATCTGCAGTAGGCGGATCCCAAAATTATAACTAGCCGGATCCCTCCCAGAAGGGAACCGTGGGATCCGTGACTACAGATGAGCAATACAGACTTGCTTACATCAAAATAGCTCACTAGATCACCTCACACTAGTCAAACATAAGATATTAGAGCCAACTAAGTCTTCCTCAAATATTTGAAAGCCTCACACTCACCCATGGCTTACCTAGAATATATTTCAAAGTGTTTTCGATTTATCAACTCATCATAACTCACCATATTTCTGCTCCAACGCTCACACATTATTTATCACATCTCATAACACTTAGTTTGATATATCCATCAATTTTAGCAAATTGGTTTTAATCACTTTTGACTCAAAATTAGGCTCAAAACTAGTTTTCATTTTTCTTTATTTTTAAGATTTTAGTAAATTTTCCTTAAGCCTTCATCTGACTTCTAGGAGTAAATTCCACCATCTTTTCATCTCAATTCAAATGATATATTTCTCAAGCACTTAGTTAAACTACCTAAAGTGAACTTTCCTACCCAAAACCATCATTAAGCACCATCACCCCTTATGGTTGAGCATTTAAGACATCCACCACTCAAGACTTCCAAATTAAGTCAAAACCTCGATATACCTAAGTACTAGACCCTTCAAAAAGCATAATTATTTCACCTAGAACCTGTCTGACAGACGGATCCCTGGTTTATAACCAGCCGGATCCCTGGTGAGAGGGATCCGTGGGATCCGTGGTTGCGAAAGCTTAAAACGACTTCCTCTTCAATTTTAAGCCACCTTTTGGTTATCTAACCACTTTTAGCTTACATTTATTATCTCCTAGAGTGATCAATTTCCTAAGTGCATGCTTAATCCTCTTAGTGGCCAAGAATTTAATTCACTAATTCAAAATCATCTTTATAAACTAAACACTCCTAAGGTTAAAACATCACTCACCTAGCTCTCAAAATTCGGTGATTAGAAGCTTATATTGCATCTTTACCATCACCATGACCAAAGCACTTAGCAACAACTCTTCAACGAAAGGCAAATCCAAAAGAAAGGGTCACATGATTCATGAGATTTCATTCACCGAATCATCTCCTGTAAGAGATAACAATGCTAGAATCCCACCTCAACAAACTCATTCAACAATTGCTAGGAGAACCGCAAGGATTAGCATCAAACCTTTTGGACTAGAAAAAGGGTCATCTAGTTCAAAACCAAACATAGCTAACTCTAGCAAGCCGTCTAAGTCCTCATTCCTTGAGCATAGATTTAACGAGCCTCTTCCTCACCCAAATATCTATTCATTAGAGCATTCACCACCAAGAACCTCCCACTCACAAACTTTCTCGTTAAATAGGGAACCACCCACAACACCAAATAGTCCATCATGGGAAACAAAGAACAATCATGGACATGATCATATGGAGGAATTTCCACTACCACCATCATCACCTTTAGTAGAACCTCATCCCACACCTCAAAATGAAACCCCACAATCATTCATAGAACCTCCTCAAAACATCCATTTTCCTCCGGTTCCCAATCAAGACAATAATTGCCCAAATTGTCTAATCACCCAAGGACTTGTTCAAGAAGTACGGAATGAGTTACATTTCATGTTTAATCATCACCTTGAAAGATTGGACCAAATCAACAAGTCTACTCATCCTTAGACTCGAGCACTTTGTTGCATTCTAAGCTTTAGTAACTTATTAGTAGAAAATGTATGGCTAAATCATTCTCTTAGTTTTAGAGACTTGTTGATTTTCTCATTGTTTTATTGAATGATAACTTGTTTGCCATATTTCTCACGAGTATATGTTTGCTATGTGTTTACATATCTCGATCTTATAATAGTAATCTAAGCTATTCCCTAATCGGTTCTATTGCTATTTACATGTTAATGATTTTACGAACATGACCGGTGCCTCGATGAGGAATTGCCTGCTACATTATCCGTTATCTTGGAATATCTTTCCATTAATGGCACTTCTTGAGTATCGCAAACGTTTTGGGCTACTTAAAGATATATACCGGAATTACAACTTGAAAAAAGAAACCGCCACCATGTCATGTAGCGAAAATAGATTGCGATCGATTAAATAGTGTAGCATTATATATATTTGCGGTTAAGTTACATAAGTCTAACCATATTAGTTGACACAAAATGCACATAAGGTCAGCTACGACAAATGAAAAGCTTAACAAGAAAAGGATTGAGATCCTCTCATGTTCAACTTGAACATGAGAGGTAATGTTAAGATGTATGCAGGGCCGGTCCTGAGGTTTTGGATGCCCTGGGCGAGGCAATCAAAAATGTCCCTTATCAAATGTTGTTAACAAATAATACACTACCTTTTATAGTTTGACCTTTAATTCAAACGAGATACACATATCAACCTAATAAAACTTGAAGAACTAATTTTTTATGTTAAAAATAATTTTTAAAACATAAGAGAAATGAAACAGATAATACGATAGTTATGTTCTTCCTTTCTTCGAAACCAAATGTTCACTTTCAATTTGCAAATAGTTTAGAAAAAGTGAGAAAATTACATTGTGCACCAATAAAATTAATTTTATCTTTAAAAAATATTTTTATTGACTAAACTGAAAGTTGATATCTATTGAGACAAACCAAACAAAAAAAGTGAATAGTTAATTTAATACGATGAATATTCAAACTTTTAGAAAAGGATCATTGTCTTTAGTAATGTTTTGGTGACTTGTATTATACAAACCAACTCTAGGATGTCAAATTAGGGAGGTTTTGTACTTTTATTCTTTTTTTTTTCATTTTTTAGTACAACACGCTTTTTGTCGGTTTATGCTCCATATTTATAGCGTTTTAAGGATTGACTTTTAAAATTTATATTTTCATTCCATACTTTCGGGTTTATATTTTTTGATATAAACAAAATTATAAAATAAAAATAAATAAAAAATCGCAAAAAAAAGAGGATGCCCTTTGTAGAAAAAAAAGTTTGTATAACTTCTCTCGAATTTAAAACTCGATGGGTTTAACACATCAATAGGTGTACTCAAAAGTTACAAGTTTGTCCTCACGTAAATAAATAAACAAAAGATTAAATAAAATAAAAGTACGATTACAATGTACGAGTATTTTATTGGGAACATGCTCGTGCATCTACTCCCCTAGTACACACTCTCCTTCTCTTTTATATCTTCTTCTTCACCTCGTCTCTTCAACCACCACAACGGTACTTGCGGAAAAATATTTTCGGATGGTAAGGCGTTTTCGATACCAATGACGAGTTCATATTATACATCATCATGACAACATCTTTTATCACATAAAATCGATTTACAACACTTAAAAATTTGATGCCCTCTACTTTTGTGATGCCACAGGCGTCACCCACCCCTAGATCCGACCACGGATGTATGTGAGTAGAGAAAATAACAAATTAATTATTGTGGGACCTCTATTTTGTTAAAAAATATCTTGTTCTTCATATTAAAACTAACATGACCTCTCATTTTTAAGATGAACATGAGAGGATCTCAATTTAAAAATATGCAATACATATTTTAGTCTATGATGTTGATATCTTAAAATAATAAGGTTAATATTAAATTTATAAGCTTGTACTTTGGACTTTTCTTTGAAAGTCAATCAAAGTCAAAGGTATTGAAAAGTAAATGTTTTATCTATATTTTGGATATAGTTTGTATTTGTTTTATTCTTGTAGGGATTAAAAGTGTCAAGTGAAAAAGAGTCGATGCTATCCTAACGTCACTTCTTACATGTCATATCGTCACTTGAAAAAGTAACCTCTTCTTCTTTCTTTCTTTTTATTTATTTATTTATGTACTTATCAATATTACCAATTTGGATTCTGAATCTTACCCATGCGTGTATAACTTTTATTTCAAGTTTATTCTACCCTTATATTATTAGTAATTAGTTAATTAAATATTATGTATACATTAGTGGAACTTAATATAAGGGGTAATTATGCAAATACACCTTTTGCTCAAGGTGTCAAAACTTTCTAGGAAAAAGTTGGGGTATCTCTTAAATAGACCTTGAGACTTGCGACTTTTTCCTTCCAATCAAGGAGCGCCAAGTGTCCTTCCACTTTTCAGAACCCAATCATTGAAAGTTGCTTTTCGTACCTATGATTTATAATCGACTTAGATCCAGCGACTTTTTAAGATTCGAGCGAATATTTTTTTGCTATTTTCGAGGAAAAAGTCAAACTTTGGAAACTATTATTTTATTCTTTTAGCCCATTCCCAATGCTGTGCGATTTAAGCGAATTAATTTGAGCGCTTTTTTAGAAATTGTACTTTTGTACTCTTCTCCTTTTTTACAGAACTGTAACATACTTTTTACTTAAGCGTATTCCTTTTTTTTCAGCGCTTTTTCATATCACATATCTTTCATAACCTTTATTTGATGAATTAGAATAACACATACATTAAAAAATACTCCCACAAGCCAAGATCTATCCGTCTTCTCGAAATCCGCCAAAAGTGTTTCAGATTCGGGTATGTATTTCTATATTCATATATATAAATTGTTCGTATCTTTGTTTTTTCTGTATTTTATTTGAAATTAATCATGTAGGACATGTGTTTTTATACAAGTCTTTCATCTCAATGTAATTCAGCTTCTGTAATCCAGTATACCCTTGACCCTTTAGATATGCCATCATGGCATTTCTTTCTTTAGCCTTATTCAATGGTCTTCTAGGTATAACAGCTTCAGGTTCTTCCACTGGTTGAACAATTTCAGCATCAAACTTAGCCTGTAGCTCCCTAGCAGCTTCTTTATTCTTAGCCACTTCAATGGCTCTTAACTCTACTAAAGTTAGCTTCTTTTTCTTCTTTGTTTCCACCAGTTTACCTTTACCTTTATCTTTTGGATCTAAAACTGGTTGAGAAGCTTGTGGTTGTTCTTCAGTAACTCCTAGAATGCTAACACCTCTTGGTCTTGATAAGTTGTGCAATATTTCACTTCTGATATCATCATCACTTGCGGTGTGCACTACTTTTGGTGTATCGAGTTCCTCTTCTTGTAGAATAGTGGAAGGACCACTTCTTCATCAAAATTAAGCGTCCTTGGTGTAATCGGCTCTTGTCTATGAGTTCCTTGAAGACCAAGACTTTGATCGAAAGACCTTGATCATCGATACTATGAACACCAGTTCTTTGAACTTGAGCTCTTTCGAGCTTAGTACTTTGAATATTAACACGTGCTTCAAGATTGACGGTTCATCTTCTTTTCTTTATAAAATTCAAGACCTTCTTCCAAATTCTCTTGGTCTATATTCCTCCCAATTTGATAGAAGATTCTTTGTTGAACTGTTGCCTGTAGAAGCCTTCTTAAAATGCTTTCTTTTCTTCTTTTCATCCTTGACCCATAATCTATGATGTTTTACCAAAGGCGACAAACCTCTTAAGCTTTCTAAACTTGGTCTTCAACTGGCTATCTAAGCGGCTTGAGCCTCGGTTGTTTTCTTTAACGACTAGCTCCCTGTCGAATATAATTATCGACACTAAACCTTGGGGGTATATCATTTGCATCTCCTTCAGAGGATGATGAGGGAATAGGGATATCTGGTTCTGACTCAATAGGTGGAGTATCATGGTGAGATGAGGTAGGTTAAACTGTAGTACCTTCGTTTACATCAGTACCTTGAGAAGCAGTTCCTTGAGATGCAGTACCTTGAGAAGCAGTACCTTGAGAAGCAATACCTTCTCTTTCATCACTAGATGCAGCCTCATCTCTAATTGCTTGAACAATCTTCATCATTGAAGTAGTCAATGGAGTGTTCCTTCCAGTAAACAAATCACTCTTCTTAGCCATGAAGGTGAAGATCTTTGCAGGTTGTACCACAACAGGTAATAAACTCGAAGGCTTTGGTACATCATGCAATTGTTTATTCAAGAAGACTTGAACAAATCTTGGCTACATCAGCCAGCGAGATCCATGAGAAATGTGAGATAACATCCCATCTAAATTGAGCCTTGAGAAATTGAAGATACGGTTTGTAGCCAATCCCACCAGCGCAGATGCTATATTAGAACCAAATTGCTCCCATGAAGTACTCTTAGAACTGATACAATGAAGTAGGACATGAACCAAGTACTTCCAATGTGGGCTAAATAAGGGCTTTTTGAATGTCGTTTCTGTCAAAGACCCTTCATATCCAATGTCACGCAACGTATCCCAAAGAAGTTGTTTATCAAAATGAATAGCTCCTTCTGCATCATTAAATAATAAGTCTTCACGAATTGATGCTTCACTAACTTTCACAAGCCTTCTAGTAACTTTAGCTTGTATATACGAATCATCATTCTCCATGTGAGTCCTAGCGATGCCCAAAACTGTTGAATCCAGGCTCAATGACATCCGGTTCAACCAAAAGTGCATAACTTATTGGAGACCCGTGAGAAAATCAATGATGTCATGGAATCGACATTTGCTTGATTTATCCAAATTTGCCACCATGTTGTGTTTAGAAACGGTGTTTCGGTTTGCCATTGATGGTTGTATAAGAGATTGATTCGATGAATAAGTAATTGGGAGAGAGAAATATGGAAAAGATTGATATGAATAAAGATGAGAGGAAAATCGGAAAGTATTTATTTATAGGTAGGATTTGAAAAATCACACCCATAATAATAAAGTTACCGTTATTTGATTTTTACCCTCTTTTGACCGTTGGAACAATACGTTGATAAGACAAGCGATTGCTTTCCACGCGTGCAAGACTTTCCGTAGTAGTACTTTCAAGAAGACTTTCATATGACTAAACATCGATTTTTCCATCCTCTTCTATAACGACAAAAACTTCAAATAGGCATGGTATTGCCTCCTTAGGAATTAGAAAATTCCATAGTGAAGAGTCGGTCACCCCAAATATTATCTAGCATAAGTTAGCTCGTAGATTTGTCGTTAGTTACGTTATTTATTGTTTTATTAGTTAGTCAAGAGCGTAAAATAGTTTAGTGCAACACCGTGGAGGAAGGACGGGTCTTTACCCACCGTATCCCCGATCCACGTGCCGTTAGAGGTCGACATTTGTAACTATAAATACCCTTCCATCCATGGAAGGGGTGGTGCTTCATAATCTAATACTCTACAATTTGTGTAAACCTCTAGCAAGAACACCCTCTCTCTCTTTACTTTCTCTCTCTAAAATGGAAAACATGTATTTTGATCTCCCAAGACCACCCGAATCATCTAACACAATAAAATAACGATCCTACAATTGGTATCAGAGCCAGGTTATGTAGATATGCACCAGTCATGATTTCTTCAAATTAAGTGTGGATGCTGTGAGCATGCGGCTTTGAATGACTCCTCAATTTCGATCACCGCAACCGTCCAAGTGTACCGCAAACAACAAGAAGTTAATAAAACACACGAAAGTGTCTTTGATCACTTTCCGAATTGAGGTACACGCCCACGGTTCCTCGTTGATCAAGACAATCACGCCTGTGATCGTGTAGGATTCCTAAGAATCTCCTTGATGGGGTTTCGCAATGTTTCTAGTCGTTCTCAAACCGAACGCCTCAAAGAAGACAACACGGAGTGAGTGAACCAAATAATTGAGATTCATCGATTGATGAAAATTAATTTGAAAACAATCGTATTGCTTAGAATAAAGAGTTTTGCAATACGACGAAGGTTTTATGAGAAAGATCAATTTTCAATCAAAACACTTTTGTATTTGAAAATAGTACACAATCGACGTGTTAGTGAAAAGAAGAGATTCGCACATCGACCGGTTTTTCTAAAAGTATTTTCAATCGAGATACTTTTGAATTTTGAAAACATAAGTACACATTCGACGTGCTAGAGAAAAGAAGATTTGCATATCGAATGGTTTTTCCAAAAGTATTCGTCAATTCCATTCTCGGACCAAGGTTGATTCAAGATTGAATCTCCCATCGTTTCTATCCGCTTGTCACAAGCTTAATCTTTTGAAAAGATCTCACATGTCACCTACCAAGAGCTTGTTTGATGTTGGCTCTGAAGGCTTTCCATCTTCATCGTGAATATTTTCATATCACCTTGATGTTCCGCAATACCACAAGGATAATGCGTGGGACTCTTAATATATTCTTACTTTCCACATTGTGTGAAACAAGAAGTCTTCAAGAATTTAGTGTCCTAACGAGATATTTTGGATGATCTCTTGGCTCTAGACTCAATAGTGCACATTTGGTTCCCGTGTTTGAGACTAGGGAGAGGTCTCTTCTTCAATATCAACAATCTCTAAGAGAAAGTCGATAGATTATGTCGGTTCCCGTGAGAATGAAACAAGCCCTTTTAAGAGGAACTTGAGTGGTTTGGGAAGTTTAGTGCAAGGCGTCACCGGGTCCATGACGCCTTGTCTTCAATACCGGCGTTACCATGGTAAACACCAGTAGTATATGTATTGAACCCTTCTCGCCTCTAAGGTTGAATTGATGGAGGGCTATTTCTTTTCACCCTTTTCACATTCAGTTCTTTTTCATTCTTCAACCCCTTCAAGCTTACCGAGACTTCATTACTAGAACCTTGTTGGGTTTATTCCAAGACTAGCTCGCCTCATCCGCACTCTTCCCATTCCTCACTTTTCTCCTTTTTCAATATACCTAAGGACTCTACACTATCTAGTGGATTGTCCCTCGGTAGATCCCTCCGGTTCGACGGATCGTGGGAACAAATACCTAACCTAACCATCCTTATAACACCATGCATAAAGTAAGTTGGTCGGTCTTTTGGTACAGTTCATTCTTCCTTAAAACCAATTGAAAATCATTTGGAAAACAATCAAGGTACTTGTGATACGAGATCAAAGCATTTTGTACCCTAATAGTTTTGATCATTTAGAAAACCTCCCCCTCAACATGTGCGTATGATTTAGAAATTCTTTAGCACAAGGAGGCAAGAGGACTTTGAAATATTTTCTTTGATCACAATTTTCATACGAAAAAGCCATTTGATTTTCATGGTAAAATTCTCCCCCTCAATCCATGACCGTAGTCGATAATTGAGTGACTCAAGTTTTGATAAAATGAAGTCCGGTGATTTTCAAAATTTAGTCCAATATATTTTCAAAACAACATTTTTCCATTTTCAAAACAATTTAATTCAATTTACTCAAAATTGTTTAAAATGGTATCTGCACAAAGATACGTTAGTGGTTGAGAAGCTTCCGTTGTTTGTTGTTGTAGGTTGGAAGAAAACCGCACCGCAAATGCAAGTGAGACTTCTTCACGCTTGCATTTGAATGCCAACCGAGGTCCAATTAAGCTCCGCTTTCTTCACTTGTCAAGAAAACCATCTGTGATGCAAGAAGACCTCTTACGCTGCATTTATGCCAACTCTCCATTGAAGTCCAATTAAGCTCCATTTCTTCATTTGTCAACCCAAGATATCGTTACCCTTTCCTTGCGGCATCCAATCATGTTCAATTGTGGGATCCGGATCGGAACATTCTTATATACCAATATACCGCATATGTTAGTGAACACACATACAAATATATGGTGGTCGACAACACCCAAACAAAGAATCGACTAATAAAAGTCAATCCAACATATCAATCGATCATGTAATGTATGGAATAAAGTGTTTCTCAAACTCTAATCATCTAAACCTAACAATCATATCCTAGAAACCTAGTCCTTCAACATAGGCAATTATATTTTTCGTATAAGCACGTAGGATAATTAAGAAAGTCGCTTACTTCGATCGTGACCCGCTTCAAACTATGGCTTGCGCTACTTGATCAGAACCCGTGCTTAAACTATGGCTTGCGCTATTTGATCAGAACCTGTGCTAATACTATGGTTTGCTATTATTTCGATAGCAACCCGCTTTCAAAAGAAAGGAAAGTGTTTGCGCTAATCCAATTTTCAAATATTTCGTGCACTTATCCTATAACAAGGAAAGTATGTCGAAGGATCATTGTTCCTACACAAATGTTTTTCCGCCTAAAATTCTTCAAAAAATATTTGGTGTTTTACTAAAGGGTGGTAAATGAGTTGCTTGTAAATCTATCGATTCGTAGTTTTTGTGAAATTGAAAACTCAATCAATGACTTCAGCCGCTTTTAATCTTTCGTAAAATAAGTCATTGATTGAGGGGAGAATGTTTTCAAATTTATATCATCTAACGGACTTTCTTAATTATCCTACGTGCTTATCTCGAAAAATATAATTGCCTATGTTGAAGGACTAGGTTTCTAGGATATGATTGTTAGGTTTAGATGATTAGAGTTTGAGAAACACTTTATTCCCATACATTACATGATCCGATTGATATGTTGGATTGACTTTTATTAGTCGATTGTCGTTTGGTGTTGTCGACCACCATATATTTGTATGTGTGTTCACTAACATATGCGGTATATTGGTATATAAGAATGTTCCGATCCGGATCCCACAATTGAAGATGATTGGATGCCAAAAGGAAAGGGTAAATATATCTTGGGTTGACAAATGAAGAAACGGAGCTTAATCGACTTCAATGGAGAGTTGGCATGAAATGCAACGTAAGAGGTCTTATTGCATCGCAGATGGTTTTCTTCAAAGAAGTGAAGAAACGGAGCTTAATTGGACCTCGCTTGGCATTCAAAATGCAACGTAAGAAGAAGTCTCACCGCATTTGCGACGGTTTTCTTCCAACCCTACAACAACAACAATGGAAGCTTCTCAACCACTAACGATCTTTGTGCAGATACCATTTTTAAACAATTTTGAATTAATTTGAATAAATTGTTTTGAAAATGGAATATATTGTTTTGAAAATATATTGACTAAATTTTGAAAATCACCGGACTTCATTTTTCAAAACTTAAGTCACTCAATTATCGACTTCGGTCATCGATCGAGGGGAGAGTGATTTAATTTAAAATATTTTCATACAATATATCTTCAAAAGTCCGTCTTGTACAACAAAAAGTGGTGATCTAAAGATTTAATGTTATGTCATGGTATGATTTTTCTTTAGAATCAAGGTCTTTCAAATGAAATCTTTTCTCGTTCTTGTTTGATTGTGAAATTGTTTTGTTTTACTTAAAGATCTCTTAAAAACTATCATACCGACACTAACAATCTTTAATGTCTTAAAATGGTCCAGATTCATCATCTTTCAAAATTGAATCTTGCCACGCCTTTCCCCAAATTTTTCTAAATGATTTAATCGGTGGGATCACAAATCTCAAATGGTTTGATATTTCGATCGGGCAGAGATCGTGGTTTAAATCTCATATCGCTTTTAATGGAAATGGTTTTAGTCCTTCAAAGGCACTCCCGCCTCCATGTGCCAAACGATTTGAAATACACAATGCACATGTTGAGGAGGAGGATTTATCCAAAACCGTATGAGTATTTAAACAAGGCCACATTTTCTCCCATGTTTTCTAAACCTAATTAAATCTTTGGGATCCAAAATCTCAAAGGATTTGATATTTTGATCGGGGAGAATTTGTGATTTAATAATGAAATTTGATAAAAGTTGATCGCTTTGATTCGGTTGTGCAGTCGCTCTCTCATATGTGCTAAACGCTTCGAATCTCGAAGCACATATTGAGGGGAGCAAAACCATCGAGGTACAAAAGTTTTTAAAAGAGATTATAAAGTACCTTGATTGTGTTTTCAAAATGGTTTCTTAAATGGCTCTTGTAATCGTGGATGTGCTTCAAAGAACTCTTGCCTCTATGTGATAAAAATGATTTCAAATATCCTATGCACATATTGAGGGGAGAATTTTACCATGAAAATCAAATGGCTTTTTCGTATGAAAATTGTGATCAAAGAAAATATTTCAAAGTCCTCTTGCCTCCTTGTGCTAAACAATTTCTAAATCATACGCACATGTTGAGGGGAGGTTTTCTAAATGATCAAAACTATTAAGGTACAAAATGCTTTGATCTCGTATCACAAGTACCTTGATTGGTTTTCCAAATGATTTTTCAATTGGTTTCAGAAAGAATGAACAATACCAAAAGACCCACCAATTTACTTTATGCATGGTGTTATAAGGATGGTTAGGTTAGGTATTTGTTCCCACGATCCAGCCGTAACCGGAGGGATCTACCAGGACAATCCACTAGTTAGTGTAGAGTCCGTAGGAATGATGAAAAAGGAGAAAAGTGAGGAATGGGAAGAGTGCGATCGAGACCGAGCTAGTAATCGGAATAAACCCAACAAGGTTCTAGTTATGAAGTCTCGGTAAGCACCGGGGGTTGAAGAATGAAAAGAACCGAATGTGAAAAGGGTGAAAAGAAATAGCCTCCATCAATTCAACCTTAGGGCGTAAACCGGGTTCAATACATATGCTACCGGTGTTTACTAAGGTAACACCGGTATTGAAGACAAGACGTCATGGACCCAAAGGACGATCGCACCTAACTTCCCAAGCCACTCAAGTTCCTCTTAAAAGGGCTTGTTTCATTCTCACGGGAACCGACATAATCTATCGACTTTCTCTAGAGATTGTTGATATTGAAGAAGGAGACCCTCTCCCTAGTCTCCCAGACAGAACCAAAATGCACTATTGAGTCTAGAGCCAAGAGATCATCCACAATATCTCGTTAGGACACTAAATTCTTGAAGACTTGCTTTTCACACAATGTGGAAAGTAAGTATATATTAAGAGTCCCACGATTATCCTTGTGGTATTGCCGTAACATCCGAGTGGTATGTAAAAGTATTCACGATGAAGATGGAAATCCTTCTAGAGCCAACATCAAACAAGCTCTTGGTAGGTGGCATGTGAGATCTTTCATAAGATCAAGCTTGTGACAACCGGATAGAACAATGGGCGATTCACTTGTGAATCAACCTTGGTCCAGAATGGAATTGACGAATACTTTGGAAAACCGCTCGATGTGCAAACCTTCTTTTCTCTAGCACGTCGAATGTGTATTCATTTCAAATTCAAAAGTATATCCGATTGAAAATACTTTAGAAAAACCGCTCGATGTGCGAATCTCTTCTTTTCGCTAGCACGTCGAATGTGTACTCATTCTCTAATACAAAAGTATTTTGTTTGAAAATTGATCTTTCTCACAAAACCTTCGTCAGATTGCAAAACTCTTTCTTCAAGCAATACGCGATTGTTTTTCAAATCATTTTTCATCAATCGCTGAATCTCAATTTGTCGGTTCACTCACTCCGTGTTGTCTTCTTTGAGACGCTCCGTTTGAGAACAACTAGAACAAACCGCGAAACCCCGCCAAGGAGATTCTTAGGAATCCCACCGATCACAGCAAGATTTGTATCGATCAACGGGAACCGTGGGCCGTATACTCAATTCAACGAAGTGATCAAAGACACTTTCGCGCTTTATTGCTAACCGTTGTTTGCGTGTACATTTGACGGTTGCACCGATCGAATCGAGGAGTCAATCCATTGCCGCATGCTCACAAAGACCCACACTTAATTTGAAGAAATCATAACCGGTGCATATCTACATAACTCGGCTCGATATTTCATACTATGCTTCGCTTCATCACCGCAAATATCATGAACCAAAGAAGGCTTCCGCTACTCGATGGAAAGATGTCATGATTCAAAAGTGTGAGCATGTCGGTCCGAAAGTCACAACTTCACATGATGGCAACACAATAAAGGGTGATCCAGAGATTTATCGTGGTCGATGATCTCAAAGAAAGCTCAAGATCATCAAAGATGTGGATCGCTTAAAGGCCTCCACTAAAAGTACAAAATATGCGACTATGAAGAGTCATTGCTAAAGCACAAAGATTGTGAAAGTGAAGAATTCAAGTCTACGAGCTCAAGAACAAAGTCAAGAATAGAATGCTAGGATTCAAATGTAAACATGGGGTGACCTCCTTGGGGAGATTGTTAGAATTAGAAAATTCCATAGTGAAGAGTCGGTCACCCCAAATATTATCTAGCATAAGTTAGCTCGTAGATTTGTCGTTAGTTACGTTATTTATTGTTTTATTAGTTAGTCAAGAGCGTAAAATAGTTTAGTGCAACACCGTGGAGGAAGGACGGTCTTTACCCACCGTATCCCCGATCCACAGCCGTTAGGAGGTCGACATTTGTAACTATAAATACCCCTTCCATCCATGGAAGGGTGGTGCTTCATAATCTAATACTCTACAATTTGTGTAAACCTCTAGCAAGAACACCCTCTCTCTTTACTTTCTCTCTCTAAAATGGAAAACATGTATTTTGATCTCCCAAGACCAATTCAATCATCTAACACAATAAAATAACGATCCTACAGACTTCTTAAGCAAAGCACAGAACTGTCTAACTAACTAATCAGTCCTCCCCTTAAATGTAGCTTAGTAATTAATCATTCCAATGCTCACCACCAAGTGATTGAATCGTGAAACATCAAATCCTTTGGTGAGTAAATCTGCTACATTATCATCTGTGTGAACCTTGACAACATTAATGAGCCTGTGCTGATAACAATCTCTGATGAAGTGATGCCTAATCTAAATGTGCTTGGTCTTGGAGTATATTCTAATTATCAATATTGATAGGAGTGTTCTTGAAGTTGAACCCATAATCCAAGAGTTGATTCTGCATCCACAAGACTTGTCCACAAACTTTGGCAGCCCACATATTCTCGCTCCAAGATATGATGTTCTTTGCAATAGTTTGGTTCTTACATTGCCATGAGACTAATCTTCTTCCACGATATTGGCATCCTCCAGTGGTTGATCTTCTATCATAGTTGTCACCTGCATAATCACTATCTGAAAAAGCTTCCAAGTGAAACGGTGAATCCTTTGGATACCACAACCCTAACTTAGGTTGTTGTTTCAAATAACTAAAAATTCGATTTACTGCATTCATATGGGAGACCTTAGGTGAGACTTGATATCTTGCACATAAACAAACAGCAAACATGATATCGGGCCTAGATGCAGTTAAGTACATAAGACGACCAATCATAGATCCAGCAATTGACTTCAACAGTTGACCATCCGCATCCTTGCCCAATGAGTTGATAGACTTGATAGGTGTAGTGACCGGCTTCATAGCATCAAAATTGAACTTCTTAAGAATGTCGACAACATACTTATCTCGACTTATGAAAATCCCCTCCTTTGACTGTTTAACTTGAAGCCCCAAAAAGAATGTTAATTCACCCATAGAACTCATTTGAAATTCATGTTGCATCAGCTGCTCAAAGTCCTTCACCATGGACTATTTTTTAGCTCCAAAGATGATATCATCTACATATACTTGAACCAGCATGATATCCTTCTTATCTCTCTTGATAAACAAAGTCTTGTCTATGGCTCCCCTCCTATAACCATGTTGCAATAAGAAAGTAGAGAGCCTTTCATACCAAGCTCTAGGTGCTTGATGAAGACCATAAAGAGCTTTAACAACTTTGTAGACTTTGTTTGAATGTGCAGGATCTTCAAAACCAGGAGGCTGTTTGACATAAGCCTCCTCTGCAATAGTGCCATAAAGAAAGGCACTATTGACATCCATTTGATAAACCTGAAATCCCATATATGATGCAAAAGCAAGGAATATTTTGATAGCTTCAATCCTTGCAACAGGAGCAAACACTTCATCATAATCTACTCCTTCTTCTTGTCTATAACCTTGTGCAACTAACCTTGCCTTGTTCTTGATGACATTCCCTCTTTCATCTCTCTTGACTCTGAAAATCCATCGTGTACCAATTACTTTCTTTCCATATGGTATATCACATAGTACCCAAACTTCTTGAAGTTTGAATTGAAGAAGTTCTTCTTGCATAGCTTCAACCCAACTCTCTTTAGTTAATGCTTGAGCTATGTTCTTGGGTTCTTCTTGAGAGATAAAGCAAGTGAACAAACATGTTTGATGATCCTTAAGATTCAGCCTGTTTTGTTTATACACAAAGCTAAGTAAAGCATTATGTGGTGTAGAAAAACCTTTAGCTTTGGTTCTTGTGAGCACTCCATGAGTAGAAGGTTCAATGATTTGATCAGTAGGATGATCTTTATGAACTTTTAATGTAGGAGTCTATGGAACTTCCAGATTATCACCTAAATTTAAGAAATCAACATCTTCATTGGAATCTGAGAAAATACCTTCATCTTCAAACTCATCATCAGTTTCTTCTAAGCCAGGCATGTTAGGATCATTTAAATCATCAGAAGTACTGGTATTTGGTACAGCAGTACTTTGATCCAAAGTACTGTGATCTAAAGTACTGTCATCCAAAGTACTGTGAGAGAATTCTACAATTTTATTCTTTTTCCTTGCTTCCTCATAAGCTCTTCTTTGATCATCATCATAAGATTGTGCTACTACATCTTGAAAGAGCATCTGATTAAGCTCATCTTGAATAGCTTGATCCTCAGCAGATAATGAGGATTTTGGTTCATCAGTACTTTTATTTGTTTCAACAGATATAGGTTCTTCATCAGGAACAACCTCAAGTCTAATATGAACTCCATGAACAATATACTGTAAATCATCTTCTTTGTGGACGACTAGATTTTCTTCTCTAACAAGCACATAATTCATAGAAGGAGTCAAAACCTCAAGATCAAACATCCAATCGGGACCTTTACCCTTATGATTTTCTTGATCTTCTAAAATTCAACATGAAGACAATCTTGAACCTTTTTGGTGACCCTGTTGTACACTCTAAATCCTTTGTTGTTGGTGCAGTATCCCAATAAATATCCTTCTTTTGACTTGCCATCAAATTTGCCCAGATTATCAATTGTATTGAGAATAGTTAGAGGGCATCCAAAAGGCTTCATAAATCGACTGTTGGGTTTATTTCCCATCAGCAACTTATAAGGTGTCTTCATCTGAGGTTTGGTAACTGATACTCTATTAAGCACATAGCAAGCAGTACTTACAGCTTCAGCCCAGAATTGAATAGGCAGTAATGAATCTGCAAGCATTGTTCTGGCTGCTTCAATCAAAGTTCAGTTCTTTCTCTCTGCAACACCATTCTGCTGTGGAGTTCTAGCAATACTAAACTCCCTCTTGATTCCTTTCTTAGCACAAAACTCATCTATAAGCTTGTTCTTGAATTCAGTCCCATTATCACATCTAATACCTCTTACTTTGAGTCTCAATTGGTTTTCAAGGGCTATTATGAGATCATGAATAGCATCAAAAGTATCATCTTTTAATCCCAAGAAAAATACCCAACTAAATCTACTGCAAGCATCTCTCACAACCAGACAGTACTTCTTCTTGTTTAGATTAGCAACAGAAACATGTCTAAACAAATCCATGTGCAGCAACTCCAAAGGTTCTCTAATAGTTCTTTCCTCAAGCTTCTTGCATGAAGCTTTGTGTTGTTTACCCTTCTTGCACGCCAAGCATGAGTAAACATTCTTGTAAGTATTGGAAGGTAAACCTCTAACTAAATTTCCTTTGACCAATTTGTTGATATTCTTGAAATTTACATGGCCCAATCTTCTATGCCAGCGATGTGCTTCTTCAATTGTTGCCTTTGCTACTAAACATGTTGCTCTTACGTAAGAGTGAAGACTCTTCATATCCGATCATACACATAATTGGTTCTTGGTACTCTCGATTACCAAGTTATCATCAACAAGCTTGAATTGTGGGAAAGAATGAGACATTCTCTGTCGTTGAATAACACGGGTGTTTCTTATCACAAATCGAGATATCGACAAAAGGTTGAATTTGAGATCCTTCACATATCTAACATTCTCAAAGTCTATGCTCCCTGCCTTAATAGTTCCTTTTCCTGTAATTCTTCCTCCACTAGCATCATTCCCAAATGCAACTCTTCCTCCACAATAGGATCTAAAATCTGACAGAATTTCTTTGTCTCATGTCATTCTTCTAGAGCAACAACTATCCACAATTAAATGATCTTTAAGCTCCTCTTCTAGGTTGCCCTGCACAAAGATAAAAGAGTTAGTTAATTTTAGGAACCCAAGCCATTACTGACTTGTGTTCCCCTTGTGGAGTAACATACTCAAATTCTTTGAGTATGTAATCTTCACAGTCTTTGTAGACAGAATCAAGAAATATCTTTTGTTTCAAAACGTGTGGTGGTTTTTCAACAAAACTCTCTTTTTCAACAAAAATCTCTTTTTCTTTTCCAACAAAGTCATCTTTAACAAAATTATCTATTTCACTCTCACTTGCTGAAAGTACTGTTTGTTCCCCATCAGTACTTTCCTTCTTAACCCATTTGGTTTTAACTTATGGTGTAGAGTCCCTTGATCTAGCTACTTTCTTTGAGTTGTAACGCCTTCTAGATTGATAGTAATTAGATCTCCTAGGGTTCCTATTCCAAAAAGTGTTTGGTGAAAACTGAGTAGTACTTTGAGAAGGTACTGTGTTTTGCTTAACAGTACCTTGAAAAGTGTTTGAAGGTACTGGGGGTTTTGAAAAAGGTCTTCTCTGGTGAGGGTACCTATAGTCTTGTGAGAAGTTGCTATGGTTAACCCTATGTGAATGATTCCAAACTGGTCTAGTCTCCCTTGGTTTTTGGTTGGCAGTTCTGTTCTTTGGGAATTTGCTTAGGTACTCTGAGTGAAAGTCACAGTCCTTAATCAAATGATCAGGACTATAACAAACAAAACATAATTTTTGACCTGTAATCCCAAAATTGCTTCTTCTATGTGTATGACCAAACCTATCCTGTCTTTTTGGTGAATGATGAAAACTATTTTGACCAAAATTATCCCAAAAAGGCTTAGCAGTATTTTGAAAAGGTTTTCTTAAAGGTACTCAAGGTGTAGCAAGATTTTGAATTGAAGGTACCGCTTGACTCTTAACATCATCTTCCTTAGGTTTCTCCACTGCTTTCTTTTGATGTTTCGAAATTAGATTGACCAATAAGCTTTTTCCTAAACTCTAGATTGTCTACTCCAAAACGAGAAAATCGCCTAAGGGGTTGAAAACTACCAGTGGGATGAGGAACTGCATGATAACCTTTTTCTTTCTTATATTCAGGAGGTGATTGACTAATTGAGTCCTCATTACTAGATGTGTCTACATAGTTAATGAGTTCATCATTACTAGTTGTTATATCCTCAAAATCACATTCATCCTGATCGCTAGGTGGGTTTTCTATGCTACTAAAGTCCATACCAAAACCTAGTCTAGTTCTAATGTAAGCTCTTCTCTGTTTTTCAACATAGCTAACATGAGAAAGTCCTGATTGTCCCCAAGAAGCAAACTTTTCTAGCAAATCATCCCTTTCCTTAGTTAGCTTCTCAATTTCAGAAATCTTACATCCTAGCTTCCATTCACTTAATTTTAACTGATAATCCTGTTGTTCATACTTTTCTGCCCAAGCCATTTCATTATTTTCATGTGTTATTATTTTGGCTTCCATTGACTCTAAAGTAATTTGATAACCAGCTACCTCAGACCTAGCCCTGTGATAATTATCTCTTTCAGTTACATAATCAGTAAGCACCTTTTGATAAAAATCATGACATTTAGAGCATACCTTAGAGATAGGGGGTGAACTTGGTGAAGTAGCTACCATAGCAAGCAGAACAGGTTCATCTTCACTCTCCATGCTCCAATCAAAGCTTCCTAGACCATCTCTGGACTCCAAAGCAGTGAATCCAGGTTCTTCATCAAAATTTGTGCTCCAATCAAACTCTTCCACATATTCTTCCACTGCTACCATACAATAGGTTATTGGTTCATCATCAAACTCAGCACTTCAGTCAACCTCTGATAGATTCTCTTGAGCAACCAAAGCTTTTGTTTCAGTAATAAGGATTTCCTTTAGTTCAAGCTTGGGTTTCTCAGTCATTCTATTTGCCTGATATTTAGCAAACTTGCATTCCCTTGCAAAGTGTCAAGTCTTTTGACAATTAAAACATTCAATCTTGGACTTGTCAAAAGTGATTCCCTGTTTTGGTTTGAAGTCAATGCCTCTCCCTGTCTTCTTCATGAACTTCTTGATCCTAGCCGTGATCATAGCAACTTGCCACCTTATATCAATTTCTTCAAGAGCATCCTCTTCAATTTGTGACAAATCCTCTTCATAGGTAACAGGTAAAGTAGCTTGCTGAGCAAAGAATGAGCATAAATTTTCATCATAATGGATGGTGCTTGATAGTGATGATGTGGGGTTGGTCATGGTTGTGATAGAATGAGCAGGATATGCAGTACTTTGAGCAACAGTACTTTGAGTAGGGTAAGTAGTACTTTTAGTGGAAGTACTGCCACTCTTTTCAGACAATACAAAAGCTATACTGTGAGACTTTGAACTTGTTTGGCCATTCATCTCATGCTCATACACCTTTAGATGCTTCTAGAGATCATCAAAGTCCATAACATCCAAACCAGGTTGTCCTCTGATCATAGTAGCAATTACATGCCATGTAGATGGCAAACTCCTTAAGAACTTCAAATTGGCATCTTCAACAGATACCTCTCCTTGTATAACTCTAGCATCTTGAGGAGATTTTGGAACTGTCATAGGCGACATCAAGACCTCGTTTATTTAGATTCTTTAACAACTTTGTTCATAATTGTTGGATCGATGTACTCTAACCAAACTAACTTATATAGCTTGTAAGGGTTTAATAACCTCAGATAAATCCTAAGTTATTAACAATGAAACACTAAACTAACTCTATTAAGTATGCGGAATTTACTTAACAAAGCTAAGAAGAATTAACTTTAACTTCAATGATTTTATTAATACTTAGAACCTGCTTGTTATACAGATTCTTTAACAACTCTAATACTCTTATATCAAAAACTCTAATAATGCACGTACGTCTAATGCCAATCTAGGGGTCCTTTTATAGGCTTAAGGATAACCCTAGTCGGTTTACAATTACAAACCTTGTACGACAACTAATACTATACTAAGCTTAGAACATTCTAGAATTACAAGATAATCCTTAACGATTTTGCATATCAGTCCTTTAACCTTGCAGTACTTTGATGATCAAGCAGTACTTTGACTTTTACTTAGCAGTACTTTGACTTTATTCAGTACTTTGTCATTCTTCAGCACTTTCATATCCCAACAATCCTCCCCTAACTTGAATTCTACTTGCTTGAATTCTAGTTCCTTTGTATGTTCAACTTTAACATCTTTGTCTTCAAATAGAGATTGTGGCTTTATCTTTAAATTTTGTCTTTGTAGATCATGTGCTTATATCATCATCATCAAAGTAGTCTTTATCAGTAATTCTGTTCAGCAACAATTAGCAAGCTCCATCTTTTCAAAGAACTCAAAGAACATATGACAATTTGTACATCGCTCTTTTAAGTTTCACTATTCTCATCACTTCCGGTGTGTAAACTCCTGTGATAGATGAATCATTGAAAATTTAATGGATTTTGATGTCTCTTTACCAAAGCCATTAACTCTAGAGTAGCCAAATGTTTAGGTGTGTAAGACTATGGTACATTGATAACCATACGATTTTTAGCAAATCATCGACTATCAACATTTGATTTGTCTTTAACAAAAGCGCACCCTTTTGGACTAGTTAGTTCTTGCAACCATGGTGAACTAATTACCATATAAATGGTTTTCCACCCTTTACCACAAGCCATTTTTCTTGTGGGCTAGCCAACTCTTTACATTGCTGATATGGTGAGTTGATTACCATACAACTTATTAGCAAGTTGTCAACTATATAACGGATTTGAGATATCTTTACCAGAGTCGTTTGCTCATGGATTAGCCAGTTCTTTTGTAAACATGGTGAACTGATAACCTATTGTTATAACCATCTCAAAACCATTGTTGCTTTTAAAAAAATATTCTTTACTTAACAAAAGTTTTTCTTTCAAAAACATTTACTGGTTTGTACTGCAAGCAGTACTTTGATTAAAGTACTATTTGTCCAGTAGTACTTTGAATAAAGTACTTACTTTTCAAAAATTTATATATAAGTAAACATCATACCAGTACTTATGCTTCATCATCAGCTATTGTTGTCCATCTGATAAACAACTCAATTAACACAAGAGCTGTTTCAGTCTCATTCTCGACCTCCATACCATGATCTAGCATTCTTCTCATAAGATCTGCTGTTAATGGATATCTTCTTTGAGCTAGCATATGAATCATAGTTCCATCTTCCGGTTCAAAGCATTTACTCCCGATTCTTCAAAAATCTCCAACTTTTAATCTCCCGTTCTCTTGATTTTCGAGTTCATCATTGCTTGTTTCCTCAATTTCGAAGATAGTTGTCGATCTCCTAATAATACTAAGCCAACTCCACTTGATGGAATATGTTCAAAGTATTCTTGCACTAGTTGGTATAGTTGAAACAGATCTGCTCTATCAATAATATGCGATATATCCCATAGTAAATTGAATACTCTGAAGCTTTCATTCTCCCTATGGAACATTAAATAATCTCCATCTTTTGACTTTACAACTTCAAAAGTGATTATCTTTGTCTTCTTTACTGTAGCATCTTTGGATTTAGAATTCTCAAAATCGAAAACTCAAATGTAATTCCTTAGTTCATCAACTATATCTGATCTTAGCTCAATCTTCTTTGATTTTTGTTCAGCTTCAGTTGTCCTTTTTATTTTTAAGCTTCTTTTGCCAGCATCCTCCTTCTGATTATCATCCTTAAAAGAAATAATACTTTCAACTTGCTTATGATAATCTTGTCTAACATTTTCATACAAGTCTTTCATCTCAATGTAATTCAGCTTCTGTAATCCAGTATACCCTTGACCCTTTAGATATGCCATCATGGCATTTCTTTCTTTAGCCTTATTCAATGGTCTTCTAGGTATAACAGCTTCAGGTTCTTCCAGTGGTTGAACAATTTCAGCATCAAACTTAGCCTGTAGCTCCCTAGCAGCTTCTTCATTCTTAGCAATTGCAGTAGCCCTTAGTTGTGCTAAAGTGAGTTTCTTTTTCTTTGTTTCTACCAGCTTACCCTTTCCTTTATCTTTTGGATCTAAAGCTGGTTGAGAAGCTTGTGGTTGTTCTTTAGTAACTCCTGGAATGCTAACACCTCTTGGTCTTGATAAGTTGTGCAATATTTCAGCTGTAGTTTCATCATCACTTGTAGTGTGCACTACTTTTGGTGTATCAGCTTCCTTTTCTTGTAGAATAGTGGAAGGACCAGCTTCTTCATCAAAATTAAGCGTCCTCGGTGTAATCAGCTCTTGTCTATGAGTTCCTTGAAGACTAGTACTTTGATCAGCAGCACCTTGATCATCAGTACTTTGAACACCAGTTCTTTCAACTTCAGTTCTTTCAGGCTCAATACTTTGAATATTAACACGTGCTTGATGCTTGAGGTTCATCTTCTTTTCTTTATAAAATTCAACATCTTCTTTCAAATTCTCTTGCTCTATATTCCTCCCCAATTTGATAGAAGATTGCTGTTGAACCTTTTTGCCTATAGAAGCCTTCTTAAAATGCTTTCTTTTCATCTTTTCAGCCTTGATCCATAATCTGTGATGTTTTACTAAAGGCCAGACAGACCTCTTAAGTTTTCAAAACTTGGTCTTCAACTGGGCTATCTGAGCAGCTTGAGCCTCAGTTGTTTTCTTTAACCTGACTAGCTCCCTTGTCAGAATATAATTATCCCGCACTAAACCTTCAGGGGGTATAGCAGCTGCATCTCCTTTAGAGGATGATGAGGGAATAGGGATATCTGGTTCTGACTCAATAGGTGGAGTATCATGGTGAGATGAGGTAGGTGAAACTGCAGTACCTTTGTTTACATCATTACCTTGAGAAGCAGTTCCTTGAGATGCAGTACCTTGAGAAGCAGTACCTTCTCTTTCATCACTAGATGCAGCCTCATCTCTAATTGCTTGAACAATCTCCATCATTGAAGTAGTCAATGGAGTGTTCCTTCCAGTAAACAAATCACTCTTCCTAGCCATGAAAGTGAAGATCTTTGCAGGTTGTACCACAACAGGTAATAAACTTGAAGGCTTTGGTACATCATGCAATTGTTTATTTAAGAAGACTTGAATAAATCTTGGATACATCAGCCAGCGTGACCCATGAGAAATGTGAGATAACATCCCATCTTAAATGAGCCTTGAGAAATTGAAGATACGGTTTGTAGCCAATCCCACCAGCGCAGATGCTATATTAGAACCAAATTGCTCCCATGAAGTACTCTCGGCGATACAATGAAGTAGGACATGAACCAAGTACTTCCAATGTTGGCTAAATAAGGGCTTTTTGAATGTCGTTTCATCAAAGACCCTTCATATCCAATGTCACGCAACGTATCCCAAATAATTGTTTATCAAAGCGAATAGCTCATTCGCATCATCAAATAATAAGTCTTCACGAATTGATGCTTCACTAACTTTACAAGCCTTCCAAAACTTTAGCTTGTATATACGAATCATCATTCTCCATGTGAGTCCTAGCGATGCCAAAAACTGTTGAATCAGGGCTCAATGACATCTGGTTCAACCAAAAGTGCATAACTTATTGGAGACCCCGTGAGAAAATCAATGATGTCATGGAATGCGACATTTGCTTCAGTTTTATCCAAATTTGCCACCATATTGTGTTTAGAAACGGTGTTTTGGTTCGCCATTGATGGTTGTATAAGAGATTGATTCGATGAATAAGTAATTGGGAGAGAGAGAAATATGGAAAAGATTGATATGAATAAAGATGAGAGGGAAAATCGGAAAGTAGTTATTTATAGGTAGGATTTGAAAAATCACAGTCTATAATAATAAAGTTACCGTTATTTGATTTTTATACCTCTTTTTGACCATTGGAACTGTACGTTGATAAGACAAGCAGTGCTTTCCACGTGTGCAGTACTTTCCAGAGCAATACTTTTAGTGCAGTACTTTTATATGACTAAACAGCAGTACTTTTCCATCCTCTTCTCTATAACGACAAAAACTTCAAATAGGCATGGTATTGCCTCCCCTTAAGTAAAGCATAGGACTGTCTAACTAACTAATCATTCCTCCCCTTAAATGTAGCTTAGTAATTAATCATTCCAATGCTCACCACCAAGTGATTGAATCGTGAAACATCAAATCCTTTGGTGAGTAAATCAACTACATTATCATCTGTGTGAACCTTGACAACATTAATGAGCCTGTGCTCATAACAATCTCTGATGAAGTGATGCCTAATCTGAATGTGCTTGGTCTTGGAGTGATAAACGATTCTTCACAATGCAAATTGTTCTCTCATTATCCATATTGATAGGAGTGTTCTTGAAGTTGAACCCATAATCCAAGAGTTGATTACGCATCCACAAGACTTGTCCACAACACTTGCACCACCACATATTCTCGCTTGAAGAGATGATGTTGCTGCAATAGTTTGCTTCTTACATTGCCATGAGACTAATCTTCTTCCAAGATATTGGCATCCGCTAGTGGTTGATCTTCTATCACAGTTGTCAACTGCATAATCACTATCTGAAAAAGCCTCCAAGTGAAACGGTGAATCCTTTGGATACCACAACCCCAACTTAGGTTGTTGTTTTAAATAACTAAAAATTTGCTTTACTGCATTCATATGAGAGACCTTAGGTGAGACTTGATATCTTGCACATAAACAGACAGTAAACATGATATCAGGCCTAGATACAGTTAAGTACATAAGACAACCAATCATAGATCTGTACAACTTGACTTCAACAGGTTGACCATCTTCATTCTTGCCCAATGAGTTGATAGATTTGATAGGTGTAGTGACTGGCTTCATAGCATCAAAGTTGAACTTCTTGAGAATGTCATAGACATACTTATCTTGACTTATGAAAATTCCCTCCTTTGACTGTTTAACTTGAAGTCCCAAAAAGAATGTTAATTCACCCATAGAACTCATTTGAAATTCATGCTACATCAGTTGCTCAAACTCCTTCACCATGGACTGTTTTGTAGCTCCAAAGATGATATCATCTACATATATTTGAACCAGCATGATATCCTTCTTATCTCTCTTGATAAACAAAGTCTTGTCTATGGCTCCCCTCCTACACTAGTACAAAAATGGGATTTGGTCACGCATGGTCGAAATGGAACGGCCACACATTCACATATTTGTGTGGCTGAAGGTACGAAATTTGACAACATTTACTAATTAGTCACACATGAAAATTTTGATTGTGTGACCATTAGAACTGTATCGCCACATAATTGAACATTGTGTAGCTAAAGGTATCTGGTGATTTTGCTTCAGATCATTTAGCCACAATTTGGAACGCGTGACAAATACAAGTAACCTTGATGTGTTAGTCACATGAAGTAATTTTTTGTGTGTCTAAATCATAGAGTCAAGTTTTGTCACACATTATTTAAGGGTGGTGATATGTTTTGCCAACTCTTTAGCCACATCGAAATTGGAACAAGTGACAAATGAAAAGTAAGGTTGAAGCATTAGTCACGATATACATATAAGCAAAGTGACAAATATATGTCACACACTTGAACACTTGTGACCAAAAGCCATATATGGTCACACTAAATGTTTTGTCACACATTTGTTAAGTGTAGCCAAAATCCAGTACATATGTTCACGTAAGTTAATATGTGTGTTTAAAGTTTAGTTTGTGTTAGCTTGCAAAAAGCTAATCTATAAAGTCACATTTGCTACTAACACCGTGACCAAATGCCATATATGGTCACGCTAAACGTTTTGTCACACATATTATTTAAGTGTAGCCAAAATCTAGTACATATGGTCACGTAACTTAATATGTGGCCATTGGATGATCAATAGTCACTCAAAATACACGTTTCTTCACTTTAAACACCATATGGTCACACTTATTAACACTTTTAGCCACTTTATGGTTAATTGTATGTGACTAAATACCCATAACAAACATGCTTTGTGTGACTAAATGTTAGCAAAGGCCACACAAACATAAAATTCATGTGGCCATTGGATGATCAATAGTCACACAAAACACACATTTCTTCACTTAAAACACCATATGGTCACACTTATTAATACTTTTGCCACTTTATGCTTAATTGTATGTGACTAAATACCCAAAAATAAACATTCTTTGTGTGACTAAATGTTAGAAAAGGCCACACAAACATAAAATTCATGTGGCCATTGGATGATCAATAGTCACACAAAATTCACATTTCTTCACTTGAAACACCATATGGTCACACTTATTAACACTTTTGGCCACTTTATGATTAATTGTATGTGACTAAATACCCAAAACAAACATGCTTTGTGTGACTAAATGTTACAAAAGGCCACACAAACATAAAATTCAAGTGGCCATTGGATGATCAATAGTCACACAAAGACATATTTCTTCACCTTAAACACCATATGGTCACACTTATTAACACTTTTGGCCACTTTATGCTTAATTGTATGTGACTAAATAACCAAAAGAAACATGCTTTGTGTGACTAAATGTTAGAAATGGCGCACAAAAAGAAATTTGATGTGGCCATTGGATTATCAATAGTCACACAAAAACTATTATGTTTTCATAAACAAAACTAACTACGAATGCTAAGCAGACTTAGCTTATATCTCGCGACTTAACCTTGTCTTGGCACCTTAGCCACTAAAACTAACCTACCGGACTTAACTTTGTCTTGGCACTTTAACCACTAAAGTTTTACGTTTATAAGTAGACCACAACACAAAATATATATATATTTTTGGTGCAAAGATGAACTTGTATTAATCAAGGAAACTTTGTAAAATGAAAAAATCAACACACATGATATGGACAAGTCCCATATCAAGTTGCATACTAGGAAACTCTATTCAATATCGATATAACTGTTCTTATAAGTCGATAACAAAACAAACTTCCCATATCATACAACCATGGACATATGACAACCAACACAAAACCATCACAAAGAACACCTTTTAATGCACCAATGAACCATACACTTCCATATAGGGGCTATACCAAGTAGTTTACATTCCATCTCATGAATGGCTTCAACTACTTGGGAACACACACCCTAAATGAAGCCAACCAAATCCTACACAATCCTAAAATCGTTTATAAACATGTTTACCAATAACAATGATAATGCACGACATTACGTTTTAACACATGCTAAATCTTGGAATTATAAGCGGAGTGCGGAAGACACCGAAGCTTGGTCGTCGATGACAAAGTCAACAAGATTGAATCTAACCATTTTGTTTTGTTCCCACCGACACTCCTCAACAATCTCTCTCCATCGGCGTTTATGGTAGCGTGGTTCTTGCTTCTAGGCCTATCGATGTGGTGTTGCGATTCACGTTCACATAAAACTCCATGTCTTCCGGTATCTCGGCGATGCGTTATGGTACTTCCACATGTGATTTCGCCGTAAACTTATGTGGTATGTTCTGCATTAAAAGAACAATGTAGTATGCTCAACAAAAGTATGTCCATGTGTTGAAGCATATATTAGTTTTTATGAAGCGATAATGACCGAAATGGTCCGATTTGTATCATTACTTACCAAACGACTCCTTTCCGTGACATATGCAAGGATGGGTGCGTAAAACAATCCTTTCACTTTCATGCTCAGTACATTCGTTGCATGCACATATGTGTTTCATACGCTCATCGCAATTAGAATTTAATAAAATTGGTAATTAATAATTTAAAAGCTATTATATGGAAAGGTTTATTTTAAAATAAAATCATAGATTATGTATACACTTTGATTAACATACCTTCATCTATGGGTTTCTCATGAGCGGTCTTGTACGATTTAGCTCCATACGTTGCACAAGTTCGAACGCATCATCAATCCATTTTCAAAGAAATGGCATCGTGGAAAGAGTATTGTTTAGGAGATTTGTGAAAACAACTCTTGTGCCGACAAACGAGGTTTTCATCGTGAACCAATACATTCCATCCGTGCCCACCAAACTCATGCACGTCTGTTTTCCTCTGATATTTCAATTTGACGGTGAGTGATAGTCACTACGGCACGCCAAACAACAAACGTCAAATTGGTAATTGTCGATATTGTCCGGAAATTGCAAGGAATGACCTACGTAATGATTTAGTTTAAAGAAAACATTAGCGGGTCAAACAATTAAAATAATCCCCATTTTCAACAAACTTATAAAATGTATTGATTAACATTTTTTCTTACCGAGGTTGTGCGGATATTCATCCAACGTAACGAGCACCTCGTTGTCTCGTAACCTAGAAGAGCCGGATCGTATCCGGGGCATTCGTGGCTGCATCGTTGTACCACATTACATAATAACGATCTTCTTCTGACGAATGAAATGGAATGTGGCCACATTGATGTATTGGCTTTGATCAATAAAAGCTTGTAACTCGGACCCTTGCAAAGTAATGCGACCACGAACCAATTTCCAGTAAACCTTATGTTTGGTTCCCCTATTGTGGATTAGGTATATCCAGCGCTTCTTGGGGTACAATGTTTCAGTAAACAAAGCAGGAAGCATCTTAAATTTAAAAAGTAAGCACGTATATCAATTTGATGGTTACATTGATAAATTTATAATCTTAAGTAAGCATTTTAAGTACAACTTACCTGCAATGTCCTAATGTTTGTGCGGTTTGCCTCCACCAACAATTGGATGCTCATTATATTTTAAAACCACAATCGTCTTAATGGTCAATAAGGTTATCACATATGCATAACATTCAACTAATACAAGTCTTAGATGATCAATACATCTTTATCATTAAGGTGTCAAACAAAAAATGATTGAAGATGTACTACTACATATTTAACTATGTTTCAAAAATCAATAATCATATAGTCGTTTTAGAGTAAAAATCAGATTTTTACATTTAATCATCTTACCCCATACGTTTGTTAAAATCTAGTAAGAAATCCATAATCTACCCAACATACCATACGCCATTGCTTCATCCAATGTTTAAACCTAAGCTAAGATAATTAATTACATAAGGTGTAGTGCTTTACCAAATCATATAAAAGCTATACTAACCTAGATTAAACATACGTTTACAAGTTGTCTAATTAGCTATTTAACAAATAGCTGCTACGTTTTTCCACAATCCACATATATTCATGATTTTTTTTATTCAAATCATCCTATATTTACATGTCACACAATATTCTAAAGAATCAAATCGCATATAGTTCTAATAAAGCAGGTACATTACATTATGATCAAAGGATACTATATTCTTTAGGATATGTTAAACATTGCAAAAAATACCAAACATGCATTTGTATCCATCAACATATCGAAACATGCATATCAATCACTTTACATTTGCGGTTCATGGTTAAAAACAAAAGAAAAAAAAAAAAACAATGTGTAACATTACACGATGATGCGGTTGTTGTGTTGAAGAAGATAGACTTGAATATTTTGCTTTGACTATGTGATTAAGTGTAGCCGTCATATATCACGGTTCTCAAAACTGCAAGGATTACTATTAATTAAGGGAAGGATTTTTTGTTTTATTTTTTTAGCTTGTATTATGGGAGCATTGCATATATATACCCACTAAAACTCAAAAAGTTGCATATTTATCCATAATACAAGTTTTTAATGCATGATGTACAATGTAACTTAAGCATGTTTTGGGTATATAGATGCAAATATGTAAGTTTTAGTGGAACAATTACGTACCAAAACGGTACATTTGAAAAAGTACGCAACTATTTTATGACCTAAACCCTTGATTATATACATACAAAATATTTGGTAGAATCACCTTAAAAATTAAGTACCTTAACATACAAATAAATAATATTACATTAACATACGCGCTATCGTAACCCATAAATAAATACATATGTCGAATACAATATTGGTTAATCAAATATACAATGTAGCTATTGAATCATTTGCCGATGCATCAACGTTTGCAATGTTTTTGTACGATGTTTCTGTCCTTGAATGTCACGTTCCTTTGTGATGATAAAAACCCAGTGGAATCCAAGTAACAAAAAAGTTAAACGTTGTAATAAAATATATAATTGTAGGTACTTTTTAAATAAGAAACATACTATTTAATAACTTAGCACTACCGGATTGACCTAGCACGCCAATATTAACTTAGCACCGCCTGTATGCAAATAGTAATAAATTTGGCTTTAACTTAGCACTACCAGTATTAACTTAGCACTACCAAGTATAACCTAGCATCGCCAAGATTAACTTAGCATCGCCAAGTTACTACGACTATATACACAGATGTTAACATCTTGAGCCAATCATGATTCATTGGGACGGGTGTATGATAGGGACCAATGATTATATATAGCTTATACGAAACTATATATACACGTGGCGCTAACGTACGCCACCACAATGAAACATGATTGACACAAGAAATTTACCAACTTCATTAAAGTACAAGGTTGTGATAATATTATGCATATAAAATAAAATGGTCACAAACATGCGACATTGTTGGGTTTTTGGTTCCTTGAATCATGAATTACTCTAAGTACTGGAACCACGGACAGTGTTGATATAACCACGGACAGAAGTATGTAACCGCTGATGAAGACAACCACGGTTAGTAGTAATGTGTAACCACGGACGATGTATTGTAACCACTGCTAGTGTCTTGTATAGTCGGTTTAGTTTATTGTATTAGATAAATATAGAAAAGATATTTATCTTGTAGGTTACGTATTGTATAATGTATAGGACTCCTTATTCTATAAAAGGAGATCCTAGGTTAGGTTAGATATACGTATGTTTTATATCTAAGGTCGATACACTTCAAGGTTGCAAAACCCTAATACTGTAAGAGTATTCGTATTAATAAATAATATTGAGGTGTTGAATGTTTACTGTTCTTCTTCTTAAGATTAAGTGTTAAATTCCGCGTAATACTTAATAAGTTCTTTGTTCAAGTCAGTTTCTATATTAGATCGTTTGCTCAACTGGGATCAACAAGTGGTATCAGAGCCAGGTTAAGTTAAGTTTTGCTAAAGTAAGATAAGATGTCTGACGAAACTCACATGGTGACTGCTTCAAAGGTACCCATGCTCAAGCATGGTGAGTATCAAATCTGGAGAATGCGAATGAGGCAATACATTTGCATGATTGATTATGCTCTCTGGGATGTCGTTGAAAAAGGAGACACTCTTCCTAAGAAGGGTGAGGATGGACTAGAGATAGCTATTGTTAGTGAACCTGATAAAGCTAAAAGGAAAATGGAGATCAAAGCTCACAAGATTCTTTCTATGGGAATACCTAATGAGTTTGCCTTGGACTTTGATCAATATGAGTCGACTAAAGATTTCTTGGATGCTCTTGAATTAAGGTTTCTTGGTAATGAAGCTACTAAGAAGTCAAGGATGAATATGCTCAAGCATCAATTTGAAACCTTCAACGCTTCTTCTGGAGAAAAGATTGATGGCACATACAATAGACTTCAAAAACTTATCAGTCAACTGAAGTCAGTGAATTACAAGTTTCTTCAAGAAGATATTAATTTGAAGTTCATTAGAAGTTTATCATCTGAATGGGCTATTCATACAATTGTGTGGAGAAATAAGGAGGATTTTCCTACTATGACTCTAGAAAATCTCTTCAACAACTTGAAGGTTTATGAGTCTGAGAATAACTTTGCTCACTCATCTTCTGCTACTCAAAACATTGCTTTTGTATCCACTAATCACAAAAGCCCACACGATGTATCCACTGCTGCCTATGGTATAACCACGGCTATTGCAAACAATACCACTGTTAGTGATAATGTCAGTGATGGTGCAATTTGTGCTTTTCGGTGATTTAACTACCGGTGTTCTTGTCTTTGAATCAAGATCCGGATCAAATTGATCTTGATGATCTTGAAGAGATTAATCTTCAATGGCAAATGGCAATGTTGACTCTCCAAGCAAGAAAGTTTCGAGAAGGACTGGAAGACGGGTTAAGTATGATGGTCAAAGGAGAGCGGATTCGACAAAAGCAAGATGGAGTGCTTCAACCGCAAAAGAAAGGTCACTTTGTTGGGAATGTCGAGCTCCTAAAAGAATTGAAGGTATTAAGAAGACAACGAAGAGCTGCTTTGCTTCTTGACTTTGGTTGCTCGGGATGGGATTGGTGATTATGATTAGAGTGATCAGTTGAAGAAGGTCCAAATGCAGCGTTTCTTGCTAGTGAAGCTTCAAAAGAGCATAACTTTGCTCTAATGGCCTATGCTTCATCTTACGGTTCGATTACGAGGTATCTAATGATTCCAAAACATCTACTTGTTCTTTTAAATCATGTTATGATAACTTAGAATCTCAAAAAGCTATCACTGAGAGCATGAGAAAAGAAGTAGAAAGATTGACTCTAGATAACTTAGGATATAGAGTTGGTCTAGAGGGTGTGGAAGAAAAGCTAAAATTATGTATTAAATGTGAGTTTGAGTATGTAGAAAAGATCAATATACTAGGTGGTGAAATTGATCTTAAAGATAGAGAGATTAAAATGCTTAAAGATAAACTAGCGAGGCGAGAGTGTAAAACAAAAGCCTAGATGAAAAAGAAAAACATGTTGTTAGGGTTGCTAAAACACAATATGCTTCGATCTAGTAAATAAGCCAATAGGTCAAAAGCTGCTCAAAGATGGTATTGGTCTAGGATACAATGATATGCCACCACCTCTTTGATGAAACATGCTCCACACGCTAAAGAACTATCATTTAGTAGTGAATTCGGTTTAACAAACACGTAGAAGAGATAAATAAGATGAAACACCTAAGATAAGTTCGATAAGTCATCGATGCTCCCATAATTGAAGATTGGGAATCGAGACTACGAGGAAGATAAAACCGAATCAACTAAGTCGATGAGATAGAAAGTTAAGAAAGTTGATTCTCGACAAGTCAACCTTGTATCTAGATTTGGAGCTAAAGTTACCAAGAAAGTAGTAGAGTGCAGGAAATACCTAGGGAACAAATGAAACAATATAAACCTAGGGGTAATCAAAGAAGCTTAAATGGTCTAATTTCTAACAGATTAGGTGATGAGTTTCAATGTGTCAAGAAAGCTTGTTATAACTGTGGTAGTTTTGAGCACTTACAGAGAAATTGTCATAAAAATAGACCACAAGTTTGGAATCATTGGAGGAGGGTAAATCACCAAAACTTTTCAAAGAAAACAAACCCTCATCCTAACAAAAACATGATTCCTAGAGCAGTGTTAATGAGGAATGGGAATACAAAATCAATTGTCACTTCTTCTCCCAAATGGGTTCCAACCACTGCTAAGCAAAGTGTAAACACGGCTAAGCAAAATCAAACCACTGATAAGCCAAAAATCACCACAGCTAACAAAGAAGTTTTAAAAATTCCAAAGGTGATAACTGATACAGTGGTTGAAAATCATTTTTATGCTGTTAAGGCCTCAGCTAGTTGGCAATGGAAACCTAAGACCAAGGTTTTACATCATGTCAACTGTGCATCAATGGACCTAAACAAATTTGATTATATTGATGCAGGGCGGACCAAGTCGATGTTGGCTTGGGTCCACAAAAGAACTAACTTGTTTAATTTCATGTGCGGGGCAATCTACAAGATGAGCTAAAAGACAAAGGAGTTTTTGATAGTGGTTGCTCGGGCACATGACTTGGGATGGGAGCAACTGGAAGATTTTGAAGCTTTTGATGGAGGATATGTGGCATTTGTCAATGATCCAAAGGGAGGAAAGATACTTGGAAGAGGCACAATCGAGCAGGAATTTGGACTTTGAAAAGTCTACTTGGTACGAGGACTTAAGTACAATTTATTCAAGTGTTTCTCAAATGTGTGATAAGAAAAAGCTGGGTACTTTTGGTGAAACCGAATGTGTGGTGTTGTCACCGAGTTTAAGATGCTCGATGAGAAGTTTATACGACTTAGGGTACCTAGGAAGGAAAACATATATTGTTTTGATCTTAAAGATATAATTCCTAATAGGTCCTTAACTTTGTTTGCTAAAGCATCGTGGATGAGTCTAAGTTATGGCATAGAAGATTAGGTCACCTAAATTACAAAACAATCAATAAACCGGTAAAAGGCAACTTAGTGAGAGGTTACCTTCTAAGGTTTTGAGTGTAAGGAACTGTGTATGGCTTGTCAAAAAGGAAAACAACATAGAGCTTCTTGTAAGACCAAAATTGTCAACACCATTTCACAACCACTGTTTATGCTTCATATGGACTTATTTGGACCTACTTTTGTCAAGAGTTTGAACCATAAACAGTATTGCCTAGTTATCACTGATGATTATAGTAGATTTTCTTGGGTTTACTTTTTGGCTGCTAAGAGTGAAACTAGTGAGATTCTCAAGAGTTTCATTACTAAGATAGAAAATCTAGTAAATCATAAGGTAAAGATAATCAGATGTGATATGCTTATTTTGCCTACTGATCGTGAGTTTGATGAAGATTCTGAATCTCAACCTTTAGTCTCTGTAACCACTGAAACCGTTGTTGGTACACTTCAAAACCCTGATAGTACACCTGTAAACGCTGATAGTGTATCTCAACCCACTTTTAGTCAGCCTCAAACCACTGATACACCTATTGTATTCACTTGGAGATTGAAGGGCACTGAGCTACCTCAGGCTAGTGCTAGTGGTGTTGCTAATGAGGTTGTCACAGGTGGTGAAGGTGACATGATTGGACGGGCTTCCACTACTGATTCATGCTTTGTTGCTGGTCAGGAAAGTGGAAACATCAATAAGACCCAACCTTTGGCAACTCCTAATGTGGAGATTTCCTTGGAACTTAACACATGTGTAGGAATCCCTAGCCACTTGGCTAATACAGGGTGCATAGATGTTCAGGCTCGGTCTGATGCTATGTTTTCTATCTCCAATGATTTACCTCTCGGAGCAGTTAACACAGCTCGAAGTGATGAGGATAGGTTGGAACTTGAACATGAATTGACGGATTCTGAGTTTGTACATGATGACTTTTCCAATGAACCACCTCTGGACCAGTTCACACAGGTCGAAGTGGGGAGGATATTCTTGAACGCTTAAATTAATTGACGGCTAAATGTGCTAAAATGGAGAAAACAATTTTAGGTCTACAGGAGTTGACTGTGTTTCAAGGAAAGGATATTCGGAGATTGAAGCATATAGTGTTGGTTTTGGAAAAAGTAAGAAGACCTGGGATTGCTGCTTTAAGGAAGCTCAGAAGAACAAAAAAGACGGTGGACTCCTCTCCAGCTCTGAATATGGAGGATGTATCCAAACAGGGGAGGAGTGAAGGCATGAATTCAGGGGAGGCTGGTGATATATCTGTTGATGTACCTATGGATGAAGATGTTGATAGTGGAGATAATGAATTTTTGGTCTCTGATAAAGATGGGAATGAGGCAGTTCTTGAAATCAAGAAGAATGTTGTAGAAGATGTAGTGAAGGACACAAACATTGATGGTATGTCTGAAACCATGGCTAGTACTCTTATAACCAATGATGTAGGTTCAGACATCACAATTATACCCACTACTATCGTACCCACTGCTATCATAACCACTTCCACTATTGTCACAACTTTCTCTGAATCACAACCTAAGTCTAAAGAAGTTGAGAAAGAAGCTGCAAGTACCTTGATAAATTTAAGCAAAACCTCATCTATATCTACACCTGTCATTGCACCTGTTTTAAGTGTTCAATCTACTGCAACTAAACCCAAAGGAAGAAGTTTGATTATTGGTGAATCTTTGAAGAAGAAAGTGGTTCAACGATATTGGTAAAGGTAAAGGGGTTGCAGTCACAGAATTGAAGTTTAAAAGTAAAACAGAACAAGAAGCTTATGATGCAGAGTATGCTAAAAGTCTTGTAGCTGAGGATCAAGCAACTTTAAAGAAAAGAAAGCAAGATGAAGAGGAAGCTAGTCAGAGATGGTTAGCTACATGGTATGAATCGCAAAACTATCTTGAAGCTTCTGAATTAATGAGTAATGAGTATACTGCACAAGAATGGGCTTTGTTGGATGATGAGGAAAAAGCTAGACTTTTGGGTACATTGGCAAGGAAGGTTGGTAAAGAAAAGAAGCAAGTTGTAAGAAAGAAACCTCCTTCAGTTGCTCAGATGAGGAATGTACTGATGAAGATTATTAAGAATTCTGGCATACATGTTTCTGATAATCTTAGTAGGTGTTCATTTGAAAGAATTTTAGAGATTTATGAGAGATGTATAAGAATTAATCATGATGATTACTGTCCAATGAATTCTAAAAAGGAGGAAGAGTGGATTAAAAAGGATGATGAATGGATTCAAAGTAAAAGAAAGAGAAAATCTGAGGTTCAAGAGACATCTGATTCTAAAAGGTTGAAATTAGTTGCAGATGGTAATCAAATTATTTCTTATGAGTTTGAGCTTAATGGGAGTGAAGGAGTTTGGAAAATTCAAAGACTCAATAATGAAGTTTATGAGTATAATAAATTTTCACAAATGCTTCAGTATTTTGATAGAGATGATTTGATGAATCTTTGGATACTTTACAAGAATAAGTTTGGTGAAGTACGTCCAAATGATTATCATGAGAGACTGGTTTACCATCATTTGAAGATTTTATTTGAACCTACTCATGATGAACCTGAATGGAAAGGACTCTACAATGGTCAAGTTACTAGATGGTTTTTATATCAAACTTGTGGAGTTCATGTTTTAACTGTTTCTGGAGAAATTATTCATATGCTTGTAGAAGGTGATTATCCTCAATCGAATAAGTATCCAGAGCTTATTGCTCGGATGTTGAAGCCTGGTTGTATCAAGATGTTAGTACCCTATGATGGTCAAGCTTACGATTTGTTGCTGAAGTATGAGAACATTCTTAAAAATAGTAAGTGTTTGGCTACATCCTCCATTTCAGATGTGTTGAGCTTAAAGGAAACTTGAGAATTCTGTTGGAATGTATCAAGTTTAGGGGAGGATTGTTGGGTTTTTGGTTCCTTGAATCATGAATTACTCTAAGTACTGGAACCACGGACAGTGTTGATATAACCACAGACAAAAGTATGTAACCGCTGATGAAGACAACCACGGCTAGTAGTAATGTGTAACCACGGACGATGTATTGTAACCACTGCTAGTGTCTTGTATAGTCGGTTTAGTTTATTGTATTAGATAAATATAGAAAAGATATTTATCTTATAGGTTACGTATTGTATAATGTATAGGACTCCTTAGTCTATAAAAGGAGATCCTAGGTTAGGTTAGATATACGTATGTTTTATATCTAAGGTCGATACACTTCAAGGTTGTAAAACCCTAATACTGTAAGAGTATTCGTATTAATAAATAATATTGAGGTGTTGAATGTTTACTATTCTTCTTCTTAAGATTAAGTGTTAAATTCCGCGTAATACTTAATAAGTTCTTTGTTCAAGTCAGTTTCTATATTAGATCGTTTGCTCAACTGGGATCAACAGACATAATCGTCTATACATTGCTATAAACCATGTCAAGATATAGGCAATCTCAAGTTTAAAACTACCCATCATAATTGATCAAAGCGTTGATGGTCATGGTAAGCTTAACATACAGATAATCCATTAGTCACAAAATACAGGCTATCCAGGCAACCCATCTACCATACAATCAAACAAATTTTGACTCATTTTTTGCACATAATAGTGAGGCTCAGATGTATATAAATCAATAGTTTCAAAATATAGAATTGCCACACCAAGACACGGAAAATCACATCATTTGATTGATATCATCACAGCCTCTATCAAAGTAAGACACCTATGTTATAAGCAAGCAAGTGGAGACAGCTTAGTACTTTGAGCGTCCACTTGAAATCCCATTGCCATGTCTACGAAATGGATGCAAAGATTTGCACTAAACCTATTACTATGACAGTGACCTAGGAATGGGTTTCCGAGGAGAAGCTCAAAGTACCAAAGGTGTGCCGAATAAATAATTATCGATTCTACAAAAAGTTAATTTTACAGCGATGAAAAGACAAAAAGCCTATCCAGCGATGAAAAGACTTTTAAGTGCAATGGTTAAAATTTTAATGTTGAAACTAGGGAATAAGATCTTGTATACAGGCAACCCATCTACCATACAGTCAAACAAATTTTGACTCATTTTTTGCACATAATAGTGAGGCTCAGATCTGTATAAATCAATAGTTTCAAAAACATCAGGATATAACCGCCATGGCTGCAATAGTATAAAATATAGAATTGCCACGCCAAGACACAGAAAATCACATCATCTGATTGATTTATTAAGATATATCATCACAGCCTCTATCAAAGTAAGACACTTATGAACAAAATAGAGTTTATACATGCAAAGGAAATGGTCAAAAAAGTTAAATGTCAATATGTTATAAGCAAGCAAGTGGAGACAGCTTAGTACTTTGAACGTCCACTCAAAATCCCATTGCCATGTCTCACGAAATGGTCGCAAAGATTTGCACCAAACACATTGCTATGACGGTGACATAGGAATGGTTTTTGAGGAAGCTCAAAGTACCAAGTGTAAATAATTATCGATTCTACAAAGTGTATGTGTTGAATGGGATAATGAAGGAGTGTGGCCCGCCATGAACAATACACACTATATCATTATCGCATCAACACACCTCAATTATCACGGCGCATCTTTCTAACGATGTATATGGGTTCCAATTCTTAGTCACAACGAGTTCCCTAAAACCATTGGTGTGCTTGATATTGATGACATTTTACGGCACAAAAGAGAACCAAAAAAATAGGATCAATATCAAGCATACAAACGGTGTTAGGGAACTCGGTCAAACTAAGCAACGGAACCCATCTAGATCGTTAGAAAGATGTGTCTTGATAATTGAGGTTTTCAAAGTGAAATTCAATGTAGCAAGCACTTTATGGACACATTACTTCGTAGATGGGTGGTTTAAGATAATAAATAAAATATTTTTCATAAAAAAGAAACACAATCAAACCCTTTATGAGATCCCCTCTTGGTCCTTTTGTCGTTTCAACTCCCTTTGTGCAATTGCTCGCACCGGGCAAATTGCTAGATTGTTGAAAAACAAAAGGAACGATATGAGATCTCGAAAAGGGTTTGATTTTGTTTTAAGATCATAAAAAGTGTTTTCCTAAAAAGAAGCATAGTTAACCCTTCTGAGTCCCCATACATTAACATTTAACTATGCTTTTTATAGTTAATAAACTGCATACCTTATTGACTATTATGCGATCACAACAACAAGAACAACAACAACCCCAATCCCGCCAGGGCAGGGTATGGGGGAGGTAAAATGTAGACACATCCTACCCCTACACCAGGGTAAACCCGTGGGTAGAGAGACTGCTTCCAACGAGACCTCCGTCAAGTGCATGTGTGCTAGTGTGAAAGGATAGAGAAAGCATACGACAAAAACAAAAGGCAATAGCGTAGTAAAAAGAAAGCAAGCAAACAGGGCATACAGGAAAAAGAAACACGCACAAGCACGCCATAAATACGCCAATAGCAAAGCGCAACAGACATAAAACTAAAAGCCTGTGCACACCAAAAGCGAGCCAACAAAGGGGCAACACAGAGCAAATCAAAGTAGCACACGAGGCATAAAGCTAAGGCAAAAAAACACGAAGCACCAAAAGACCAAACGCAAGGAGCAAGACAAAGCAGGCAAACCAAAGGGAGCAACAACAGAGCAACGCAAACCACGCACGGGGCCTAAGACTACGGCAAAACAAAAAAGAGGCCACAAAACAAAACACGCAAGGAGGCAAAAGGGGACACCTACAAGCCAACCTAGCACCACTACCCGCAAATCCTAATTCTATCCCTCCACCCCTTCCTATCTGAGATCATGTCCTCGGTCAAACGAAGCTCCATCATGTCAAGCTTAAGTCCATCCTTCCACCAAAATTTGCTCCGCTGCCTCATTGACGTATAATCTCATTCTTCGCGTCTACTAATCTCTTTCTTCGTATCTCATTCTTCACGTACCCATACTGCATGTATAACACGTAATCGTTATTACCTCAACTAATGATCCATAAATCATCAAACAACTACTTTTCCTATGCAAATGACTAATACCCTGACTAACATCCTAAACTAACATAACACAATATCATTTATAAATCAATACACATCCTAAACTAACAAACTAGCAGTAGATTATAACATTTATACCTGAGATATTAGGCTTAATCGGAAGAGAATCAAGCCCTTTATAAAAGCCCTCAAGAGTATTTCATTGACTAACATTTATTTTGATTGATTTTGCGTTTGATTGAAAACCTTAAATCTGCTATTAATTAGAATCTAACTGTGTGTTTTGACCGAGTGTAAGAGAGATAAATGTGTGAAATACTGAAAGTCAAACACACACTACTTGACCATTTTCTAATAAAAGTAAATAAATAAATAAAACTAACTTATTTCTTCAAGTTAATAAAGCATTAAAACCTAAAATTAACCATTGTACTGATAATTGATCATTTACATATAATTACAGTTATAATTATATAAACAAAGTAGCAGTCAATAGCAAGCATCCATACAACCATCAAATATACATCATTAAAACACAAAAAAACTTCCAAAGCTTCCTATTCTCCATCTTCGACTCATCAACTTCATCCAAATCTTCCAAGAACTCCTCCTTCTCCACCGACTCGACGACATAGCACCAAAAGTCGAGCCAAGAAATCAATCTTCCTTCGATCCTTCAATTGTATCTCATGAAGGGCAAACTCACCGCTTCTTTAACAACATTGAAACGAGTAAACAATCTACCACCTCATCGATTGTCCGTTCTTTTTGGCAACAGCTTCCTCGTATCGCTCTCTTCTCCCATCCGCTCGATAAACTTTTTCTCCTCTGCTATTTCTTGCAATATCAACAACTGAAGCATCACCGAGCTTGCGGATTCGATGGCGACTTTCATTTCATCGATATTAGGTGTGGAAGACATTTTGTGTGTTTTAGGGTTAAAATTATTGCTAGTTGTGTGTTTAGGGTTAAACTTATTGATAGTTGTGTGTTGATTTTATGGTTAGGTAAGTATAAATAATTACAATGTACCTCACAATTTGCACAAATAATCACAAAAAACACTCAAGAGGCATGGAAAATTTATTTTGGGTGTTACTGTAGCCCTTTCATATTCTTCCATGCATAAATGTGATATTCAATAGTTCAAAAAAAAAAGTGATATGCAGGAGTATTTAGGAAGATGTCTAATATTGCAATTTAAACCCTTCATTTTTTCATTGGATCTAAACCAGCCCCTATATACACAATGCATTGCCATCATGGTATGGTTCTTCGCTATTACCCGCCTCAAATATTGGCAACAACTAAATAACATTTTGGATAATGCATCATCTTCACTTGCCTGTTGCACAAACCACAAACGCATGCAATTATGAAATTTTGAAGAACCAGCAACATTCGATAAATTAACTATCAACTCGAAATTTGCCATTGAAAATAAAATATATAAAAAATCAAATGGTTCTATAACTCATTATGAAACAAGCACCAAATAAATAGGCCAAACATTATTTATGTAACACACTAATATTAAAGTATTACATATGAAAAGTCTCTTTTAAATATAACATATTAACATAAACCTCTTCACATGTACTCTTATAAGCTTAATTAACTATCTAAAATAATAGGAACCTAAATTAATTAATGAGTTTTGTTTAATAATATGCCATGGTACAAAAAGTTGTGTTAATTATTGATGATAAGATGCTTTTTCTGGTTGATGGGCTCATATCAGATGTCAAGAGTCTGTATAGCGGCACCCCATAACAAAAGGGTTTGTAAGAGAAGAAAAAAATTATACCAGTGAAATTAATTCAAAAATATTTTGATTAACCTATTAAGAATTAAAAGCATAAAATTAAAGCAAAGAAAAACTATATTAACAAACTAGCCATAGCCGATTGATGTTTAAGTAACTACACTGTTTAAATTTAAATTAATGACTAACCATGTCTAAAAGGTTTATTATCTCAACTTCTTATAACAAAAATATTAATACAAATTTATGGTTAATCAAGAAGCTGGGTATTAAAATTTACATATCTAATTTTGTTCAGGAGGAAAAAAATGCATATTGTAATCAAAAGTTTGAAAATTAGTTACATGTCAACTGCAATATCGACCAAAATCAAAGTTAGTCATCTTTACAATGTAGCACATTGACCAAAATCAAAGTTAGTCATCATTACTAAATAGTCATCTACAGTAGAACTGAAGAAGACTAATCTTGCTTTATAGACACTACAACTTTGGCAAACAATGAATGCGGTGGTTATTAATTTGCGAACCATGCAAATTTGCATAACGAAACCCACATAAACATTACCCGACAAGGTTACAACAACATTACGCAACAAGAATACCTCCGACCTATTGCGTAATTAAAATTACTAACAATGAATGCGGTGGTTATTAATTTGCGAACCATGCAAATTTGCATAACGAAACCCACGTAAACATTACCCGACAAGGTTACAACAACATTACGCAACAAGAATACCTCCGACCTATTGCGTAATTAAAATTACTAACAATGAATGTGGTGGTTATTAATTTGCGAACCATGCAAATTTGCATAACGAAATCCACGTAAACATTACCCGACAAGGTTACAACAACATTACGCAACAAGAATTTACCTCCGACCTATTGCGTAATCAAAATTACTACCGCAAAGACCATGACGATAACAACTCAGCAATTTACTCAAACATTAGGCAATCAAAACTTTGTGTGTTTTATCAATTTGTATAATGTGTATAATAACATGTACTTTTCATTTTAAGGTGTTTTAAAATAATATTAATTAGTGTGTTTAATTATTTTATATTTTGGATTATGATGTCATTATATGTAGTATATATGCAAAGAAGTGGGTCCTCCTGCTGTCCCTAATAGGATGCTGACACATATGTTTAGCCATACTATATGAGTTAGCGGTTGTTTACTTTTTCAAGACTTTTTCACGGTTTTCATCGTTTCTTACACTTTCACACACATTCTTACGCTTATACACATTTTGTCTGCTTTAATACGTTTCGTATTTTTTGTCCCCTTTAACTGCTTTTATACGCTTCCGCTTTTGTTTACTGTGTTTTCATCCGTGTTTACGTTTTCGCTAGTTTTTCATGTTTCCGTCCGCTTGAATACATTTTGATCTGTTTTACATATTAACGTACATTTTCAAACGTTTCATACATTTTCATATGTTTTACATATGTTTTCGTTCATTTTCTTCCGATTTACCCCGTTTTCATCCGTTTTTACCCATTTTTCGTATGTTTTTAAGAATTTTACAACTGTTTTCATAGGTTTTCTTGCACTTTTACACAGATTCGTACATTTATGCACGTTTTCGTCTGTTTTAATACGTTTTGGTCCGTTTTCTTACGTATTTGTCCCTTTTAATCGGTTTTTATACGTTCCAGTTTTTGTTTGCACTTTTTCCTGGTTTTTTCATCTTTTAGTACGTTTGTATAAGTTTTTACACACATTCGTCCGTTTCCAGTTGTTTTGCACGTTTTCGTCCCATTTACCCCGTTTTTACCCATTTTCGTACGTTTATAAGAATTTTTCGCCCGTTTTCATACGTTTTCTTAGACTTTTACACAGATTCGTACGTTTTTACAAGTTTTCGTCTGTTTTAATACGTTTTGGTCCATTTTATTACATATTTGTCCCCTTTAATCGGTTTTTATACGTTCTCGTTTTTGTTTATAGGTTTCCGTCCGTGTTTGCACGCTTTCACTGTTTTTTTCATCTTTTAGTCCATTTGTATAAGTTTTTACACACATTCGTCCGTTTCCAGCTGTTTTGCACGTTTTCGTCCCATTTACCCCGTTTTCATCCATTTTTACCCATTTTCATACGTTTATAAGAATTTTTCGCCCGTTTTCATACGTTTTCTTAGACTTTACAGATTTATACGCTTATACACGCCATCATCTGTTTTAATACGTTTTGGTCCGCTTTGTTACGTGTTTGTCCCCTTTAATAGATTTTATCGCCCCATTTTTGTTTACTGGTTTCGTCCGTGTTTGCACGTTACCGGTTTTTCATCTTTTAGTCCGTTTGTGTAAGTTTTACACATTCATCCGCTTCAATTTGCTTTGCACGTTTCGTCCCATTTACCCCGCTTTCATCCGTTTTACCCATTTTCGCACGCTTATAAGAATTTTTCACCGTTTCATCGTTTTCTTAGACTTTTACAGTTAGATGCGTTTATACGCGTTTTTTCTGCTTTAATCGTTTAGTCCGCTTTCTTAAGTCTTTGTCCCTTTTAATCGGTTTTATATGTTTCCATTTTTGTTTACGGTTTTCGTCCGTGTTTGCCCGTTTACCGGTTTTTTCATCTTTTAGTCCGTTTGTATAAGTTTTACACACATTCGTCCGCTTCAAATTGCTTTGCACATTTCGTCCCATTTACTCAAACATTATGTTTGTAGGTTGCTAATTATGGAAGCCATGGCTTAAAATGTAAATAATTTTGTGTCAACTCATGAAGCGAACTTAATTATCCATTTTCGGTTTAAAACCATATGTGTCAACCCAAAAATCGAGCTTAATTTCGGGTCAACCCAAGAAGCGAACATAATTCATAATCGGTTTTCGGTTCGCTTTGGTTTAATTATAGTTCGGTTCATTTCGGTTTTCGTGTTGACCAAAATAAAAATATAACCGATTTAACGAAACAAAACCCGATAACCGAACGGATCAACACCCCTAATTTATAGTCATAGTTTAAAAGAAGGAGGACTTAGTTTGCCGTTTTTAAACATTAGGTCCTTACACTTTGATGGATCTTAGGGATGACAGAGGTCATGAGGTCTAAGTCTGCAGGGTTGAATAATCTCATTACTCAATCTTAGGAGGAAATTGATACCAAGGAAGAACAAATTCAGGCGATGAATGGTTGAAGGGTTTCTCGCTATGGAATGAGATGTTTTCTTTTGCTCTAGTGTCATCTGTTTATGTCTAATGTCTAATGTCTAATGTCTTGGTTTAATGGGATGGTATGTAGATATATTAACAATGGAATATGTATGGATCTTTTGATGGTTTATCCATACGAATGCTAAATATGTTTGTTAATATAAGTAATGTGTTCGCTAGTTTGTTTCATCTTTTTTTTCATGTTGTTTTGAATTTAGGAATTGGTTGTGTTGTTTAAGTTCGTATTCGCCCGGTAGAATGTATTATTGTAGGATTAGGATGTTCGGTTTTAGATTGTTGTCAATTTTTATGACCGATTATGAAGTTTAGAAGTGGGCGTTTGTTCATGACAATTATTTTTGATTGAACCACTAGATTTAGGGTGTTTTTGTTGTTGTTTTTGCTTTAAGTTAATTGCATTTACATGTTTTCTTGATTTTTTTACCGCTTGAGGATGTTAGAGCTTATTTAATTGCTTATAAATAACTTATTTATAGGCTTAAAGTAAGGTCTTAGGGTCATTGATGTGTCGTGAGTTCTTGGTTTGATTTACCTATTTTGTGCTTAATTGTTTATCCGGGCGCTTATTAGTTATAGTTGCTTAATTAGTTGCTTTAAGTCCATTTTAGCTTTTGTTTGTTCATTTGTATGCGCCATGTGGTGATTTTAGTGTCTGTAGTTATATGTGTCTTTGACACACCGGTTTAAAGTAATATGGGTGTTTGGGACCTGGTAAGCACCATTTACATCGAGGTGTTTTGGTTTCAAAAATTGTTTGATTTTCAAAACTTAGATTTTCTAATTCATATTTAAATTGCGGCAAAAATTAAATATTTAAATGTTATATTATCAATTTGGAGCCACATTTTAAAATTATCAAATTTGGAGCCAAATTTTAGCCAAAATTTTAAAATTATCCTTAATTGAAAAAGCCCCATCATTAGCCCTAATTTTACTCCAATAAATCGGGCTTCAAGCAAAACAACTAACTTCAATTTTACACCATTATTTACCAATTAAGTTTAATAATTTTCTTTAACACATTACTTGACGAATCATGGCAACACAAATCAATTATCCGGATGATTTGGTTTATTACGATCGTGAAAATGAAAACACTTTACAATATGAATGAGAGGCGATTCGGATGAGGGTGAGGATCTTGAAACAACCATTCAAATGCGAATGTTGTTAAGAGGGCATAACTAGGTTAGCAAAGTTTCGCAGAGAATATGGAAAAATAGACGGAATAAAGGTCGGTGTAACCTTCGATGCCTTCGGATAGGTTATCGGGAAAAAGCAGAGCATTGTTTTCGAGTTTTTGGGTGATTTGGTTCGTGAGCATATAGGTGTCGATTCTAACTTTGGAGGAAGGTTGATTCGAAGCAAGAGATAAAATGTGGACGAAATCACGGTACACATATACTTTATTTTAACTAGTAGTGGCTTGGTTGTCGTGGGTACAAGGTGTTAATAAGTTTATCTCTGCATTTACAAGATGTGCAACTAATTAACAACAGTTTGTTAATCTTTGCGGCGATATTTTGATGTTGACTTGACGGTTAGAAAGTCGATAATGAATCGTCTTGGTTAACTTCTAAGGAATTTCGAATGAAATTGATACAAAACTACATATTGCCCAACCAAAATACCATTTCAAAACTAAATGAAGTCCCGCAAAGTATAGTGCAATTATAAAAGTCGAATATTGGGTTAATTTTGTAAACTACACGACCAATGAGGAATACAAGGTGTTAATTACTCATTTTTATTTAAGTTCAAATATCTTTCACCTTTTCATATGTTTCCATATGTATTAGTTGTATACTATCAGCATTACTACATCTAAACGCCGTATGATTGTGTGTTGCAAGGTAAGATCAACAAAAGCTAAAATGTCGCGTTCCAAGTCTTTTTATGATCATACAATGGGACGAGGTGGATACGCCCGTGTGATAGAAATTTTTTTGTTTATATTCGTTTATCTTACATTTGTATGTATTTGATGTTTATAAGATCGAGAGTAAAGAAATTGAACGGATGAAGAACCACCGCGTGGTACTGTGGTTGAATAGAAGGGTGAAAAAAGGCGGAGAATATCACGATGATGATATCGGATCGGGGGAGAAAAATTTGTAAGTTTGATGCAAATTTTATTATTATGTTTGTTTAGTTATAAGTTAATCATCACATCTTGACACTTAAAAGCTGTTAGTTATAAGTTAATACATGTAGTGTTTTAGTTAATCTTTTAGTTAAAGTTAATCTTGGTAGAATTAAATAACCTATTTCCCATATTGTGTGCGAGAAAGAAATGGACGACAAGATCAAACAAGGAATCTTGAAGCTTGATCATGGCAATCGATGCCATGACAGTTGTATTAGGTAAGGAAAATGGAGGATATGCGAGGGAGTGGGAGGTGGAGTAACCTACAAGAGGTATTTTGATCGCCTCGAATCGAGACAAGCATCCGATGAAAGAGTGGTGGCACTTCAAAGTGAACTTGATAATGAGAGCGCCAACGCCAAGAAAAAGAGGCGGTAATACTGATTTGATGAAACAATTGATGCACAAAGGAGCAATGCGAAATCAACTTCAACTCCATTGACACAAACGGAGTAAGACATAAGAAAGTAACATTCCATCTTTTTTTTTACCTTTTAAATATCTGCTGATCTTCTTAAACAATTTATATTTCGTGTGTCTCGTGAACATTAATCTTATAAATAGCAAGTCTTGATGAGGAGGCCGGAACACGTGTTGTTGGACGTGAGAAAATTGCGAGCATTTGAAAAGGAAATGGAAATAAGTGTAAGTAATAAATCATCCCTTGGGATTTTGAATTCTACATACATGTATTATTTACCATGTATTATATATATAGGAAATCTTAAATCACATCGCATCTAAGAAATCAAGCTGGATCGAAACGAATGGATTCTTCACGTCAACTTTTCGAATCACAAGAAAATGAGTCTCCATTTACAGTACTACCACAAGTATGTATTTAAACATTTTCATATGTTCTTTAGTTTAATTAATTATCGATACATATATACATGCAACAAATTATCTTTTAGGTAATTAAGTGCGATCGTGGCACTTAAAGAAATCAACTATTATTGCGGAAGGTACCGTACAAAACCGATGGAAAACAAATGCTTCATAACAAACCACTCCCAAAGGATTGCTACAGAGTGTCTATTGAAAATCTTTAGTGGATGCAGATGCATACCGAATGTAGGAAGTAACGGTTTCAAAATAGTTAAGGATGCGAGGGTGGTTTTATGCATGGCCAAAGGATCAAGTGGTTTTGATGAAAAGGTACATACATGCATGTGTTTTATAAACCTACATATATCATTCTTCATATTTAATTTAGTGTTTGATACACCCGGCTTTTGTTTCCTACAAGTAACACCACCAAGTACCATAAACCGATTGGTGAGAGCAATTGCACCTAAATTACAAACGAGCGCCACGCTCTAGTGATGCCACGCAAAAGGAAGCTAAGAAGATCAAGTGTCAAGTCATTAAATTATTGAGAATTTTATTATGTACGACATTACAATTTTATATACATTCCAATTTTATTGTATTTGAATATATTTTGAATATATATATATATATATATATATATATATATATATATATATATATATATATATATATATATATATATATATATATATATATATATATATATATATATATATTTGAATTTATTTTGATATATATTGATTTCTTATATGTGACTAAAAGATTCATATAGTCACAATTATTAACACTTTTGGTCACAGTTTGCTTAATTCGATGTGTGACTAAATGTTAGAAAGGGCCACACAAACATAAAATTAATGTGGCCATTGGATGAGTAATAGTCACACAAAACACATATTTCTTCACTTAAAACACCATATGGTCACACTTATTAACACTTTTAGCCACTTTATGCTTAATTTGTATCTGACTAAATACCCAAAATAAACATGCTTTGTGTGACTAAATGTTAGAAAAGGCCACACAAACATAAAATTAATGTGGCCATTGAATGATCTATAGTCACACAAAACACACATTTCTTCACTTAAAACACCATATGGTCACACTTATTAACACTTTTGGCCACTTTATGCTTAATTGTATGTACTAAATACCTAAAACAAACATGCTTTGTGTGACTAAATGTTAGAAAAGGCCACACAAACATAAAATTTCATGTGGCCATTGGATGATCAATAGTCACACAAAACACACATTTCTTCACTTAAAACACCATATAGTCACACTTATTAACACTTTTGGCCACTTTATGCTTAATTGTATGTGACTAAATACACAAAACATACATGCTTTGTGTGACTAAATGTTAGAAAAGGCCACACAAACATAAAATTAATGTGGCCATTGGATGATCAATAGTCACACAAAACACACATTTCTTCACTTAAAACACCATATGGTCACACTTATTAACACTTTTGGCCACTTTATGATTAATTGTACGTGACTAAATACCCAAAGAAACATGCCTTGTGTGACTAAATATTAGAAAAGGCCACACAAACATAAAATTCAAGTGGCCATTGGATGATCAATAGTCACACAAAACACACATTTCTTCACTTTAAACACCATATGGTCACACTTATTAACACTTTTAGCCACTTTATGGTTAATTGTATGTGACTAAATACCCAAAACAAACATGCTTTGTGTGACTAAATGTTAGAAAAGGCCACACAAACATAAAATTCATGTGGCCATTGGATGATCAATAGTCACACAAAATACACGTTTCTTCACTTTAAACACCATATGGTCACACTTATTAACACTTTTGGCCACTTTATGATTAATTGTATGTGACTAAATACACAAAACAAACATGCTTTGTGTGACTAAATGTTACAAAAGGCCACAAAAACATAAAATTCAAGTGGCAATTGGATGATCAATAGTCACACAAAAGACATATTTCTTCACCTTAAACAACATATGGTCACACTTATAAACACTTTGTGCCACTTTATGCTTAATTGTATGTGACTAAATACCCAAAAGAAACATGCTTTGTGTGACTATACAGTGTTTATGGTCACTAATACGGATTAATCCAACAAAATTTGTACCTAATTAGTCACACATGTTACGGTTTTGGTTACTCTTTTGCAATAGATACTAAAAAAAAAGTCAAACATGTGACCATAGAGTACCTATGGTCGTGGGACCTTTAGTCACAAACGGCCGAAAAATCATGTGTGACTATATGTATATCGTCACACATATTCGGTGTAGCCAAATCCACTTTTTTTTCTAGTGCTATATCCATGTTGCAATAAGAAAGTAGAGAGCCTTTCATACCAAGCTCTAGGTGCTTGATGAAGACCATAGAGAGCTTTAACAACTTTGTAAACTTTGTTTGGATGTGCAGGATCTTCAAAACTAGGAGGCTGTTTGACATAAACCTCCTCTGTAATAGTGCCATAGAGAAAGGCACTTTTAACATGCATTTGATAAACCTGAAATCCCATATATGATGCAAAAGCAAGGAATATTCGGATAGCTTCAATCCTTGCAACAGGAGCAAACACTTCATCATAATCTACTCCTTCTTCTTTTCCGTATCCTTGTGCAACTAACCTTGCCTTGTTCTTGATGACATTCCCTCTTTCATCTCTCTTGACTCTGAAAACCCATCTTGTACCAATTACTTTCTTTCCATCTAGAAGATCACATAGTACCCAAACTTCTTGAAGTTTGAATTGAAGAAGTTCTTCTTGCATAGCTTCAACCCAACTCTCTTTAGTTAATGCTTGAGCTATGTTCTTGGGTTCTTCTTGAGAGATAAAGCAAGTGAACAAACATGTTTGATGATCCTTATGATTCAGCCTGTTTTGTTTATACAAAAAGCTAAGTAAAGCATTATGTGGTGTAGAAAAACCTTTAGCTTTGGTTCTTGTAAGCACTCTATGAGTAGAAGGTCCAATGATTTGACCAGTAGGATGATCTTTATGAATTGTTAATGTAGGTGTCCGTGGAACTTCCAGTTATCACCTAAATTTGAGAAATCAACATCTTCATTGAATCGAGAACATACCTTCATCTTCAAACTCATCATCGGTTTCTTCTAAGCCGTGCATGTTAGGATCATTTAAATCATCAAGCATCGGTATTTGATGCAAGAAGATTTTGATCCAATCGTGATCTAAAGCATCATCATCCAGCAATCTTGTGAGAGAACTCTCTGCTTTATTCTTTTCTTAGCTTCCTCATAGGCTCTTCTTTGATCATCATCATAAGATTATGCTACTACATCTTGAAAGAGCATCCGATTAAGCTCATCTTGAATAGCTTGATCCTCGGCAGATAATGAGGATTTTGGTTCATCGATGCTTTTCTTTGTTTCAACGATATAGGTTCTTCATCGTGAACAACATCAGGTCTAATATGAACTCCATGAACAATATATCAGAAATCATCTTCTTTGTGGACAACTTGATTTTCTTCTCTAACAGGCACATAATTCATAGAAGGAGTCAAAACCTCAAGATCAAACATCCAATCAGGACCTTTACCCTTCCGATTTTCTTGATCTTCTAAAATTCAACATGAAGACAATCTTGAACCTTTTGGTGACCACGATGTACACTCTAAATCCTTTGATGTTGGTGCGGATCCCAATAAATATCCTTCTTCGCTTGCCATCAAATTTGCCCAGATTATCAATTGTATTGAGAATAGTTAGAGGCATCCAAAAGGCTTCATAAATCGAATGTTGGGTTTATTTCCATCAAGAACTCATAAGGTGTCTTCATCGAGGTTTGGTAATCGATACTCTATTAAGCACATAGCGGCAAGATTTCACGACTTGAATTTGAATTGAATAGGCGAATGAATCGCAAGCATTGTTACGCCGCTTCAATCAAAGTTCGTTCTTTCTCTCGCAACACCATTCGCTATGGAGTTCTAGCAATCATCGAACTCCCTCTTGATTCCTTTCTTTGCACAAAACTCATCCATAAGCTTGTTCTTGATGTCACTCCCATTATCACATCTAATACCTCTTACTTTGAGTCTCATTTGGTTTCAAGGGCTATTATGAGATCATGAATAGCATCAAAAGTATTATCTTTAAATCCTAAGAAAAATACCCAACTAAATCTCATCGCAAGCATCCATCACAACCAGACAAGACTTCTTGTTTAGACTAGCAACGTAAACAGTCCAAACAAATCCATGTGCAAAACTCCAAAGGTTCTCTAATAGTTCTTTCCTCAAGTTTTTGCATGAAGCTTTGTGTTGTTTACCCTTCTTGCACGCCAAGCATGAGTAAACATTTTGTAAGTCTTGGAAGGTAAACCTCTAACTAAATTTCCTTTGACCAATTTGTTGATATTCTTGAAATTTACATGGCTCAATCTTCTATGCCACTAATGTGCTTCTTCAAGTGTTGCCTTTGCTACTAAACATGTTGCTCTTCCGAAGAGTGAAGACTCTTCATATCCAGACTGTACACATCATTGGTTCTTGATACTCTCAGTATTACCAAGTTATCATCAACAAGCTTGAATTCAGGGGAAAGAATGAGACATTCTGTGTCAGTGAATAACACAGGGTGTTTCTTATCACAAATCTGAGAAACTAACAAAAGGTTGAATTTGAGCTCCTTCACATATCTAACATTCTCAAAGTCTATGCTCCCTGCCTTAATAGTTCCTTTGCCTGTAATTCTTCCTCCACTAGCATCATTCCTAAATGCAACTCTTCCTCCACAATAGGATCTAAAATCTGACAGAATTTCTTTGTCTCCTGTCATGCTTCCAAAGCAACCACTATCCACAATTAAATGATCTTTAAGCTCCTCTTCTGGGTTGGCTTGCACAAAGATAAAAGAGTTAGTTAATTTTAGGAACCCAAGCCATTACTGACTTGTGTTCCCTTTGTGGAGTAACATACTCAAATTCTTTGAGTATGTAATCTTCACAGTCTTTGTAGACATAATCAAGAAATATCTTTTGTTTCAAAACGTGTGTGGTTTTCAACAAAACTCTCTTTTCAACAAAATCTCTTTTTCTTTTCAACAAAGTCATCTTTAACAAAATCTCATTTCACTCTTACTTGTCAGAAAGTCTTGTTTGTTCCCATCGATTTTCCTTCTTAACCCATTTTGTTTTAACTTTTGGTGTAGAGTCCCTTAATTTAGCTACTTTCTTTGAGTTGTAACGCCTTTAGATTGATAGTAATTAGATCTCCTAGGGTTCTTATTCCAAAAGTGTTTGGTGAAAACTGAGCGAAGACTTTGAGAAGGTCAGAGTTTGCTTATGATAGACTTGAAAAGTGTTTGAAGGTCTTGGGGTTTTGAAAAGGTCTTCTCTGGTGAGGGTACCTATAGTCTTGTGAGAAATTGCCATGGTTAACCATATGTGAATGATTCCAAACTGGTCTTGTCTCCCTTGGTTTTGGTTGGCGCTCTTTTTGGGAATTTGCTTAGGTACTCGAAAGAAAGTCACATTCCTTAATCAAATGATCGGGACTATAACAAACAAAACATAATTTTTACCCAGAATCCCAAAATTGCTTCTTCTATGTGTATGACCAAACCTATCATGTCTTTTGGTGAATGATGAAAACTGCTTTTGACCAAAATTATCCCAAAAGGCTTAGCAAGATTTTGAAAAGGTTTTCTTAAAGGTATCTTTGAAGGTGTAGCAATACTTTGAATTGAAGGTACCGCTGACTCTTAACATCATCTTCCTTAGGTTTCTCATTTGTTTCTTTTGAGGTTTCGAACTAGATTGACAAATAAGCTTTTCCTAAACTCTAGATTGTCTACTCCAAAACGAGAAACATCGCCTAAGGGTTGAAAACTACCGATGGGATGAGGAACCGCATGATAACCTTTGTCTTTCTTATATTTAGGAGGTGATTGACTAATTGAGTCCTCATTACTAGATGTGTCTACATAGTTAATGAGTTCATCATCACTAGTTGTTATATCCTCAAAATCACATTCATCCTGATCGCTAGGTGGGTTTTCTATGCTACTAAAGTCCATACCAAAACCTAGTCCAGTTCTAATGTAAGCTCTTCTCTGTTTTTCAACATAGCTAACATGAGAAAGTCCTGATTGTCCCCAAGCAGCAAAATTTTCTAGCAATTCATCCCTTTCCTTAGTTAGCTTCTCAATTTCAGAAATCTTACATCCTAGTTTCCATTTACTTAATTTTAACTGATAATCCTGTTGTTCATACTTTTCGGCCCAAGCCATTTCATTATTTTCATGTGTTATTATTTTGGCTTCCATTGACTCTAAAGTAATTTGATAACCACTACCTCGCACCTAGCCCTTTGACAATTATCTCTTTCGGTTACATAATCAAGAAGCACCTTTTGATAAAAATCATGATATTTAGAGCATACCTCGAGAGATAGGGGTGAACTTGGTGAAGTAGCTACCATAGCGAGCGTAACATGTTCATCTTCACTCTCCATGCTCCAATCAAAGCTTCATAGACCATCTCGGTGTGACAACTCGTACTTTCGTGTCATTTCTCAAATTTACTATTCATCTCGGAATTTACTATTCATGATTCACTATTCATCATTTTTGTAAACTAGGTTTACGAGTATCAAATTTATGTGTACTGTAAGGGTTTAGTCACGTATTCATGAAAAATCATTGAGGACATTACATATAGACTAGATTTAGTCTACATATCATCGATAACATCATCATCATATTAGTTCATGCATGGGTTTGCATATTTCATTATCGTATATTCATATATTAAATAAACCCTATCGCACGATCACTTATTTTGGATAATTGATCCACACCGTCCAACAATTATTTCAAATATATTTTATACTCATTTTAAAGCTATAAAAATTATATTATTAGTTTACCGATGATTTGGATTTATTTTGTATATATATTGTTATATATATATATATATATATATATATATTCACGACGGTTTACTTAAATTTCTTTACGATAATTATTTATTCACCCGATACTTGTGAAATGTAATTTTATAATTTTATGACTTGATATATTTTATTTTGTTCACTTCCTTTAGGCACCTTCGTGTTATGAACGTACCATCGACCCACACTTTTAATTAACGCCAAATAAATTTCAATGATATGCTCAAACTATTTTAAAATAATTAGTGTCACCTAAACTTAAAAACTTTACGTTTTACGCTGGCATCTTCATATCAAAACTAATATGAAGTATATTGATAAGTTTAAACATTTTTATAAGTATTATATTTTTATGTTGTCCTGTTTTAAGTTTCGTGACTTAAGGGATTAACATTAGTAATTACCGGGATCAAACTATACCCTATAAACTAATACTATCTACATTTAACTAATATCCATTTCATATGAAACGTGTAAACTTTACACGTATTTTATGCTTACGTGTTTCTATCTAATTAAACGTGTCACTCAAATGTTAATTGGTATCATGGCAACTTAATTTTCATCTAATATAAATACTACACGTCAATTTAACATTTAGAAAAGACAACATAATTCTCATCTCATATAAATATTACACTTCTGTATGATCCTATCAACTTACAGTTTGGGAAAAAAATAATAAATCATGATCAAGCATGAAAGCTTTAAATGTTCAAGACAATTTTAGCTTCGATAACTTTAGGTCATTAGTTGACGGTACACGTTTCTTGGGGTTCCAGATCGTGTTTGGTCATTTCTGTTTTCGTGCTCGTTAATTACTTATTAAAGGTGAGTTTCATAGCCATTACTTTTGTATGTTTTGAACTATTTTGGGGGAGATACATGCTCAACTATTTTCATTTACTTTCACAAGTACTCTAAACTTTTAAGGATTACCGTGAGTTCGTAGCCTCACTTTCTATTACTTAATTGTTTTAAAACTCTTGGGGAGATACATGCTATATTTTAATCGAACACAAATGCTTTGAACCGTATGCTATATCCAAATGTTTTATTGTCACTAAGTAATCAATTGCCATGTTTGAAGTCCCTACATCATGCACCATTAGTCACTTGCAGTGGTGAGCGAATATTGTGAATAGGCATATTGGAATTAACACTCCGTTCTTATTAACCCGCTAGGGAAAGCGAACGCACTATATTTGAATCATTAAGGTAAATTGGCAAGTTTACCTATTAGGGCTGCGATGAAACGATTTTACTAATTTCTATTGGTACGAGGTTTACGCTTTGGTTGTCATGAACTTAGTGAAATAAATGCTATTTTGTTTTCAATGATGAGTGTGAAACAACATAACTCACACTACGAATATTGTGTTCAAACGACTTAATTAAACCTATGGATTTCACTCAACCTTTGTGTTGATTGTTCTAAGCATGTTTTATCGCAAGTATTAGCATATCATCATGGCTTGCATGGGTCGTTGAATGACGCGTCACATATATTTTATGCGATTAACTATCGTTTGATTGTAACAAATTCATTTTGGTACTTTGGAAATCTTTTGGGACCTATATTTTGTAAACTCGAATGTTTTAATATATCAAACGATGTGCTTTTAAAACGACACTTTAGGTCGCTCAATATAATCAGAATCTTATGCTATGGCGGTCATCCCCATGTATTCCATTCCACCGCAAAAGTGTAATTTGGGGTTTGATGATTGGTATCGAGCTTGGTTATAGAGAACTAGGTTGCATCATTGACCCTAGACTATAACTACATCATCATAGCATCTCATCATTTCATCATAAGTTCATATTCACTTTACATGCGGATTCATACACACTTTATTCGAGTTATTTACTTTCATTTCACATCGATTGTCACATAGATGCCTTCAAATACCCATTCTATTATTATTTCTTTAGACTTCAATGTGGAGAATGCCTTGTCATTCCCTATCAAAATTTTAACATTAGTTGACTCATCATCAATGACATCGAATGCCGAGAAAAACCTTAAAGGAGGGTGAGGTCGCTCTCACTCCTCTGTTTCACCACCAACATGTCGTGTTACATGCTATTCACACATTAAGTCACTAAACTATCATACATTTGAAGCACTTACGACACCTCATAACCCATCGTCTGGAAACCGTCAATCATTTTGAAAAATAACCTCAAACTTATCACCTCGTATCACATCTCTTTAGAGCGCTTATTCTTAACATAGGACTTTGCTACGTCTCACCTTTCTTCTTATTTTGAAGAGTTATGGCGCCGAAGAAAGCTGCACCCGAAATGACACAAGCGGCTATCCAAAAGTATGTCAGGGATAGTATAGCCGAGGCAATAAGGAATGAAAGAGCAACAGTGGTTGCGTCTGCGCCGGGTCGCTAGACTTGCTACTTCTGCTGAGGTCAAGCCGCCGGGCTTGCTAATCTGCAGAGGCTACGGCAATCCGCCGGGCTACTAGACTTGCGGCCTTGAAGTCTGCCGGACTTCTTCTTTGCTGAGAATTGCGGGAGGGTCGGGGTTGAATTGTTCATACAAGGATTTTAAAAGCGGTGATCCCACAAAGTTCAAAGGCACGAAAGGAGCCACTGCTATGGTTCGATGGTTTGAGAAAATGGAGTCTGTGTTTCTTTTATGCAATTCTCCAGATGATTGCAAGGTTAAGTTCGCTACAAGTACACTTTTAGATGGGGCAATGTCGTGGTGGAACTCGTATGCATAGCCTATGGGAATGGAAAATGCTTACAAGCTCACCTGGGAGCAATTCAAAGGGTTGTTGACGAAGAAGTATTGTCTGCGTACTGAGGTGAAGAAGTTGGATACAGAATTTTATGAGCTAGTGATTGTTGGGTACGATATTGAGACCTACATCAGAAGGTTTCAAGAGTTGGCTGTTTTATGTCCATCTATGGTTTCGGACAACGAGAAACTACTGGAAGATTTCATTGCAGGACTTCCCCATATTATTCAAGGTGATGTGATTTCATTTGATCTCAAACGATTGAAGAATCTATTCGAGTATCTCAAAAGCTCATGGCACAAGTAGTGAAGGGGGGAAACATTACCAACACCAACCAAAATAACAATGATAACCAAATCAACAACAACAAAAGGAAATGGGAAAATGACCAAGGAGCTTATAATAACAACAACCAAAACCGTAACACTAACCATCATCAACAACAGAATAGAAGACAAGAAGCTGCAATGGTTTATGTTGCTGCACCAATAGAAGGAAAAGGTTATGCTGGAACACACCCACTATGTAATCGATGTAAGTTTCATCACCGTGTCCTTGCCACCAAGTGCCACAAGTGCCAAAAATCGGGACACCTAGCCAGGGATTGTAGAGGTAAAGCCATAGTCAAATGCTTCGGATGTGGGGAGCAAGGACACTATCGGAATCAATGTCCTCAAAACCAAGGTCAACAAGTTGAAGGTGCTCATGGGAATACATAAATGTTAGAAGGAGGAGAAGCTCGCCATGGTCTCAACAACGCGGAAGACTGAAGAAGTTTAGAAATTAACAATCTTATTTCCCTATACACTATGTCGTACTAAGTTTATGTCTTCCATCGTATCCGGATCTTTATAACTTTTTGGATCGATGTACTCACCAAACTAACTTAAATAGCTTGTTAAGGTTTAATAACCTCGGATAAATCCTAAGTTATTAACAATGAAACACTGAGCAAACTCTATTAAGTATGCAGAATTTACTTAACAAAGCTAAGAAGAATAACTTTAAATTTGAACGATTTTATTAATAACTCTAACTCTGCTTATTATGCAGACTCTTTAACAACTCTAATAATATCGAACTTCTCTAAAACTCTAATAATGTCATGCGTACATCTAATATCAATCTAGGGGTCCTTTTATAGGCTCAAGGATAACCCTAAACGATTTACAATTTTTATCCTTGTACGTCAAGTAAACAATACTTAGAAAGTTCTAGATAAACATTACTTTCTATCTTTAATCTAATACAACCGACTTTAAACTTTACAGTACTTTGATGAATAAGCAGTACTTTGACTTCTTCATTAGCAGTACTTTGACTTTTCCAGTACTTTGTCATTCTTCAGCACTTTAACTCTTCAGTACTTTAACTTTCTGTATCCCAACAATCCTCCCCTAACTTGAATTCTACTTGTTTGGTTTCAAGTTCCTTAGTAGATTTAGCTTTAACATCTTTGTCTTCAAAGAGGAATTGTGACTTTTATCTTCAGATTTTATCTTTATAGATTCTCTGCTTATATCATCATCAAAGTAGTCTTTATTTGTATAATTCTTTTCAGCATCAATCAACAATCTTATTTCTTTTCAAAGAATATTCAAGAAGCTCCATCTTTTCAAAGAACATAAGACAATTTGTACAATTAATTCGCTTAAGTTCCGACTATTCTCATCACTTCCGGTGTGTTAACTCTGTGAGAGGTGAATCATTGAAAATTTAATGGATTTGAGTTCTCTTTACCAAAGCCATTAACTCTGGAGTAGCCAAATGTTTTGATATGTAAGATCTTGGTACACTGATAACCATATGATTTTTATTAAATCATCAGCTATCAACAGATTTGAGTTATCTTTACCAAAAGCTGTACCCTTTTGGACTAGTTAGTTCTTTCATCATGGTGAACTAACTGTCATATAATGGTTTTTCCACAGCCTTTACCACAAGCCATTTTCTTGTGGGCTAGCCAACTCTTCACAATACTGATATGGTAAGTTGATTACCATACAACTTACTAGCAAGTTGTCAACTAAAAGCAGATTTGAGATATCTTTACGAGCCGTTTTCTCATGGATTAGCCAATCCTTTTGTAACCATGGTGGATTGATAACCTATTGGTGTTATCATCTCAAAACCATTTATTTCTTTTAACATTTGTTTCAAAATATTTATTACTTAACAAAAGTTTTTCAAAATCGAGAATCGGTTTAAAAGCGCAAGCGATTTTGATGAAAGTATTGTTTGATCGCATATTTTGAATAAAGTATCGATATATCAAAATTTTAATCAATTAAAATTTCATACCGCTTATTCATCGATCATCGACTATCTCTCGTCCATCCGATAAACAATTTTATGACCATAAGTCTTTGCCTCATTGTCTTCTTCAACTTCCATTCCATGCTCCAAGATCCTTCTCATGAGATCCGATGTAAGAGGATATCTTCTATCGCCTAACATGTAAATCATTGTCCCATCTTCTAGCTCTAGAACATGTATTCCAGATTCTTCAAAGAATCTCCGATAAGTAATCTCCCAATCTTCTTGGTTCTTCCGGATCTCAACAATACTTGTTTCTTGGCTTCCCAAATAGTTATGAGATCTCCAAGTAAGACTAAACCAAAACCTTCGATGGATTGTGTTCATAATATTCTTTGACCACATAATATAAATGGAATACATCCACTCTATCAATTATATGCAATAAATCCCAGAGCATATTGAACACCTTAAAACTTCCATCTTCTTTGTGAAACATCATATATTTTTCATCTTTTGACTCAACAACTTCAAAAGTAGTTATTGGAGATTTGTTCATCTTCAATTCAGCATCATCTTTCGAATACTCAAAATCTATTATTCTTAAGTAATTCTTCAATTCATCATCTGTTTCAGATCTTAATTCAACTTTCTTTGATGACTGATGATGTAGGATCGATATATTATTGTGTTGATGATTCGGTGGTCTTGGATGATCAAAATACATGTTTGCCATTAGAGAGAAAGTAGAAGAGGGTGTTCTTGCTAGAGACTTGGTTCACAAAATATGGAAGGTTAGATTATGAGAGAACCACCCTTCCATGGATGGAAGGGGTATTTATACTACGTACACAACGACCTCCTATCGGCTGTGGATCGGTGTATGATGGGTAAAGACCGTCCTTCCTCCACGGTGTTACACTAAACTAATCTACGCTACAAACTAACTAATAAAGCGCTAAACAACGTAAATAACTACAAGTCTACGAGCTAACATATGCTAGACTATAATTGGGGTGACCGACACTTTAATATGGAATTTCCAATTCCTAACAATCTCCCCCTAAGGGAGGTCACCCCATGAAATACATTTTGCATCATAGCATTCTATCTTTGTCTTTAGTTCTTGAGCTCGTAGACTTTAATTCTTTAATTCTTCAACATCTGCATCATTTTGCTTTAGCAGTGATTCTTCAAAGTCCGATTACATTGTACTTTCAGTGGAGGCCTTTGAACTGATCCACATCTTTGATGATCTTTGAGCTTTCTTTGAGATCATCAGCCACAATAAATCTCTGGATCACCCTTTATTGTGTTGCCATCATGTGATGTTGTGACTTTTGGACCGACATGCTCACACTTTCTGGATCATGACATCTTTTCATCAGAGTAGCGGAAGCTTTTACTGGTAGACTTCAATTCTTCAATTCTGCAATCTTTGTGCTTTAGTAGCGATTCTTCAAAGTTCGCATTGATTTGTACTTTTAGTGGAGGCCTTTAAATGATCCACATCTTTGATGATCTTCAAGCTTTCATTGAGATCATCAGCCACAGGAAATCTCTGGATCACCCTTTGTTGTGTTGCCATCATGTGATGTTGTGACTTTTGGACCGACATGCTCACACTTTCTGGATCATGACATCTTTTCATCAGAGTAGCGGAAGCTTTACTCGCTCATGATATTTGCGGTGGCGTAGCGGAAACATAGTATAAAAGTATCGAGCCGTGTTACGTAGATATGCACAAGTCATGATTTCTTCAATTAAGTGTGGATGCTTTGAGCATGCGGCTTTGATTGACTCCTCAATTACGATCGGCTACAACCGTCAAATGTACCGCAAACAACGATTAGCAATAAAACACACGAAAGTGTCTTTGATCACTTCGTTGAATTGAGGTACACGCCCACGGTTCCCGTTGATCGATACAAGTCTTACTGTGATCGGTATAATTTTGAAGAATCTCCTTGATGGGGTTTCCGTGTGCTCTAGTCGTTCTCAAACCGTAACGCCTCAAAGAAGACAACACGGAGTGAGTGAACCAATAATTGAGATTCACCGATTGATGAAAATTCATTTGAAAACAATCGCGTATTGCTTAGAAGAAATAGTTTTGCAATACGACGGAAGTTTTATGAGAAAGATCAATTTTCAATCAAAATACCTTTTGTATTTGAAAAGAGTACACATTCGATGTGCTAGAGAAAGAAGAGATTCGCATCGAACGGTTATTCCAAAAGTATTTTTTAATCGTAGATACTTTTGAATTTGAAATATGAATACACATTCGATGCGCTAGAGAAAGAAGATTTGCACATTGAACGGTTTTTCCAAAGCATTCGTCAATTCCATTCTGGACCAAGGTTGATTCAAGATTGAATCTCCCATCGTTTCTATCCAGCTTGTCACAAGCTTGATCTTACGAGAAGATCTCACATGTCACCCACCAAGAGCTTGTTTAATGTTGGCTCTAGAAGGATTTCCATCTTCATCGTGAATACTTTCATATCACTCGGATGTTCGGCAATACCACAAGGATAATGCATAGGACTCTAAATATATACTTTCCACATTGTGTGAAACAACAAGTCTTCATTAATTTTGTGTCCTAATGAGATATTGTGGATGATCTCTTGGCTCTAGACTCAATAGTGCACATTTGGTTCCTACGCCGGAGACTAGGGAGAGGGTCTCCTTCTTCAATATCAACAATCTCTAAGAGAAATTGATAGATAATGTCGATTCCCGTGAGAATGAAACAAGCCCTTTTAAGAGGAACTTGAGTAGCTTGGGAAGTTTAGTGCGGTGCATCCTTGGGTCCATGATGGCTTGTCTTCAATACCAGTGTTACCTTAGTAAACACCAAGAGCATATGAATTGAACCCGTGTCTACGCCTAAGGTTGAATTATTGGAGGCTATTTCTTTTCACCCTTTCTCATATCATTTCTTTTTCATTCTTCAACCCCTTCAGTGCTTACCGAGACTTCATTACTAGAACCTTGTTGGGTTTATTTCAGTACTAGCTCTGTCTCAGTCCGCACTCTTCCCATATCCTCATTTTTCTCCTTTTTTCATCATACCTATGGACTCTACACTATCTAGTGGATTGTCCCAAGGTAGATCCCTCCGGTTCTGGCGGATCATGGGAACTAATACCTAACCTCACCATCCTTATAACTCCATACATAAAGTAAAATGGTTGGTCTTTTGGTACAGTTCATTCTTTCTTGAAGCCAATTGAAAAATCATTTGGAAAAACAATCAAGGTACTTGTGATACGAGATCAAAGCATTTTGTACCTTAATAGTTTTGATCATTTAGAAAACCTCCCCCTCAACATGTGCACATGATTTAAAAATTGTTTAGCGCATGGAGGCAAGAGGACTTTGAAATATTTTCTTGATCACAATTTTAGAGAAAAGCCATTTGATTTTCTTTGGTAAATTCTCCCCCTCAATATGTGCATAGGATATTTAAAATCATTTTATCACATAGAGGCAAGAGTTCATTTGAAGCACAACCACGATTACAAAAGCCATTTAGAAACCATTAGAAAATCAATCAAGGTACTTTATGATGAAACATAGAAATCTTTGTACCTTGATAGTTTATTTTCTTTTGAAATGCTCCCCCTCAATATGTGCTTTGAGATTCGAAAGCGTTTAGCACATATGAGAGAGCAGCCTGCACTATTGAATCAAGTTGATCATCATTTATCAAATTTCATTATTAAATCAAAAATTCTCCCCCGATCAAAAATATCAAACCCTTTGAGATTTTGGATCCCAAGTGATTTAATAAGGTTTAGAAAACATGAGAGAATATGTGGCCTGGTTTAAATACTCATCTTGTTTTTGGATAAATCCTCCTCCTCAACATGTGCATTGTGTATTTGAAATCGTTTGGCACATGGAGGCAGAAGTGCCTTTAAAGGACTAAAACCAACTCCATTTAAACATATAAGAGATTTAAATCACTATCTCTCCCCCGATCAAAAATTTCAAACCTCTTGAGATTTGTGATCCCAATTGATTTAAATCATTTAGAAAATTTTGGGGAAAGACGTGGCAAGATTTGATTTTGAAAAATGACAGATAAGGACCATTTTAAGACATTAAAGATTGTTAGTGTCAGGTATGATTGTTTTAAGAGATCTTTAAGGAAAATAAAACAATTTCACAATTAAACAAGAACAGAAAAAATTTCATTTTGAAAGATCTTGATTCTAAAGAAAAATCATACCATGACATAACATTAAATCTTTAGATCACCACATTAATTCGTACAAACGGACTTTTATGAAGCAATATTGTTTGAAAATAATTTATTTTAAATCACTCTCCCCCTCAATCGATGACCGTAGTCGTTGATTGAGTGACTTAGGTTTTGATAAAAATGAAGTCCAAAGGATTTTCAAAATTTAGTCCAATTTATTTTCAAAACAATATTTTCCATTTTCAAAAAATATTATTTAAAATTGTTTTAGAAAAATGGTATCATCACTATTTTCCCGCACAAAGAAACGTTAGGTGGTTGAGAAGCTTATGTTGTTGCTATAGGGCTTGGAAGAAAAACCGTCTCCTGATGCAGTGAGACTTCTTACGTTGCATTTTTTCATGCCAACTGAGGTCAAATTAAGCTCCGTTTCTTCAATCACTTAGAAGAAAACCATCTGCTAATGCAGTGAGACCTCTTACGTTGCATTTATGCCAACTCTCCATTGAAGTCAAATTAAGCTCCGTTTCTTCATTTGTCAACCCAAGATATAGTTACCCTTTCCTTTTGGCATCCAATCATATTCAATTGTGGGATCCGGATCGGGAACATTCTTATACCAGTATACCTGCATACGTTAGTGAACATACATACAGATATATGGTGGTCGACAATACCCAAACAGCAATCGACTAATAACAATCAATGCAACATATCAATCGGATCATATAAATGTATGGAATAATGTGTTCATCAAACTCTAATCATCTAATCCTAACAATCACATCCTAGAAACCTAGTCCTTCAACATAGGCAATTGTATTTTACGATAAGCACGTAGGATGATTAAGATAATCTCGTTAGATGATCTGATTTGAAAACATTCTCCCCTCAATCAATGACTTATTTTTAAAAAGGTTAAAAGCGCTGAAGTCATTGATTGAGTTTTCAATTATTACGAAAACTCGAATCGATTGATTTTTCAAACAACTCATTTACCATCATTTTGAAAACAACAAATATTTTTCAAGAATTTTAGACGGAAAAATATTTGTGTAGGAACAGCAGTCCTTCGACATACTTTCCTCATTTTTGTTTGGGATTGAGTCGTTGAATAGCAATGTACTTTTTCAAATGTCCCATTTTGGTACGTGTACTTTTTTTAAAATGTAGAATAGCAATGTACTTTCCATAAGTGTCTCGTTCTAGTACGTGTACTTTTTTTAAGTTGTAGAATAGCAATGTACTTTCCATAAGTGTTCCAATTTGGTACGTCCTACTTCCATAAGTGTTCCAATTTGGTACGTCATCCCACGTACTAAATTAGAACACTTATGGAAAGTACATTGCTATTCTACGACTTAAAAAGTACACGTACTAGAACGGACACTTATAGAAAGTACATTGCTATTCTACAGACTAAAAAGTACACGTGCTTAATGGGACACTGAAAAATGCGCTGTTATTCTACGACTCAATCCCTTTTTTTTAGGATAAGTGCACGAAAGATTTGAAAAATTGGTTTAGCGCAGCACTTTCCTTTCTTTAAAAAAAACGGGTTGCTATCGGAAATAATAGCAAGCCATGGTTTTAAGCACGGGTTACAGTCTGAAGTAACTGAAAGCCATTGTTTTAAGCATGGGTCACAGTCTGAAATAACTGTAAACCATAGTATGTGACATGTTTTGAAAAGAATATTTACACCTTCTGCTCGAACTACATCTATGGTCCCGTGCCATTATTGAATGACATTTCTAAGACCGCATATGTTATTGATACCAGAAGACATGTCTTAGAAAAACATATTTTTGTTATTTTTCAAATTTTCTGATTTTTATGGGTTTTGATGGTTTTATATTTTCTCTTTCTTTTGTTGGTTTTCTATTTTTGTATTTTGTTTTTCCGATAAATATATACAAGGATAGAATAGATGATATAGTTTAAGAAAGATGATGATACGAGTACGAGATAAGGATATCGAGCAGCCCGTTGAAGAAGATAGAAGTCATCATCTCTTAAACATTCACCACCAAAGCTTCCAAGGGCTCTTGAATCGAGGAAAGAAATTGAACCATCGAAAGTGAGACTTTGCGACTTCCCCAAACCGAAAATCCTTTAGTGAAAGCAGATTCAAAGCTTTCTTTCAAGCTTCCATTAGCCAGGTGCATAAAGAAGTACACCATTATCATTGATCTTGCTGCTCTTTTTAAGAATAATCACCGTGATTCTTCGTTCGAGGTTATATCATCCAATAAAAGAATAGCAACGTTTCATCCCACGCATAAATAACTCTTCTCAAATTCCTTTTCCACTGATGTCTGACGCAGTCCATTCCAAAAGGTGTCAAGAGAACACTTCCCCCGAGTAGTTGAATTGATGCAGTCAGTCTCTTAGACTAGAGCTCACGAACCCGAATACACATACCCGAAGACAAAGAAACGTATACCATCGAAGTAGCAGATTAAGTCCAATAGCCAAAGAATAACCCCGATGTATACTTTTCTCTCCCCCTAAAGAAAGTGTATGAAGCTCAAGAACCCGGCACCAATGCCCAAAGAGAGAATAACCGATAACATTGAAGAAGCGGGCGAATCATCGATTATCTCTGGGTGACAATCTCTGCGGATGTCAACACCGAATAAGTGATTATATCTCGAATCATGAGTTAAGCACTCAAGTGAAACAATGGCGTCCCCAATGTACACAATCTCTCTCCCCGATGATTGTGATAACATCAAAATCATCACACTTGTGTACCTCTTTCATCTTCATAAACTAACTCTTCCATCACTTCCCCACATAGTTGGAATAAGAGCACTAAACGCCTTGATGAGTAAAACCTTGAGTTTCTCTGCGGTCATGACATTTGTTTTCCCGGATATCTTCAATCACTTAGAAGAGTTAAGTTCATCAAGTTTACTCGTCATGAGTCAAACCTTGAGTTTCTCTCGGTAGTAACATTTGTCTTCCCGGTTATCTTCAATCACTTAGAAGAATTAAGTTCATCAAGTTTACTCGCTTTGGATGCTTGTCTCCTTCCCCTTGCCGGTTTTCACACTTGAATCAAGAAACATTATAAGCCCAAATACTTGAAATCTGTTGAGAAGATCGCTTGAAGTCTTTGTGAGAATCAACATGCTGAATAATGTGAGCAAGTCTAATTGGGGATTAAATTCGACATATCACTCTCCCCCAATTAGTGCTCTCCCCTAAACCGACAATCTATTTGATAAATGCCCATATTAAGAAGAAGTCTTTTGATAATCAAATACAACTCGTCTTTTAGTCTTCTAACATATAGCAGAGAATGTAGAACCGACTATAGACTCGACCTTCTTCAAGATTGTTCAGTTGGGGAATAGATAGTTAACATCTTCAACTCACACCAAAAAGCATCTCACCAAAAAGCATCCCAATTAACTTACATCTTGCAAATCCCTTAACTAAAATCCTCCCAATCAAACAAGAATGAAAGATGTTCATCAAGGAAATCAAGAATCGTGACGCAACAAACACATAAGATGGTAACACCAAACTACCAATCACATCAAACAAGAACAGAGATTGTTCGGAATCATCATGTTAATGTGTACATGAAGCATTAACCGGAAGCACTTTGTCAATAAACTCATATCAGCTTGTGAAGATGTCAACTAACGGCTCTTAGAAGAAACTCCATGTAACAATGACCAGATAAGAAGAAGCTCGGTTCTTACATGAGTTAGGAGCCGTATGACCATATATTCTCGGATGTCAATCAACCATGCGAATTATCACACTTTTCTCCCTCAAGAATTGCATACGGAGATGCCATTCTTGATTAAACAAGTGAAAATTATCCAAATGTAGTCAATTCACACTTCTCCCCATAAAATTAGCATCGGATGTCGCCATCGTCATTATAGTTAAGCAAGTGGAATTAGAAAACAATCATTGGTAGCCCGGTTCACTTGATAATTGAAAGCGCATGGAAAAAGTATGAAGCATGTTGATGAGAATGGTCAAAATAGAGAAGATTTCTCTTCTTTAGAAGATAAAGCGCACTGACACGTACACTTTTCTTTTCTTTGAGGAACGAGGCATGAACTGTTGTGTTCATACGTCATAATCTTTCTCTTTTCAACTCTCTTAGCAAAACATGTAATCATCACCATTATTATTCAGTAGGGTCTTTGCAGTGACAGCTGATGGAGATAACCCAATATGATGAATTTGACCCTGAAGTAAACTAACCTGAACTCGTGACTTATACTTGCACATATGTAACAAAGAGCGGTGCCGATTTCCATTAGCATCTCTAAGTACTCTCTAAGTACTCTATACTCTTCATCCAACCAACCATCAAGTAATAGACGTACTTTACCTCTTGAAAATCAACAATTGAATGTGACATTTGAGCACTACAACGTAACTCCTTAAAGTGATATTTATTTTGAAATGATTAGAGCCCAATTCCCCAAGTGGTAAAAAGAAAAGGTAAAAGTCACCCAACAATAACTAGATTTCCATATCTTCATTTTTGATAATAAGCTCGAACAAGGATCTTGAAAATCTTCATCCATCCATCCCCGATACCTTCGGATACTAAGTACACTCGCCGTGATATTTCACTTTAACCTCAAATAAATAATAGTGAATTAACTCCATTATCACATCTTCGATTAAAAACTCAACTCTAGCCTCTTTGACGTTTTAGTGAACTCGATAATGGTTTCATCCCGACCATGGTTAAAAGCACATAACCCCGTAAACCCATGTAATAACCAAACCGCCATGACGATATCCAATCACACATCCAATTCATGAAGTACACTCTTTTATCTCTTCTTTGAAACAAAACCGTAGCACCAAAGAAGAAAAGAGATCTCGAAATACACTTTCCTTTCTCCAAGATGGTTCTATCATTACAGATTTTACAACTCTATGGTTTAAACCGAGAAATATTTTCTTTCGGGATTTTACAAAACCAAGAATAAACCGTAAGATAGATCCGAAATGCACATTACAATTACTGTGATGTTTCCATTGTCACGGATTTTACAAGTCTATGATTTAAACCGATAAATAGGTTCTTTCGCTGGATTTTACAAAATCAAGACAAAACCGTAAACAATGTCGACTTGAAAGTGTTATGACAACATTGGTTTCGATGAATATCTGCTTTTAGGGGAACATGCAATGTTCATCAACGGTTCATTATCCAACATCATCAACATCATGAACCATCCAATAAACACTTTGGTAAACACATCATTCACGCATTCTGTCGGCTATTGCAGTGACAACATGGTGAAGTAAACTCGATATGCCAAACTTGATCATGAAGTAAAATTCCCCATATTTGTTACTTAAACTTGTACTAATCCTCGTGAAAAAGAAACGGTGTACCCAATGTACAAAACCTCTTGACATATCCTCAACTGCGTGAGACACCGAAGTGATAGTTATGTTTGTGAGTAAAGTGAGAAAGAATCACAACCGTAACTAAATAGCCAAGTCTTTATCACACTCAGTAAATGCCCAAACAAGTCATCTTCGCGGAAGGGTAGAAAGAAAGAAGGCGAAATAAGTAAATGTGCCGGAAAACCTCACTTCAAATTCAAATAAGAATTATCGTAAAACAACCCCTAGAGTCAACCTTGTCAATAACAATTCAAGCCGTGACAAAATATTCATGTGAAAATGTATACACCAAATTATTAGACCTCTTAGCACAAATGGTCTCACCCACATAACTCATCGATAAATCTCATGTTCAAGTTTCATGATCACAAATCTCATATTTGTCAATTCACAGATGTTCAGATTCACGCATTTACGATCCAATGTAAAGAAGCCCATCAGTCCATCACATTACATCCAAACCATCACATATACAGCCACATCTGGTAAACATTCAATCCCATATTAGATACAACACCTCACAAAATCCAATACCCGATCCATTTAAATAACAAATGCCAAAATATATTCATGATAAATCACTTAAATCCTTAAGCTTGCATTTATCTTCATGTAATAAACTAAATTCCAACAAGAGATGATCATGAATAGGCTGATACAACGAGTTATGTTAATCCCACACTTAATCACCAAGATATAGATTGATTCAATGATTAAGTCCAATATCAAAATCATCAAGATCGGTAAACATATGCGGCCCAGTTAAAGTCCAATATCAAATATGTGTGGCCCAGTTTAAACACATGCGATCCATGTACACACACTAAATCCGGTTTCCAGCCCACAACCAAAGTAATTATCCGATCCATTCCAGAAAAATCAAACCGGTTATATAACTCACAACTTACCCTAATATTTCTCATTTTGTCTATAAACCTAATCACACTCTCAAAAACATCCGCCTCCCACTTTAAGCGAATCTGCTTTCTCTTATCCTTTCACCAAATCATTTCAATCTCAAAAACAGATTCATTTTCAACACAAAACGTCTCAAGTATCACAACAAAATCTTATCTCAGATTCTTTAACAAAAATCAAACACAAACTAAGCCTATATCCTTTTAATTTCTGCACAAGCCGAACCAATAGAAGATGTTGCAAAGCTTCAAGGTCCTCGATGGGGGGTCTCAGGTAGGCTTTTTCGTGATGAGGTTACGTATTATTGTTCCTTTCTTGAATGAAATAAACAAAAACGAGTGAACATAATTGTTAAACTCTTTCTTTGTCTTCGAATAGCACAACAAGATCGATGAAGAATTGATTTATTTGAAATAATCTTTAAAGGATTACAAAAAATTGAATCAAAAACTGAGATCATTCTTGTATTTTACTTTTTGAGTCTTGATTGAATGAGAGATGGGGAGTGAATGTGAGGGTTTCTTGAAGTGAGTCTAGATTAGGATTGTAGTTGGTTTTGGTTTAGGTCAGATCTGTTAAAACTTTGTCTTCTCAAATGACCATGGACTGATGATGTAAGATGACTGAAGTCTGAATATGGTATATGATTTTTTGTTGTTGATGTTGTGGTCAATGGTATAATAGGTCTTCTTCATCTACCTTTCTTTATCATGACAAGTCGCTACTAAAGCATTTGAGTCAAGTAGCTATGTCGTTTTGGTTTGATGGTCTTGTGGTCAAGGTCAATTCAGATCTTCTTCTACCTTTCTCGTCAAGTCGCTACGACAAGAGACACAAGTTGCTACACTTTTAAACATAACTCGCGACTTGTTAAATAACAAGTCGCTACCCAAAGTGAAAATCAAGTCGCTAAGTCATTTTGGTCTCAAGTCGCTAGCACTTTAATATCAACTCGCTACTTGTTAACAAATCGCTACACAACATGAATGACAAGTCGCTAGGTCTCACATGACTCGCTTGTCATTAAAGAATGACAAGTCGCTACCCTTTTGTTGGATCGATGTACTCTAACCAAACTAACTTAAATAGCTTGTTTAAGGTTTAACAACCTCGGATAAATCCTAAGTTATTAACAAAGAAACACCGAACAAACTCTATTAAGTATGCGAATTTACTTAACAAAGCTAAGAAGAATAACTTTTATTATTAACTCTAAATCGCTTATTATGCGAGATACTTTAACAACTCTAAGAATATCGAACTTCTAAAACTCTAATAATGTCACATACATCTAATATCAATCTAGGGGTCCTTTTATAGGCTCAAGGATAACCCTAAACGATTTACAACTTGTATCCTTGTACGACAAATAATCTAATAAAGAATATTCTAGAATTACAAGACTTTCTATAAAAGAATATAACAGTTCTTTGTTCTTGCAAGACTTTGACTTCAATCAGCAAGATTTTGACTTTATCTTTAGCAAGACTTTGACTCTTTGACTTTTTCCAAGACTTGTAGTTTACATGACTTTATCAATCTTCGATATTTTGTCAATCTTCAACACTTTCATATCCCAACAATCCTCCCTAACTTGAATTCTACTACCTTGACTTCAAGTTCCTTTGTGAATTTATCTTTAATGACTTCATCTTTAAGGATGATTGTTTCTATGTCTTTGAATTATATCTCTGTAGTTTCGTGCTTGTCAAAGTATCTTTAGAATTATTCTTTACAAATCATCCAAAGAAGCTCCATCTTTTCAAAGAACACAACAACATATGACAATTTGTACATTAATTCAGTTTAAGTTTCATACTATTCTCATCACTTCCAGATGTGTTTAAACTCCTGTGAGAGGTGAATCATTAAAAATTTAATGGATTTAGATCTCTTTACCAAAGCCATTAACTCTGGAGTAGCCAAATGTTTTGGTGTGTAAGACCATGGTACATTGATAACCATATGATTTTTAGCAAATCATCAGCTATCAACAGATTTAAGTTGTCTTTACCAAAAGTTGTACCCTTCTGGACCAGTTAGTTCTTTTATCTAATGGTGAACTAATTACCATATAATGGTTTTACCACAGCCTTTACCACAAGCCATTTTCTTGTGGGCTAGCCAACTCTTCACATTAACTGATATGGTGAGTTGATTACCATACAACTTATTAGCAAGTTGTCAACTAAAAACGGATTTGAAATACCTTTACCAGAGCCGTTTGCTCATGGATTAGCCAATCCTTTTGTAACCATGGTGGATTGATGACCTATTTATGTTGCCATCTCAAAACCATTTATTTTATTCAACCTTTGTTTCAAAATATTTGTTACTTAACAAAGGTTTCTTTAAAAATCATTTAATCGGTTAAAAGCGCAAGCGATACTTTGATTAATGTATTGTTTGATCGTGATACTTTGAATAAAATCTTGTTTTATCAAAAAAAATTATTCAATGAAAATTCATACCAGTTATTCATCATCATCAGCAATAGTAGTCCAGTTGATAAACAGATTAATGACCATGCAAGCAGTTTCATTATCCTCTTCTACTTCCATTCCATGCTCTAGCATCCTCCTCATAAGCTCAACTGTAAGAGGGTATCTTCTATCTGCAAACATGTGTATCATTGTACCATTTTCCAGCTCTAGAACATGAACACCAGATTCTTCAAAGAATCTCCAGCTAACAATTTCCCAATTCTCTTGATTCTTCCAAATGTCATCAGTGCTTTGCTCTTCAGTTTCCCACATAGTCATAAGATCTCCAAGCAAAACTAAACCAATTCCTTCTAATGGATTATGTTCAAAGTAAGCTCGTACTACATGATATAAATAGAATAGATCCACTCTATCTATGATGTGCAATAAATCCCATAGCCTGTTGAACACTCTGAAGCTTTCATCTTCTTTATGAAACATCAAATAACTTCTTTCTTTGGATCCCACAACTTCAAAAGCACTAATCCGAGATCTGTTCATTTTCATGTCAGCATCTTCTTTTGAATATTCAAAATCTACTGTTCTAAGATAATTTCTTAGTTCATCCCTAGTCTCAGATCTTAACTCAACTTTTTCTTTCTTAGAGAATTGTACATCTTCAACTTCAGTTTTCCTTTTTCTTTTTAAACTTTTCTTTCTTTCTGCTTCAGTCCAAGTAGCTTCATCTTTAAAATCTTTGATGCTTTCAACATAATTCTTATAAGCTTCCCTAGCAGCATCATACAATCTTTTCATCTCAAAATAATTAAACCTCTGCAATCCTTTATACCCTTGACTCTTAAGATAAGCCATCATTGCATTTCTGTCTTTAGCTTTATTAGGTCTTCTTGGCATAAATCTAACAGAGTAGGTGACTGATACGCTTACGCAGCGCGTTCGGGGTCAAAGGAACTTCCTTTTCGTCGAGCAAGTTTTTCAACACCCTAGGCAGTGAACCTAATCGTTGTAGTGTAGTATTAGGGTAAGCCACGGTATTGATATCGTTCTCAGGGAATAGGAATGCTAGTGAGAAGTTACTACGCTAAGGTTAAGGTTGAGGAAGATTATTTTTTTATCTTTTTTATATTTTTTTAGGAAATTGAAAGGTACGAATCTCGGGTATTGGATTTGGGGAGTTGGTATTTCTACCGATTACTCTACTATTATCTAATTATCTAAACTAAGGTGGTGGTAGTCTATGTCTAATTAATGTGTGCTCGTATGATAGTTTAAAGATGTGTTTACTTAGGTTTTACTACTCCTTAATTATCTCCTATTGATGGTTGAGTTGTCACTTCCTTATTCTTAGTTGCGTTGTGTGTCTAAAGTTGTAGGGTATGCTTTCTCCCTAACTCTTTGAACTTACCAAAGGGTCTCGCCTACAAAACCCACTAGGGATAATAAACTCTTACTCTAAGGCACTCTTTGGATGGTTTAGCTTACAACTACTCGGTAATTATATTCTAAGGTTCACAAAGATGAATCAAGCATTAAGTACACAACGAATGACCTATCGCATTACTAGATCATTAATCAACTAAGATAAGAAACAACAAATCAATATTCAATAATTAAGTTTCATACTCCTAAGCAAACACACAAATAAATTAGCCGGACATGGAGAACATGCAAGCATACACACAAATAATCAAAGACATACTTGAATTGATGAAGTAAATACTTTTCTTGATGTAAGATAGGGTTTGGAACCCTAAAATACTGTATAAGACACCCTTGGTTCGGTTTTAGGTTTTACTCCAAAAGACTCTCCTAAACCGAAAAATTCGGATTCTATATATAATATTACATATGCGACGGCGTCACCTTATGTTTTGTGGCCGCCGTGTAGCCGCCATTAGGGTTTCGTCTTGGCCACGTTAACCTTGCGACGGCGCACCTTATGTCCGTGGACGCCGTCCTCAGCGACTTTCGACGTCGTCTGGGTCGCATCTAGGCCGTCCGAGTATGCGACCTACTCTCTTTAAAACCCGACGTCGTCACTTGAAAATAGGGTTTTGGCTCAGATCGTCACAAAAATCCTCCGACGCGTCGCAGATAAGCGATGTGACGCCGCCTGCTTTTCGGCGACTTTGAGTGTCTCGATTCGACTTTGGCCATTTCTTCAGATATTCGCCTTTTCGTCCAAATAAGTGCCATTTCAAAAAAAAGAAATTGGAATTTTTTCTAAATTGTTTTTTTTCAAATTCTTTGAAAAAAGTATTTACGAAAAAATTGGAATTTTTTTCCAAATTTTTTCGGATTTTTTTTCCCAATTTTCTTTTCAAAATTTTTGGAATCTTTTTCCAATTTTCTTTTCAAAAGAAATTGAAAAAAAAATATTCTGAAAAAAAATTTGAATTTTTTTTTTTTTCGATTTTTTTTCCAATTTTCTTTTTTAAATTTTTGAATTTTTTTTTAAATTTGCGAAAAAATTCCAAATTTTTATTTTCAAATTTTTTCTTTTTAAAAAATTTCAATATGTTGAGATAGTACAAAACGGTTAAAACGAACAAAAATCATAAAACGGATGAAAACGATAAAACATCTGAAAGCGTATTAAAACGAACAAAAACGTATAAAACCGGACAAAAACGCATAAAAATGGATGAAGACGATTAAAAACATATGAAAATGTATAAAAGGATGAACGCTACAAGAGTTTTTGGCCAAAAGGATGAACGCTGCAAAAGTTTTTGGCCAAAAGGATGAACTCTGCAAAAGTTTTTGGCCAAAAGGATGAACTCTGCAAAAGTTTTTGGCCAAAAGGATGAACTCTGCAAAAGTTTTTGGCCAAAAGGATGAACGATGCAAGAGTTTTTGGCCAAAAGGGCTAACGTGTTAATTCTAACGAAATTCACTTAACGGCAGTTAAAGCCAGGGACCAAATTTTGCAAAAAGGTTTGATTTGGGGACGATTTATGCACTTTCAAACTATTTGGGACGAAACCTGCAATTTGGCCAAACCTTAAGGACGATTTCTGCAATTAACTCGTGTCGCTTAAGTCGCTCAAGATGTTGGGAAGAAACTAAAAGTATAAAAAATATTTTAGTAAGTTTGACTTTTTACTAAAGGACAAAAAAATCGCAAGATTCTTAAAAAGTCATTGATCTGGATGATGTCTTATCATAAATTTAGAAAGTCGAAACAATAATTGGGTACACAAATTACGAGGACACTTGTCGTTTAGATTAAAAGTAGAAAAGTCATGAGTTTGAGGCCTATTTTGGAATACTATAACTTTTTTCTGAAAGTTTTGACACCTCGAGCAAAATGTGTGTTGCATAATTAGCCCTTAATCTAATGTTTAGGAACTATAACATGCGTGTCTTTCTTAGCTAAGTTGATAACAATTATATTGACTTAAAACATAAAAATTCCGAATATGCTTGAGTTTGAGAACATAAACTATATAAAAATACTAATCTATGTATGTTAACCGAAAAAAATAAACTGTGTATTAAATAATGTTAACTTTTAACATTAGAAAAATGTCTATGAAACAACCCAAGATTTGATTGAAGATATGCATATATTGAAAGATAGCTACATAGAAGACATGAAAGGATTTTCTGAGTATTATATGGCAAACCGAACTCATACGCTAAAGTTAAGCTTTTCAAATGTAGACCGCCATTGTGAATGAGACCCTTTTTCTTGAAAAAAAACTCAAGATGAGGAGATCTAAAAAACAAAAGGAGAAAAAGAAACAAATCAATGTTACCTTTTCTTTTTGATGAATTATCTTCTTTTTGAACAAATAGAGATTAGGGTACGTAGTTAGTTACTTACAAGGTTATCCCACTTATCATTTTATCTCTTGAGGCAAAAATTCAGTATCTCTTCAAGCAACGGCCCAAGATACATGCAACCTAATAACCAAGACTAACTATATCACTAAAAACACACAAAGTTCAAAAAACATATATAAATTTGGAAACAAAATAGGTGATGCCATCTCTAACCAAAAAACTAAAGTTGAAAGTTAGATGGAGAATATATGGTGTTGGATGCTGGTGATCATCAAACAAAAAACAGAAGTATTTAGTGTACAAACAAGAAGGAATACCGAAAATATATTATTTAGATTCAACTAACTAGTTACAATACAAAACATTAAATAGTAAAAACTCTAAATGCTAAACATGCCTAAACCAATGGGTCGGGCCAATATGCCTTATTAGCTAACATCCTCCCTCAAACTCATAATGTCGAAGCAGTGAACATTGGGAGTTTTTGTTTTTTTTTTTTTTTTTTTGAACGAACATTGGGGTTTGTCATGCACAAAATAAACTAAAATAGAAAACTAAACACGCACTTGAGTGTCCCATTGCTCAAACTCGGTCTTAGACGATGTCTCAATCCGATGCAAACCCAAATTGTAACAAGGCGACAATGATCAAGTCTAAAACAGATGGACCAAAGTCATTGCAAAATCAAAATCGAGCAACATAATTTCGGAGATGAATGAGAGTAGAACATGCATACATAGCGATTCGCATGATGTAGATTCAAACAGATAGGTGTAGATCTGAGACGAGCGGATCGCATGCATAAATGCGATTCTGATAGGCGACGCAGACAGAGCGGATGCAAAGCGATTCAGCAGCAGTGCAGCAAATGGAATCGACGAACCAGACACAGCGTTACCAAACAAAACCAAATGCGCATAAAGGAAACCGAGCGAACCAAAAGTAGAACCGGTGAAATCGTATGATGCGTAACCAAACAAACAGAACTGAGCAAAACCAGAGCATAATCATATGCATAACCAAAGCATCGTGTTAATGTTGAGATGCAACACATAACTAATCAAGATAAAGTCAGATTATTTAAAAATCACTGTCACCATTACCACCACCAATACAAAACCAATTACTAATTCATAATCCAAACCAAACAAGTACAAAATTAAACCAAACAAAATTATAACTGAACCTTCATAACCAAAACCGATCAACCCTAATTTTGAGCTCAATAACGGCAGCTACCTATACTATTTATGATGGAGAGAGCACTCTCTCTCCGCAAAAGTCTTAAAATTAAGACATACAACATATAAAGCTTTTGGTACAAATCAACGAAATACACCTCTCAAAATTAATACAACATTTATTTTTAAAATACCCTATAATGAAAAATACATGTTAGTATACACATTGTACAAACAAATAAAACACAAAAACTTTATACAATTTATATACTAAGAAGTTGATGGTACATATGATTTTGAAAACCGGATCGACCAACGGGTTCAACGGAATCGAGTCACTATCGGTTCAACTAGCCAATAAAAGCAGCTTTAAAACGAACGAGAGAACCACCAAAACCGTAAAATCGACAAATTGGATCGAATCGAGATCATTTTTTCTCGATTAATCGCCTCGGCATTATTATTTTGTTGACGCTAAACTTTAATCATAAAATATCCGTCGTTACAAGACACGGATACTCTACCAATATCCAATAAACAATCAATTCGTAAATCTCCATCTATATTTTTAGGTGAGTAATTAAATCTTGTATTCTTACACGCATCCCAATTCCAAACAAAGTCTTTCACGCATCCCAATTCCAACCAAATTCATATTAATCTCAATTAATATTCATTGACTCTTTAGTAAGGGATAGTCTAAATACACCAAAATAATTATCTTAATCATTTACATGTTTTCATTTACTTGATTTTTAAATTACTATTACACAAACTTTCATGTAACATTATATTCCAAAGCATCTTAATAAATTAACATAAAACATTTATTACTTTTTTTAGATAGTGTTCTTATATAATTACAATGTCATTTTACATTTGTTACTTTTCTTTCAAGAAACTTGGACTTGATTGAAAATTTTGTTGATTAATATAATTAGAACGTCACTTTACATTTGACGCTAAAGTTTCATATTAACTATTATCGGTAATTTATTTTCTCAATTCTGACGTGTTTCGTATGTCATCTGTTTTTTTCTTGAAAGAGAATTTGAGTTTAACCATCAAGTATCTATATTACTTATAAAGGAGGTATGACCCTCTCTCCTATTTATGAGTTTAAGATTTTTTTAAATTAGAATTTAAACAAATACTACTTATAAAACATAATGTACAACTATGTAAAGCACAATTGATTGTAAGCAAATACTATTTCTCATATACATACAATTAATACACCTCATCACAAATATATACAACAACCTAATCACAATGTACAAATACAAATAAAACTAAAAACACACTATTCAATGCATACAATTAATACATAATTTAATTCACCCCTTCACTAAAATATACAACTCTTTAACCACAATGTACAATCTAATTAAGCTTCCAAAACATAAATCAAATCCAAGAATCAAAACAAAATAACATTTGTTCACGAAAAATTTAGTCATAGGGTACCACACCGCATCGCTGGTACCTCGCTAGTTTGATTAATGTATAAACCTTCAAATATTTTTAATCAAAAATGGTAACAACATACATAACTAAATTTATGTTTTATATATTGTTTAATAAGTAATAATTTTCTAGCTTATTTTGAGACATGCGGGTTTATATAAGTTTATTATGTCCTCCCACAAAAAAAGTATAATGGGATTTGACTGAGAAATTACTATTAACGAGACATTGGATGATAAAAAGGATGGAAAATGATTTCAGAGTATAAAGAAAACGTTATTTAGACTCACTATAATGATTTTGAACAAGTTTGGACAAACAATGTATTTTTGTCTAAAATGAAACTGAAACTTTTTCTTTTATGTTGTGCACAATCACCTAAGTAGGTATACTTTAAAAAATCAGTAGCAAGAAGGTAAATGGCAACTAGCATAAGTAGCAAAAAGGAAAAAGTGAGAAACAAAAATAAATGGCTGTTACGGGTCGATTAAACAAGAAGCGGCAATGAGGTAGTGAAAAGTAAGGGTGAGCATCGGTCCGGGAACGGACCGGACCGGATCGGACCGACAAGACCGAAGACCGAATTAAGGTAAAAACCGGGACCGGGACCGAGACCGAATTTGGTCTGTCCGGTCTGGTCTCGGACCGGACCGTTTGGAGTCTACTAAGGCCAAAATAGTCGGTTTGTAGTCCGGACCGGACCGGACCGACCCGACCGAGGACAGAATTAGCCCAAATGCATAGACCGAGGACCGGACCGAATGTGATCAGTCCGGTCCGGTCCGATCCGGTCTCGGTCGGTCCGTCGGTCGGTCCGGTCCGTTCGGCTCGTTTGCTCACCCCTAATGAAAAGGTAACGTAAAAAAGCTTATAAATATAATTGATGTATGAAATAATAATTAACAAGAAAAATAAACATCTTTATCATCACTAGAGCACTACAGCTACCCCTATGTTAAAGCCAATGAATTACTCCACTTCTTTGTTGCAATTTACGAAAACACACTTATCAATGTTTTAAAAAACAATTGGTGTATATAGTAGTTAAAGATACTATCCAATTAATTCATGATATAATATACTCCCTCCGTTCTATATTAAGGGCCTGTTTGGCAGGAATTTTTTAAGGAGCTATTAACTTTTTGTTACAAAATAATCTCCTATAAACTAAGTAGCTTCGTTTGGATGCATTAGCTACAAGCTTTTATTTCAAACAAATAGCTCCAAAATGAAAAGTTCGATTCATGAAGCTTTTAAATATCTATGAAATTGTTAAAACTTTAAATTACTAATATACCCTCCAAACATTTATTTACAATTATAGATTTGTCCTTTTATGTCATTTTACATCTTATAATTACATTTAACAACTTAATTTACGAACACTTTTATTAAAAAGATACGACTTGTAGCTCATGTTATGCTTTCTAGCTTTACACCACAACCCCAGTTCTACATTACACTAGTTTTGCCAAACATACCCTAAGTGTCCATAATGGAATCTTGGGATGTCCCAAATTAATTGTCCAGAATCTATTTTAACCAATGAGATGAGAGTTTAGTGGGTAAAAATAATATTTGATTGGTGGAGAGTGTAGTTAGTGGACTTTTCTAAAACTTTGTGCACTTTGAAAGTGGACACTTAATATGGGACGGAGGGAGTACTTTAATTGACGTAACCAACTAAAGAAACTTATTATCAACAAATCAAAAGCTTAGGTTGAACACAATGGCAACCGGGTCACATGCACACATCGCTTTTCTCTCTCCGACGACCGACGACGACCTAATTATCACAATTGTGACCGAATACTCCTAAATCCAAATATTGTTTAGAAATGGCAAAGTTTTTTTTTTTTTTTTTTTAATTCAAATATTTTAACAAATTTATAATTCATTAAAATAAATAAAACATTACAAAATATTAAAAATAAAATGATACGAAATACATAATACATAAATCCTAAATCCTAATCAATACTCCCGCTCGCAGAATCATATGAGGAGATATATAACCAAGCAAATTCCTCGAGGCGAGCCAAAGCTTCCGGTTCACCGGAAATTCCTCACCAAAGTCGGGCAATCGAGGTTGATGCACCGCACCATCATCTTTGTTCACTCGATAGCTCCATTGATTTTGGTGGCGATGTTGTTCGTTACCGCTTGAACACACCGCCACAACTTGTCAATAATCTCGCTGCTTTTGTGGGCTTCCTCCTTCGAAATGTCTCAATCACACCTTTCGCTCGAAGGATGTCGTTGCAACTCTTGTAGTTTTCTCTCATCTCGCTTCTCCGTCCTCGCTGCTCAAACAATTCGATTCACGCGTATAATAGCGTTTTTCGAGCCTCATCGTCGTTATTGCATTGATTTACCACGACGCTTGCATATCTTTAGCGGAATGCGGAGACGGCAAGCCATAATAATCTTGTGTAAAGAAAGTGTGAATTTTGAAGTTGAATTATGTTTGAAATTGTGTGTTTAAAGTGTGTTTGAGTTAGTATTTATAGGATGTAAAAGTGGTAAAGTTTTTTAAAAAAAGTTTTTTTGTTTTGATATCAAACGGTCCAAATTATGTGTGCTTTCACCGGTTGTACAAACGAACTAGGTTGGCCAACTCTTCGCAACCAACCGACGATGACCTTCTCTCCACAATGGGGCAACTGGGTTTTGGTCGGTTGACCTCTCCCCAACCCAACCATTGTGTTCATCCTTACCAACCAACTTTTTCTTTTTCTTTTCTCAGATTATTAATTTTAACATGCTACTCGACACGGTGGTTATCGGATTTCTATTTTTTGTTCTTTGTCGGTGGTAAGTTGCAACAAAAACCGAACGAACTCAGATATAAACGATACATGCCTCTAATCTATACTACTTATAATAGAGGAATGAATCTCTCTCCTCATGGTCTTAAAATTAAGACTTACAATATACAAAGCCTATTGTACAATACACAATGCACTATTAATGATCTTTCTCATCAATCTTAATTTTAAGACTTACAAGTCTTAAAGCTTAATATACAAAATACAAAGCAATATTAACGTGGTCAAGATATTTAACATAGTCAATTAATTAACTGGTCAATAAATGCAATTAATGCGCTTATTAAAACACCCATTACACAAGAAATACAAATTATCAAGCATATTGTACAACTAACTTAAACACAATTCCCATTAAATGTCACTAATACAAATAATAAAGCACATTATACAAATATTCAAGTCCGAATGGACAACGGGCCAATAAGCTCGAGCCCGAACGGCACGGTCCAAACGGGTCGAGCCCGAACGGCACGGGCCAATGGGGTCAAGCCCAAATGGGCACGGGCCAAATGGGTCGAGGCCAACGGGCTCGAGCCCGATCGGGCCTGATTAAACAAAATTCTTGATATCCGTAAATTTATTGTCAAAAAAAACATAATAAACTAAAATACATAATTCACCGGAAAATTTTACTTCAGGGTACCCGCCGCTGCAACGCGCGGATACCCTGCTAGTACTATATAGAAACCAGAAGGATTATCGAAAATATATTATTTAGATTCAACCAACTAGTTAAAATACAAAACATTAAATAAAAAATAGAAGCAAACTGTTTTTATACGTGTAATTTTTTTAGGCTCTACAGTCAAAAAGCTTCTCTTGCTTATATAATAGGTAGATATGTTTTTAAGCTTCAAACAAGTAAGTTACCTAATTATAGCATCAAATTTATGTTTAAGTTTCTTATAGAGGTTGAAATGATATATAGATTGTGTTGGGTTTGGTTGAGGCATTGATGATTAGTATATTACCTTATATTCACTAATTCAGTATATGCTTGGCATGTCACATTTGTGTATGTTTGGCGAAAAGGATAGGACTAAAGTCAGGGCTAAAGCTTTATATTATATGTTTAAACTAAAATTTTATTTTCATAAACTTGTTTGGCAACTTACTTGTTTATTGTAAACTTACTAAAAAGACATATAATTAAATTAACATGTGTATATATTAGATATTTTTGTGGGTATTAAGTAATTTGGTACCAACGAGGCTTATATTTGAGGTTTATAAAATTTTAGCCTCATTTTTAAAGACGAGACTTATAGTCGGGCTTGGGCTTATAATTTCAAAGCTCCTATAAGCCTCTACGTCAAACGAGGCTTATAAGGGGCTTTTGAAATTTAAGCCTCATAAACCCTTTAACCAAACACAGCCATGATATCGTTGTATTTAGATAATTGATTTTTGTAAGCATGAAGTAGAAAATCTAGAACTACTTGAAACTACATTGAGTTTATAGAGATATTTTAGTACTACCTCCGTCCAAAAATATAAGTCCAGTTTGACTTTTTCTATCCAACTTTGACTTTAAATATTTTTGTTTGTATTATATAATACTTGATGAAAATTATATCAATGAAAAATACATTTAAAACCCAATCCATTTACATAATTTTCATCAAGTATTGAATAATAAAAATAAAAATATTTGAGGTCAAAGTTTGATTTATAAAGTCAAACTGGACTTAAATTTTGGGACGGAGGGAGTAGGACATGAAGATCACATCTAAGAGGGTGTTTGCTTCGGATTATATAGATGTATGCCTTATTCGATTTTGGACTTATGTTTAATAAGCTCATTTTTTGGGGCTTATTTTGGAACTTTTCAGCTTATATAAGTTTATATAGCCGAAAAGTTCTAAAATAAATCACAAAAGGCGAGCTTATGAAACATAAAACAAAAACAAATAAGCCATAAGTTCCGCTATATAAGCCGAAACAAACACCTCTTAAAAGGTAGCTTCCACTTCGTTAACTTTTGGTAATAGAAGTGGAAGCCACTGAACATGCAAGCACAAAACATATGATTTTGGTAAATGATTGAGAACATGACAAAGTGACCTATAATAAAGTGAACTTATGGCAAAGGGATACTAAGACCGAACGCAATAATGATCATCAACGACTTTTATTTTACCTGTCATATCAGGTTTCTTTCTCAAAAGACTTACAAGCGATTTTTTGCCACAATAGACAACCTACACTACAAAAATATACCTCACAAATATTCTTTTTAATTAGTTCACACACACACACCAAACATATACACATCGATCATGCGAGACAATCTAAAAAAAGAAAAAATCATGCCACAGTAAAGAGACCACGATGTTAGTCGGTCGACTATCCTTATTAAGTCCAACCTAAATGTAAGCACTATCCATTACAACTTTGTTAACTAAACACATGATGACTTTTGATTCAGTCTTCAAACATGACTTTTTTTGAGCTTAGAAACAAACACTATAAAATACCCGTTCATTCATACAACATCAAAATCTTATTTCATTGAGCTAACAAAAAAATAAAACAAGATGTGGAAGTTAAAAATAGCAGAAGGGAACGATCCTTACTTATTTAGCACCAACAACTTTGTTGGTCGTCAAATTTGGGAGTTTGATCCTGATGCTGGAACTCCTGAAGAACGACAAGAAGTTGAAAACGCGCGTCAAAATTTCTTAAACCGACAAAAGGAAGGTTACCAAACATCCGGTGATTTGCTCATGCGCATACAGGTAACCTAACTTGAAATTATATCATGTTGGCTAGCCATAGACGGGACGACATTAAAGAATCTAAGATATATGCACCGAGATATAAACTTTAAAACTTAGCATACTTAGAAAATTGGAAGTGCGCCCATTGACCGTTGTATGTTACTTAACTCATAGTTTACTGGTCTTGACATATTATGAAAGTAAACTTAAAGAAAACAACATTTTTACCCAAAACTATATATACAAACTTATCATATCTTCTGTTATTTCCACATAAACTCTCTAATTTTCGCATGTTTTATCATCATATTCTTAAGAGTATTGTTAACACGTAAGTGGTTCATATTGCGTAGTTGATAAGGGAAAACGGGATTGATGTATTGAGCTTACCGCCGACAAGGTTGGGAGAAGACGAGGAGGTGAGTCATGAAGCAGTGACAAATGCAGTACGGAAGGCTGTACAGCTAATTCGTGCCATCCAAGCGAAAGATGGTCACTGGGCTACTGAACATGCCGGCCCTTTGTTCTTCACTCCTCCCCTTGTAAGCTTTTATTAAGCAATGTCTAATACTCTAATCTTTCGCTCGTTGGGCTATGATGAAAACCATTTTACTACATCCATCACACTTGTATGATCTAAATGACTGGCATAAAAGCATATCACCATTAATTATGATTACATACGTAGTTTGCAACATATGTTGAAGACCACTATTCACTTGAAAAAAAAATTATTTCAATTTAGCAAAAAAAATTATACTACGTAGTTAACAACCATACAATAGTTGTTAGAGAAATCTAATATTTACTTTGTACGAATTAGCTTGCTGAAATGTTATGTACAACAAAATGCGGTGATTACCACGTTATAAAAGCCCCCATGTTTTCGACATCGACTCGGTCATATGACTTTTTCTGCCTCGAGCGAGCCGATTTAAAAATGCTTTTTGTGAACAAAAAACATACAATAGTATCATTTTCGCCTTTTGGGGTTAAGTTAATGAAGCTAGGTGGCCTATCTTCATACCCATTTTCACCTAATAGAAACGCGTTAAAACACAATGATATAAACTTCAAATTACAAGTTCAACATAGATCACATAAAATGACATCATTATATGTTTCTTGAAACAGAAACTAATTTAATATACATTCTCCAAACTCACTGCTGCTATCAGTATATTTCTATTAAACATCCAAGAACTAAATATATATACAGTTTACAAAGTTTTCCCATCTCATCAACATCTTTAGATTATTCTTTGAGAAAATACCAAAAAGTTCGAATTTGTTGCTAAACTACACATAAAAATTCATTGTGTTATTTTTGTGAGATCATTTTGGCCCTTTAAAAACTGATATATATGACCCTTTTTTAAAGCAAATGAACCTAAATATTTTTCCGAAATCGTGTCCCAGAGTCGTGGCTAAAGCCCATGTCGCGGCTCAAAGGTTCTGTTGTTTACATGTGCAGATTATTATCTTATACATTAGTGGAGCCATCGACACACATTTAACAAAGGAACATAAGAAAGAAATGAAACGTTTTATCTACAACCATCAAGTAAGAATCATACTCATCCTTTTACAAATTTAAATTCATTTATAAAATACTAGTTTTATGTGTGTAATAAACTCACCACACATATGTTCACATTTTAACTCGAAGTAAATGAGTAATGTGTTAATGTTGTTAGAATGAAGATGGAGGGTGGGGATTTCATATAGAGAGCCACAGCACCATGTTTGTGACCGTGTTAAGCTACGTATCCTTACGACTGCTGGGTGAAGAAAAGGATAACGCAAATGTTGCACTGACTCGAGCTAGAAAATGGATACTTGATCATGGTGGTGCGACCAATATACCCTCTTGGGGCAAAATTTATCTCTCGGTATATCATATGGTTCATTTTTTCCTTGTTCATTTGTATCAACTTACATGCCATAAACTTTGTATAATAGCCATTGACATGTGTATTACATCTCATAATGTCTGTAGATACTTGGTGCGTATGAATGGGAAGGGTGTAATCCTATTCCACCAGAATTTTGGATTTTCCCCGAATCTCTACCCTTTCATCCAGGTACATTGATATCGGGTTTGATTAGAACAAAGTCAAGGCAAACAAAGTTAGTCGATCTAAACATCTTCTTACTTGTGGTGTAGCGAAAATGTGGTGCTATTGTAGAACGGTCTATATGCCAATGTCATATTTGTATGGGAGAAAATATCATGGCCCTATTACGGATCTAGTTCTTCAACTACGGCAAGAGATTCATCTTACCCCATACCACAAGATAAATTGGAATAAACAACGCCATACATGTTGCAAGGTTGTTAAATAATTTACTTTTATAAGCACGCATATAAACAGAAAGAAGTTTTTTGTATTCAAGAATGTTTTGTAATGGAATACAGGAAGATTTGTATTACCCTCATACAATAATTCAAGATTTGTTGTGGGATGGTCTTCATTACTTGAGTGAGCCCTCTTCAAGTACTGGCCGTTCACCAAACTAAGAGAAAAAGCCCTCAAAAGAACACTTGAGTTGACTCGTTATAACGCTGAAGAAAGTAGGTACATTACCATGGCAAGTATCGAAAAGGTAAATAGAAATATATGTTGTTGTTGTTGTAGCTCCGCTCTGACTATAGTATTGATTTTGACTGTCTTGGTTTGTTTGGGACATAGGGATTCCAAATGATGTGTTGGTGGGCGGAAAATCCAAATGGGGATGAGTTTAAGCATCACCTTGCTAGAGTGCCCGATTACTTGTGGCTAGCAGAAGATGGAATGAAGTCACAAACATTTGGCAGTCAACTATGGATTAGTGCATTTGCAACTCAAGCAATAATAGCGAGTAACATGCCTGAAGAATATGGGGACTCTCTTAAAAAATCAAATTTTTATCTCAAAGAATCTCAACTAAATCAAAATCCGTCTGGTGATTTTAGTAAAATGTGTCGACAATTTGGAAAAGGGGCATGGACGTTTTCCGATCAAGATCATGGTTGGCCTGTCTCAGATTGCACAGGAGAGGCACTTAAAGTGATAACTCAACCACACTTTTGTTATTCATTTTCACATATTCGAAATTATTGCTCTTACAACTGATATATGCTGCAGTGCCTACTGTTACTATCCCAAATGTCCGACGAAATATCAGGAGAAAAAGTAGATGATCAAAGATTATACGATGCTGTTAATTTCCTCCTTTACGTACAAAGTCCTACAACTGGAGGTTTTGCTGTTTGGGAACCACCAATCCCACATCCATATTTACAGGTGCAAATGTTAAACTATCAATGGCAATAAGAATTGTAAAATGATATAAAAGACGCTAACTTGTTTTTTTTCTTTCTATGCAGACCTTGAATCCTTCAGAAATGTTTGCTGACATTGTCGTCGAAAGAGAGTAAAGTTTCCTACAAATATTCTATTTAGCGAAACTTTGCTATGTGCTAACTATAGGTGGCACACTTAGTGGGTTGGGTAACGGGTCAAACTGAGTCGGGTCAAAATGGGTAAAATTTGTTGGGTCGGGTTGGAGTGTCGCGATACATTTTGTCTAAGAAACTTATATAAAAGAAACTAGTGGTTTATAATGATTGCAAATAAGAAAAATAAAAATAAGAATAGGCTACTCTCCTATACAAAATGATATTTCTATGCATTATAAATATACCTTGGCCGACTTTCCACCGATTTGAGCCCTATTTGCTTTTAAGCTAATTGCTTCTATTTTATCTGCTTGACTTGTTAGAAACATAACTTAACCTTAATCAACTTGTTAGCGTAAAGTTACCGCTAATCTTGATGCCTTTTTATGGGTGATCTAATCAGGCATGTTGAGTGCACAACCGGTGATGCAAGCTTTAATAGAGTTCAAACGCTTGCACCCAGGGCACAGACAGAAAGAAATAGAAAATCTGTGAAAATGCAGTGCGTTATCTAGAGAACACCCAATGGCAAGACGGTTCGTGGTAAGCTAATGACCAAAGCTATGAATCACTAAACAAGTAGGAATAACTTGATCTAAAACCTTGTGAAATGTAACAGGTATGGTTATTGGGGGATATGTTTCATATATGGCACCTTCTTTTCGCTAGGAGGCTTAGAATCGGCTGGACTAACCTATAAAAATTGTGAAGCAATTCGAAAAGGTGTCAAGTTTTTACTTACTACTCAAAACGAAGAGGGTGGTTGGGGAGAGAGCTACAAGTCTTGTCCTAGTGAAATATACACACCATTGGCTGGCAATCCGACAAACATAGTTCAAACAGCATGGGCTATGCTTGGTCTCATGTCAGCTGGGCAGGTTAGCTATATCCGCACACTTCTTGAGTTTGTATAATCTTTACTTCATGAGATCCACACACCATTCAAACCACAATGAAATCAACCCTTTTGCTTAAGTGCCGATTGTTTTTCTACAGTTACAAGTACAACATCCCTTATGACTTTATAAGTGTTAATAAGATAACAAAATTTACAAGTCTCATCGAGCCACAAACAGGACCAAGTAACATTTCATTTTTTACCTAATGGCCAGGCTGAAAGAGATCCCACTCCATTGCACAAAGCAGCTAAGATCTTAATTAACGCGCAAATGGATAACGGAGATTTTCCTCAGGAGGTAACTTCGAGTGCGTATCTAACTAAGCACTTGGCTAAAAAAAATGTTACTAACACGTCAAATGATTTTGCAGAACATGACGGGAGCCTCGATGAGGAATTGCATGCTTCATTATCCGTTATACAGGAATATCTTCCCATTAATGGCACTTGCTGAATATCGCAAATGTTTTTGGTCTAAATAAAGATATACACGAAACTACATATTTGAAAGATAAAAGTTTAAAATGCATGTAGATTAAAATCGCTCATCATGTCATTTTTCTGGTCAAATATACGTTATGAAGACAAGTTAGAGTCATGTATTCTCGTTTGACATGTATTCCTAAACTAAAAAAGAAATGGCTATATATTATGCCATTTTCCCTCAAGTCTAACCTAAATAATTGACACTATGGAAACACGGTCAATTACGGCTTAGAAAAAAGATTGCATGATAAAGAATATATATCCTATATTTAACTTCTTGAACTTAGATATTTATATAACTAGCTTCATAGCCCGTCCAATGGGCGGGCTAGCTCCATGATAATTCTTGATAAGAATATAGATATGTAACGCGTATGAAGCACTTCTTTATAAACAACATTGTTGTGCAATTCATAGTTCACCTTGTTATCACAACAAAAAAATGTGTAAGTGAATATCAATTAAATGTTGGAAAATTTATTGCACTTGTGGGATTAGTTCACACCTGGTAATTCAAGACCCACAACTGATCGGTTCACAAACAGAAAACACAATAAAACAGTAACTAGATATTACTTGGAATAAGCTCTCCAATTAATCAGAAAAATATTTGCTTACAAAAACTGATATTGAATACATACTGACAAACCATGGCTCGGTTTGTATATATAGGGAATAGAACAAGCTTTCCTAATCCTACTACAATTCTAATATCACTATAATATTAAAACCGACATTCCCCATAAGCTCGGGTCAATTGTCTGCTGCCCCATGGGCTCGGGCCGACATTAGCCCAACATTCACCCCAATTTCGACTCGAGATAGGGAGGTCTTCAACTCGAGTAACTCTTGCATTTCCTTGAACTTAATCCTTGCGAGAGCTTTCGTCGAATATCGACGCGTTGTAACTCACCTCTTACAAACTCAACTTGTACTTGGTCTCTTTCAACACACTCTCGGATAAAATGATAACGTGTGTTTATATGCTTGCTTCTCCCGTGAAAGACCGGATTTTCATAAGTGCAATAGCCGATTTGTTGTCAACAAATAAGACCACCACTCTTTCTTCCATTCCGGTTATTTCACTCAACAACCCACGTAACCATATCCCTTGACACGCTGGCCGAGGTTGCAGACCATGAACTCGGCTTCACAAGACGATAGAGCCACCGTGTTTTGCTTTTGTGAGCACCAAGTGATAGGTGATTTACCTAAATAAAATACGTGCCCGGTTGTGCTTCACCATCATCTTGGTCCATAGCAAAACTACTATCACTAAACCCCACTAGCTCCTTGGTTTTCTCTTGGTTGTATCGTATTCCAAAATTCAAACTACCTTGGATATACCTTAGTATTTGTTTCACAGCTGCCATATGTGATTCTTTTGGTTCTTGCATGTAACGACTAACCAAACCAACCGAATAAGATAAATCGGTCGAGTGTGTAGTAAATACCTTAAACAACCAACTCGTCGTCTATATAATGTTGCATCAACTGGTTTTCCTTCCTTATCCATGCTTAACTTCATTCCGTGTTCTAATGGACATTGAGTAGGATTCGCTTCATGCATCCCAAGATCTTTCAAGATCTTCTTTGTAGCTTTCTTGACTTATTGAGATACTCGAATCCTCTTGCTTTACTTCAATGCCAAGATAATAGCTTAACTTTCCCAAGTCACTCATATCGAACCTTTCTTGCATTTGTCTCTTAAATTCACCAATATCGCTAAGCTTGAACCGGTTACTAAGAGATCATCTACATAGACCGCAATAATCAAGATTGACTTGTTTGTTTTCTTCACATACACCGCTTGTTCGTGTTGGCATCTTTTGAAAGACATTTGCTTGAGTTCTCTATCAAGTTTTGTATTCCACGCCTTGGTGCTTGTTTAAGTCCATAAAGCGCCTTTTTCAACTTGTAGATCTTCCTTTCTTCTCCTTTCTTCACGAACCCCTCCGGTTGTGTAACAAACACTTGCTCTTTTAGTTCTCCATGTAAAAGTGACTTTACATCCAGATGATGTAGCTCCCATGCTTCTTTCGCGGCCAATGAGATCAATAAACGTATCGTTTCAATCCGTGCTACGGGCGCAAATACCTCGTCATAGTCAATTCCTTCTTTTTGAGCATAACCCTTTACTACTAAACGAGCTTTAAACTTATTAATTGAACCATCCGGATTTCTCTTAATTTTGAACACCCACTTTAGTCCAATAGGATTAACATTACCCGGAGCTTCAACTAATTCCCATGAATCATTCTTCTCGATAGACTCAATCTCTTGCTTCATAGCAACCATCCACTTGCTTGAGACTTTTGCTTCTTGGAACGTTCTTGGTTCATCATCTTCAATCAAAAGTAGATTTTGATCTTCATTAGCAACTGAGGTTCTTGAACTAGACCCCATAATAAAGTCATTAAATCTAGTTGGCTTAGTTGAAACCCTTGAAGAACGCCTCATAATTGGTTGAGTTTCGTCACAAGATTAGGGTCATTCCCGCCTCGAATTGAACTTCTTGTTCGGTATTGACCGGTTGATTTTCACTAGAACAAAAAGTGGATTTGGCACACCGAATATGTGTGACGATATACATATAGTCACACATGTTTTTCGACCGTGTGTGACTAAAGGTCGCGCGACCATAGGTACCCTATGGTCACGTGTTTGACTTTTTAGTCTCTATTGCAAAAGAGTAACCAAAACCGTAACATGTGTGACTAATTAGGTACAAATTTTGTTGGATTAATCCGTATTAGTGACCATAAACACTGTATAGTCACACAAAGCATGTTTGTTTTGGGTATTTAGTCACATACAATTAAGCATAAAGTGGCAAAAGTGTTAATAAGTGTGACCATATGTTGTTTAAGGTGAAGAAATATGTCTTTTGTGTGACTATTGATCATCTAATGGCCACTTGAATTTTATGTTTGTGTGGCCTTTTCTAACATTTAGTCACACAAAGCATGTTTGTTTTGGGTATTTAGTCACATACAATTAATCATAAAGTGGCTAAAAGTGTTAATAAGTGTGACCATATGGTGTTTCAAGTGAAGAAAGGTGTCTTTTGTGTGACTATTGATCATCCAATGGCCACATGAATTTTATGTTTGTGTGGCCTTTTCTAACATTTAGTCACACAAATCATGTTTGTTTTGGGTATTTAGTCACATACAATTAACCATAAAGTGGCTAAAAGTGTTAATAAGTGTGACCATATGGTGTTTTAAGTGAAGAAATGTGTGTTTTGTGTGACTATTGATCATCCAATGGCCACTTGAATTTTATGTTTGTGTGGCCTTTTCTAACATTTAGTCACACAAAGCACGTTTCTTTTGGGTATTTAGTCACATCAATTAATCATAAAGTGGCCAAAAGTGTTAATAAGTGTGACCATATGGTGTTTTAAGTGAAGAAATGTGTGTTTTGTGTGACTATTGCTCATCCAATGGCCACATGAAATTTATGTTTGTGTGGCCTTTTCTAACATTTAGTCACACAAAGCATGTTTCTTTTGGGTATTTAGTCACATGCAATTAACCATAAAGTGGCTAAAAGTGTTAATAAGTGTGACCATATGGTGTTTTAAGTGAAGAAATGTGTGTTTTGTGTGACTATTGATCATCCAATGGCCACTTGAATTTTATGTTTGTGTGGCCTTTTCTAACATTTAGTCACACAAAGCATGTTTCTTTTGGGTATTTAGTCACATTCAATTAATCATAAAGTGGCCAAAAGTGTTAATAAGTGTGACCATATGGTGTTTCAAGTGAAGAAATGTGTGTTTTGTGTGACTATTGATCATCCAATGGCCACATGAATTTTATGTTTGTGTGGCCTTTTCTAACATTTAGTCACACAAAGCACGTTTCTTTTGGGTATTTAGTCACATCCAATTAATCATAAAGTGGCCAAAAGTGTTAATAAGTGTGACCATATGGTGTTTTAAGTGAAGAAATGTGTGTTTTGTGTGACTATTGCTCATCCAATGGCCACATGAATTTTATGTTTGTGTGGCCTTTTCTAACATTTAGTCACACAAAGCATGTTTCTTTTGGTATTTAGTCACATGCAATTAACCATAAAGTGGCTAAAAGTGTTAATAAGTGTGACCATATGGTGTTTTAAGTGAAGAAATGTGTGTTTTGTGTGACTATTGATCATCCAATGGCCACATGAATTTTATGTTTGTGTGGCCTTTTCTAACATTTAGTCACACAAAGCATGTTTCTTTTGGGTATTTAGTCACATACAAATTAAGCATAAAGTGGCCAAAAGTGTTAATAAGTGTGACCATATGGTGGTTTAAGTGAAGAAATGTGTGTTTTGTGTGACTATTGCTCATCCAATGGCCACATTAATTTTATGTTTGTGTGGCGCTTTCTAACATTTAGTCACGCATCGAATTAAGCAAACTGTGACCAAAAGTGTTAATAATTGTGACTATATGAATCTTTTAGTCACATATAAGAAATCAATATATATCAAAACAAATTCTAATATATAAAATATATTCAAAATATATTCAAATACAATAAAATTGGAATGTATATAAAATTGTAATGTCGTACATAATAATATTCTCAATAATTTAACGACTTGACTCTTGATCTTCTTAGCTTCCTTTTGCATGGTATGACTAGAGATGTGGCGCTTCATATTTAATTTAGGTGCGATTCTGTTCTCACCAATCGGTTTATGGTACTTGGTGGTGTTACATGTAGGAAACAAAAGCGGGGTATCAAACACTGAATTAAATATGAAGAATGATATATGTAGGTTTATAAAACACATGCATCTATGTACCTTTTCATCGAAAACCACTTGATCCTTTGGCCATGCATAAAACCACCTCTGCATCCTTAAGCTGTTTTGAGACCGTTACTTCCTACATCCGGTATGCACGCTGCATCCACTAAAGATTTTTCAATAGATACTCTGTAGCAATCCTTTGGGAGTGGTTTGTTATGAAGCATTTGTTTTCCATCGGTTTTGTACACGGTACCCTCCGCAATAATAGTTGATTTCTTTAAGTGCCACGATGCACTTAATTACCTAAAAGATAATTTGTTGCATGTATATATGTATCGATAATTAATTTTAATTAAACTAAAGAACATATGAAAATGTTTAAATACATACTTGTGGTAGTCTTGTTAATGGAGACTCTGTTCTTGTGATCCGAAAGTTGACGTGAAGAATCCTTTCCTTTTGATCTAGTCGATTTCTTAGGTGCGACAGTTAACATTTCCTATATGTATAATACACGGTAAATAAATAATGTATGTAGAATTCAAAAATCCTGGGGGTGATTTATTACTTACACTTATTTGAATTTCCTTTTCCAAAGTTGCAAGTCCATTAGACTTCTTAATGCTCGCAACTTTCTCACGTCCGACAACACGTGTTCGGCATCCTCATCAACCTTTGCTATTTAAAAGATTAATGTTCACGGAGACACACGAAATATAAATTGTTTAAGAAGACTGCAGCAGTATTTAAAAGGGTAAAAAAGATGGAATGTTACTTTCTTATGTCTTACTTCCGTTTACATCAATGGAGTTGAAGTTGATACCAATTGCCCCTTTGTGCGACCAATTGTTTCATCAAATCAGTATTACGCCTCTTTTTCTTGGCGTTGGCGCCTCTCATCATCAAGTTCACTTTGAAGTAACACCACTCTTTCATCGGATGCTTGTCGATTCGAGGCGATCAAAATACCTCTTGTAGGTTACTCCACCTCCCACTCTCTCGCATATCCTCCCTTTTCCTTACCTAATACAAATGTCATGGCATCGATGCCATGATCAAGCTTCAAGGTTCCTTGTTTGATCTTCTCCTCCGTCTCTTTCTGCACACACAATATGGGAAATAGGTTATTTAATTCTACCAAGATCAAATTATAAATAACGATATTAACTTATAACTAACGAAATTAATTAATAACTAACAGTTTAACTAATACACTATCGGTTTAACTAATACACTATCGGTATTAACTTATAACTAACAATAAACATAATCATAAAATGAGTCAAACTTACAATTTTTGTTCAACTGCTACGATATCATCATCGTGAAATTCTCCGTCTTTATTCACCCTTCCTTTCAACCACAGTACCACGCGGTGGTTCTTCATCTGGTTGAATTTCTTTATTCTCGATCTTATAAACATCAAATACATACACTTGTAAGATAAACCAATATAAGCGAAAGTATGATGCTATTAAATGCAAATGTTTAATGTTTAATGTTACCATTTTATCCATCACACGGGCGTATCCACCTCGTCCCATTCTATCTTGATAAACAGACTTGGAGCAGCCACTTTAGATGCGGTGATTTCACCTTGCAACACAAAATAAAAAGGTGTTTAGATGTAGTAATCTTGATAGTATACAACTAATATATATGGAAACATCAAATGTGATGAGATATTTGAACTTGAATAAAATGAATAATTAACACCTTGTATTCCTCGGTGGCGTGTAGTTTACAAAATTTACCCAATCTTGACTTTTATAATTGCACTATACTTGGCGGACTTCATTAAGTTTTGAAAGGGTATTTTGGTTGGGCAATATGTAGTTTTCGGTCAATTTCCTTGAAAATTCCTTAGAAGTTGACCAAGACGATTCATTATCGACTTTCGGACGGTCAAGCCAACATCAAAATATCGGCGCAAAGATTAACACAATGTTGTTAATTAGTTGCACATAATGTAAATGCAGAGATAAACTTATTAACACCTTGTACCTCGACGACCAAGCCACTACTAGTTAAAAAAGTATATGTGTACGTGATCTCGTCCCACATTTTATCTCTTGCTTCGAATCAACCTTCCTCCGGATAGAATCCGACACCTATATGCTCACGAACCAAATCACCCAAAAACTCGAAAACAATGCCTGTTTTTCACGATATCCTATTCGATTGCATCGAAGGTTACACCGACCTTTATTCCGTCGGTTTTCCATAATCCTGCGAAACTTAGCTAACCTAGTTATGCCCTCTTAACAACATTCGCATTTGAATGGTTGTTTTCGACATCCTCACCCTCATCCGAATACGCCTCGATTCATATTCAAATCGTTATCATTTTCACGATCGAATAAACCAAATCATCCCGACAATTGGTTTGAGTTGCCATGATTCGTCGAAGTAATGTGTTAAAGAAAATTAGTAAACTTAATTGGTAAATAATGGTGTAAAATTGAAGTTCGGTTGTTTTGCTTGAATCACGATTTATTGGAGTAAAATTAGGGCTCATTATGGGCGATTTTCAAATAAGGAAACCATAAATTCCTAAGTACTTTTAAAATTTTGGTGAAATTTGGCTCCAAATTTCATAATTTTAAAATGTGGCTCCAAATTGATAATATAGAATTTAAATATTTCATTTTGGTGCATTTTGAAACCAACACACCCATGATGAAATGGTTCTTACCCACATCCCAAACACCCATATAACTTCAAACCAAATGTATCAAAGCACATATAACTGCACTACACTAAAATCTCACCACATGGCGCATACAAATGAAGAAACAAAATAAAAAATGGAATTAAAGCAACTAATTAAGCAACTATAACTAATAAGCAAGTCCCATATAAACAAGTAAGCACAAAATAATCAAATCCAACCAAGGATGCGACACAACAAACGACCACGATACCTTACTTTAAGCCTATAAATAACCTATTTATAAGCACTTAAATAAGCTCTAACATCCTCCAACAAAAAAAAATCAAGAAATCATGTAAATGCAATTAACTTAAAGCAAAACAACAACAAAAACACCCTAAAATTGACAACAACCTAAAAATTAACAACCTAAGCAAAGCACTTATGAACCGCATATCCATGGCTCAACATTGAGCGAGTTTGGATCAACCTCAAACCTACAATAATACATTCTACCGATATGAACTTAAACACCACAACCAATTCCTAAATGCAAAACAACATTAAAAAAGATGAAACAAACTAGCGGCGCAACCCATTCCATTCCATTGGATAAACCATCAAAAGATCCATACATGTTTCATCGTTAATATATCTACAAACCATAATATTAAACCAAGACATTAGACATTATAGCAAAAGAAACCATCCCTTTACATAGCGAGCAACCCTTCAACCATTCATCGACTTAATTTGTTCTTCCTTGGTCTCGATATCCTCCTCGACTTGAGTAATGAGATCATTCAACCCTGCGACTTAGTCCTCGTAGCCTCCATGTCATGCCTAAGATCCATCAATGTGTCAAAATATTCATCCCCATCTCCAATAGCTACCATCTCAACAATTAAAGCATTAAAATCGCAATCTCATTCTTTACCGTGGTGGCCTCTTGGCGCATCCGGTTTATAAAGCCACGGAGGCGGAAATTTCTTGAGCCTTGAAGAAACTCATGTAACCATCAACAGATGTCTCCCGCTAAACTCAATTAGGTCATCAATAACACGCTTAGCCAAATGGTTTTGTGGTGATGGTGCTGCCATTGATAATGAAATTGGGTAAAATATGATATTATTGAAAGATTGCAAAGAAAGGTTGAAGAAGAGTTGTGGGGATAGTGTGATAGAAAGATACTTGTAACTCCTTATGAATTCAAACTATCACTATAAATTAATTAGGGATGTTTATCCGTTTGGTTATCGGGTTGTTTGGTTTTGTTAAATCGGTATCTTTTATTCGCTTCAACACGAAAACCGAACCGAACCGAACTAGAATTAAACCGAAGGGCCGAAAACCGAATATGAATTCACTTCGCTTCTTGGGTTGACCGAAAAGTCTTAAAAGCGGATAAAGCGGAAAGAAACGGACTAACGCAGACGGAAGCGTGTAAAACGTAAGAAAACGTATGGAACTTAAGAAAATGTACATTAATATGTAAAACATATTAAAGTGTATGAAAGCAGACGAAGATGTCTAAAATAGATGAAAACGGCTAGAAAGCGGACCAAAACGGTCAAAAACTTATACAAACGGACTAAAAGATGAAAAACCGGCGACAAAGTTTAAACACGGACGAAAATGTGTAAACAAAAACAAAAGCGTATAAAACTTATTAAAAGGACAAAGTCGTGCAAACGGTGGAAAAAGTATGAAAGCAGGCGCAAACGTGTAAACAAAAACAAAAGCGTATAAAACTTATTAAAAGGACAAAGTCGTGCAAACGGTGGAAAAAGTATGAAAGCAGGCATAAGCGTGTAAAAGCGTATGAAAATGTGTAAAAGTGTAAAAGCATACAAAAGCGGACGAAAACATGTGAAAAGAGACGAAAACGTAAAAGCGTACAAAATCGGAAGAAAACATGTACAAAACTAAGAAAACGTATGAACACGGACGAAAACATATAGAGACGAGACTAAAGCAGCAGCACAAGGGTTGTGTTACCGTGCCCAACGTATATCTTGAACCCTAAACACGGTTTCACACAATGTTTTGAGTAAGACACATGAGTTAATGATTTTATGTCATCACGAAATGTCAAAATTAACGTGCCCACCTTTAATAACTTTAATACAATTCATATAACATTCACACTATAATATGGGTCAAAATCATTGGGTTATAGTTGCTTAGAGTTTCATTTCGACATGATTCAATCAATAGTATATATAAAATTATATACGAAACCATGTTACGGTTTTGGAAATTCAAACATGTTACGGTTTTGGAAATTCGCGTTCGGTTTAGGAAATTCAAACATTCAATCAATAGTATATATAAAATTATAGTCACACATGTTACGGTTTTGGAAATTGTGTTCGGTTCGTGATCGGGTGATAAATAATAATGAAAGATATTTGGATTTCGTGAATAAATTGATGAAACATACACTAAAAACAAAAAAGAGCAAGGTTAGATCAAGTGGTTAACACTCTTGCCTCGGAGAAAGAGGTCAAGGTTCGATCCTTACCCCTACAAGGCGGAGGTTCTTTTCTACCTTTGGTAGAAAAGCGACCTCTCAGGGTTCGATCCTTACCCTTGCAAGGCGGAGGTTCTTTTCTACCTTTGGTAGAAAAGCGACCTCTCAAGGTTCGATCCTTACCCTTGCAAGGCGGGGGTTCTTTTCTACCTTTGGTAGAAAAGCGACCTCTCAAGGTTCGATCCTCACCCTTGCAAGGCGGAGGTCCTTTTCAACCTTTGGTAGAACCGGAGCGACCTCTCTACCTTAGGTAGGGGTAAGGTCATCTCGTCTCAACCTACCACATACACCGTGGAAGGCGATATTGGGACCCATAACCCGTGGAAGGCAGTCTTGGGAGTTAGTTTATTTTTATTTTTTAAACTAAAACAACTAAATAAGCAAATAAATCAACTAACAAAATTATACTTTTAAATTTTATTTTATTTATTATGAATAAAAACCTTTTAAACTAATTAAATGAATAAAATCATTAAATCATAAGAGAAAAACATTTTAAACTAATATGAAAAATTTTCAAAATTTAAGCAAATTTAAAATTCCCCACAAATTAAATTTATTCCCCAAAGTTTGCATCAAGGCATTTCAAACTAATTGCAAAATTAACTCCTCCTCCTCCTCCTCCTCCTGCACTGCCACACCTCCTCTCATCTCACTACAAATCCGTCACCACCACAACTCTCCCGTCATAGACCCACCAGTCCGTCACCACCGGTAAGTATTGTTATCTTCCTTTTGTACACATCTCTAACACATAAAATAACCACATTAAGCGTATTATAATTGAACATTTGTTTGAGATATCCTCTTGTAAATTATGTCGGTTTCTTGTTAAATTTAGATAGTTAATTGGTTAAAAATTTAAGAAACCACATTAAGCTGTTACCACATGAACATGGAACCATAATTTAGCTAGTTAATTTCTTATTTTCCTTGACCCAAACATCCCTTTAGGAACTGTTTCATTAGACTTTATTCAATTCTTAGCATAATTCAATACGACATTCAATCTTTGAGCTATCCTCATTACTTGGAATGTCTTTTTAACTTTAAGATCATCAATTGAAGTTTGATGTTGTCTTGTATAATCTTCAATAACTTGGGTGTCTTTTTAACATGCTGCGAGGACTACATTTATAAACATTCTTTGCTCGGATAAGTGGGACACATTTATAAACATGGACAAGTCTTGGATAGGAACTAATAGGACCAACAAATCTTATGTTGATGGAGTAGCGGCGTTTATTGATTATGCGTTACACAACTTGCGGAAGATGGGGAACATCGACCCACGAGTTAAGAAAATGATCTTTCAATGCCATGTCCGTGTGCAGATTGTTTAAACCACATAGAGCATCAAGTGGAGAAAGTGCGGTTCCATTTATTCAAGAATGGGTTTGATCTAAGCTACCTAAACTGGACTAAACATGGAGAAAGGATGAGTCATCAATAAGTACCGAAACACACATTAACGCTACAAGCGAGTTTGTTGACGACACGGATTTTGCTTGGATATTCCAACGGATGCCCGACAGACGATAGAAATGGTTAATGCTACAAAAGATAATTTTGATGAGGATGATCTTGTCAAGTTTCAACAATTATTATTAGGCGAGAGAAGCCTCTTTACGCAGGATGTCCCGACTTCACAAAGATGTCCGCAATAGTTAAACTACTCAACTTGAAGGGTAAGTACGGATGTTCGATAAGTTCTTTCTTGAATTACTAGGATTGTTAAAGAAGATCTTTTCTCTTTGTAACGAAATGGTGGAAAAACTTATCAAGCCAAAAATATTTGAAATTGATGGGATCGGGATACAAAAGATACATGTATGTATCAACAACGCCTTCTTTCTTGGAAGGATGACAAGGATTTGATTGCGTGTCGAACTTGTGGGATATCAAGATGGAAGGTGGATAATAAGACTAAGAAAGTGTACGAAAACATTCCAAAGAAAGGTAATGTGGTACTTTCCAATTATACCAAGGCTAGCGACTATTTAAGCTAGAAAGTATTTCGGAGGATTTAAGATGGCACGCGACACGGAGGATAACCGATGGTGTGTTACGTCACCCATGATTCAAAGGCATGGCGTACCATAGATGAAAAATTCCCGAAATTGTTGAAGATCCAAGAAATCTCTGACTAGGAATATCGGTGATGGGGTTGGCGTCAACTCGGAAATAGGCATCACGGTGTATGGCGGTTTTAACGGTCATATACAACCTTCCTCCATGGTTGTGTATGAAAAGAAAGTTTATCATGCTTTCGGTATTAATATCGGGATACCCGGAAATGATATCGATGTTTTTAGAACCGTTTGTTGATGATCGCAAACCTTATTCGATCTGAGGGTTGATACATATGATGCATCCACAAAGATAACTTTAATCTACGTGCCGTTGTGTTATGGACAATAAATGATTACCACACACTTGTACATTATGTGGCTGCCCGTCTGATGGATTCAAAGGTTGTGTAGTATGTGGGAAAGATACAAAGCGTGTTAGACTTTACGCCTCATCCAAGCAAAGTTATGTTGGTCACAGACGATATCTACCATATGACCATCCGTTCGGAAGGCAAAGGAAGGCATTTAATGGACAACAAGAATTTCTCCGGCTCCAAACCCAATGACCGGGAACAAATATACAACGAGTACAACATATTGAAAATAAGTGGGGAAAGGAAAAGCGAACAAACAATAATGCATCGAAAACCAAGAAGATACGAGAGGTAGAGGTGGGAAGATTCAAAAGCGAAAAAAGAAACATAACAGTAGAGGTAGTTCAAGCCAAGTAAGCGGACAAAGCGGTGCGTATTGGAAGAAATTCAACATTTGGTATCGAAAACTTAGGTATTGGAGGCATAATTACATTCCACATTGTATTGATTTTATGCATGTAGAAAAGAATGTTCTTTGAGAGTCTCGTCGGAACTTTGCTACATGTTCCGGAAAGGCGAAAGATGGATGAATGCTCGATTGGATCTGGTGAGTTGGGGTAAAGAAGAGTTGTTTGCTATGCAAGAACAAGACAAAACAACACTACCTCCAAAGAGTTACACATTAACGAATCTTGAAAAGATATTTTTGTGAAACTTTACACAACATCGTGGTACCACAAGGATATTGTTCAAATTTCTCTTCTTTGGTCGACCTAAAGGATAGGAAGCTCATTGGCCTAAAATCGCATGACTATCACATGCTAATGCAAGAGTTTACGCCAATTGCAATCGTTCAATCATGCACCCACCCACACGATATGCTATTATCGGGTTTTGCTTTTCTTTAAATCAATATGTTGCAAAGAAATAATATTGCAAGAACTAGATAATATGCAAGCGAGCTAGTAGTGACATTGTGCCTACTAGAAGTTCTTTCCTCCATCATTCTTTGATATTATGATACATTTGATTGTGCACCTAACTAGGGAGGTAAAATTATGCGGTCCCATATGCTTTGGTGGATGTATCCATTCGAAAGATGTATGAAGGTTATTAAAGGACATGTGCGGAGCGAAATAGACCGAAGGATGCATTCTTGAGGAGACTATTGCGGAAGAAACAATAGAGTTTTTAGCGAATATCATAAATCCATGAAAACTGTTGGTATCCCACGATAAACATGAAACAGATGAAAATGAGGAAGGAAAGCCATTGTCGGCGGCAAATCAATCTGAAGTTTCTGCGAACTCTTTCGAAAGCACATTTGTATGTAATAAATAATCTGAGATGAAATTGTACCGTATATCGCGTAAGTCTTACTAACACATGTCTATTTCGTTCTTGAAAATTAAATGATGTATCAAATATAATAATCAAACACGTTGTTTCAGCGACACAAGCAAGTTTTGAAAGCGAAAAACCGGTAAGCGAATAGCATTTACGGAGAATGAGCACAACAAATCTTTTGCCAATTGGTTACGCAAAAAGTAATTAATCTTATGTTACTCAACATACCCTTTCTAAACCTTATTTCTCGACTCATTTTAATCGAAAATTGGTGTACTTATTGTTTTGAGCTAATATATACTTCTAATGAAATTCGGGTTGAGAGAGTTACAAATCGACAAAGAAAGTGTATCGAAGCGTAAGGTGGATATCCTATGGACCACGCGCCACCGTAGTGAAATCGATGCATATCACATCAATGGGTATACTTTTCGTGCGAAAGATCATGAAGGCAAAGTTTACGAGCAGTGGGGTTAGTGTTGAGGCATTAGATATCCACATATCTAAAGTTGCAACCACAAGAAAAGCATATTATTATGGGGTTTCACAGGAGATATGGGAACTAGATTACCGTTTCATGCAAATTCCTCTTTTCAAATGTGATTGGGTTAATCACAAAGTGGTGGTGTGAACGCGATACTACTCTTGGGTATACATTGGTTGACTGAATAGTTTAGGCCACAAGGTTGATCCGTTCATATTAGCCGCACAAGCACGACAAGTGTTTTATGTGAAAGACCGGTAGATAAAAATTGTCTATTGTGTTTAAGACACCTCCCAAGAATTACAAAGATAAGTATGACGAAGCCGATGAGGAATTTAGTACCGTCATTCACCAAAGACAATGATAACATATTGCCACGTGTGGATCGGCGTGACTTGGGTAACGAATCACGAGCCGACTACTATCGAACCGATTGTGGAGGTGTTGTTATCTGAAGTCCAAGTGAACCATGTTATGGTCAAGTTGTCACACTCTACCTTTATCATATTTCACTCTTTCAAAGCATATAGATTCGATTTTTGTACTTTTTAAGAATTTATGTTTATAATACAAGACTTAATATTAGTTAAATCATTAGGTATATTTTTTGTTTAAGGATATGTTGAAAAGAAAGAATTCTCACAGTTGGAGATGTATGGAAGTGCTAGTTGATGTGCTATAGTACGAGTTAATTCGGTGATGTCATTTTAAGTCTGTTTGACCATTCTTTAGTCCGGTAGTGCAAAAATAAAAAGCGATTTTCTTGTTTAAATAGTACCGTTACCTAATTTTAGATGGTCGAAGTATTTATATGGATAATTTTATTTTTAGAAATCATATTTATCCTTTAATTACTTTATCCTAATCTTTAAAAGTTTAATTATTTTATTTCGATTAAGTCTCCTCACCAACACTAAACCCTAATTGCCTGCACTACCGATAATTCAATTAACATAAAAGATGGCACAATTAAAGTTTGTAGACAAGCACAATCAAGTGGGATTTCTCAAAAGCTGCTTTGAAAGCACGAGCTTGACGAGATAGTGGACTTTCTAAAGGGTAGTCATATCGGTATGCCCTTACTCATAATCCAACTATCTATGATTCCCTAGTCAAACAGTTACGGCGGGCTCTTCTTGCTAGAACTATTGGCGATGGGACACTAGAGTTAAATGCAACTATTGATACGTTAGAGTATTCAATCACGAGGAATCGATCGAAGCAAGCTTCAATTGGTGATGCCTCGGGATTTCAATGTTGGCAAATCATGACCTCTTTCGAGGATTGGAAAGATTGGATATCCAAGCGATGGAACATTCACTTTTGGAAGAGTCATTTTACGCCACAATGGCGTTTCCTTGTGCATCATATTTTACATTGTATGAGTTCTAAAAGTGGTGGATGGGATCAATTTGGAAGCAATATTGTACGCATTGGTCTGTCTCTCCACCGCGAGACTCTTCAATTTTTCAAAATGATTTTGATGCCATGGTTGCTAATTCCAAGAATAAGAAAAAGTTTTGATGTACCCAAGATTTTTGCAAATGATCTTAAATGTTGAAACAACAAGCAAACATCCTTACATTGCTCTCCCTTTCACTAAAAGATATTTGGTAATATGAAAAGGGGTTTTGAAGGGCACACAAGCCACTTTTATGCGCTATGTTGCCTTACATTGCTCTTGACCACGAAGGTACATCTACATCATTCCATCTCCTCTTGCTACATCGAGCTCGGGCTCAACCTACATCCGAACACGAAAAAGCGAGTTTCAACAGAGGACACCAACACCCCACCACCTTCACCTTCATCCATAAGGAAGAACCACCGGTGATTCCTCAACCACAACCTCCAACACCCACTACTACAGTGAGAACCCGGTTCCTTATCTATGGAAGATCTACTTCAACCGGTTCCACAACCGATTTCAAGGGTTGATGAGTTGGAGAAAAATTGAAGAAGACCAAGAAGTCACCGGGGACTACTCAAAAGAGTTAAGAAATTGGAGGAAATTCAAGCAGACGGGGATAGACATTACGGACTCGGAAGGTGAGGAATCCTCGAGGAAACTCAAATTAGTCCTCAAGGATTGGGCAGTGAAATCTTGTTTAAGAATTTAAATCACAAGAAATCCTTTAAGAAGAGACGGATAAAGAAGTCGCAAGTTCTAGTGGAGTGGATAAGTCCGGTGACTTTACTAACGATAAGTCCGGTGGTCTTTGAAATTAAATCGCTTTTGATGAAGATTTTAATCTGGCTTTGATCTTTGAAGTTAATACAAGTCTTGAACATATTAATCTGGTAGTGATCCGGTAGTAGTCTTGGTGAGGAGTTTGTGCATAGGGAAGGCAAAGGAATAGTGCAAGAATCTTACGAGCGGTGAAGACCAAAAAGCAACTCGCAGAAGAGGAAGCTAGCTTTCTTTGAGATTGCTAGGATTCAAGCGAGGATGCGGTGAAGAAGCTAAGCGTCGAGAACAAACAAGGGATGATGAGTGATTGCAAAAACTCTGCGGGAGGAACCACAATTAATCAAGAACAAATGAAAAGGAAAGTCAAGTTCGGAATCGCCAAATTCTACACCGATGAAGAATGGGATACTATAAATGCAAGATTATTAGTAAGAGATATCCTTCACGATATTAACGGAGAAGACTATGCAAGTAAATTGGTTGAGATTATTAATGCGAAGAAGAGGCTTCTCGAGAGCGCGAGACAAAGAGAAAGGATGAAGAGACCCATGACCAAAGGCGAGCAAAGGGATTATATGATCCACTATGTCAAAAGTCAAGGAATCCTACACGGAAGTTGAGCCGATTAAGGAAATTGAAGAATGATGAACTAAAAGCGAAATTTGAAAAAGCAATGTACCAAAATAAAATTTTATTCCAATGGATTCGAGTTGGAAGCTTCAACGTTTAAAGGAAGGGTTACAATCTTCAACCAAAGGATGCTAAGAAGCACAAGATTGCGAGAGCGAAAAGGTTCTTTGGTGAAAAACTTGGTGATAAGCCAAAAGCGTAAAGAAAGAGGAGGAAGATGAGGTTAAGCAACCGGTTTTGAATATGACAAGGAAGAAATCCTTTGGAAAGAAAGGAGTGAAAAGGATAAGACAAATGTTAAGAAGGAAGTGGAAGAGTACATGAAGGATAAGGTTGATGAACCGTCATCGAAGAGTTTACCATGGGCTCCATTCCTACTGAGTTCGACACTTCACGCTAAGATTGCAAAGGTTCGGATCATCAAACATGGGAAAAGGTAGTTTACACGATAGTAAGGAAAATCACAGACACTATATATGTGAACTTTCTGGTTTATTGAGTGATTTGTCCAGGATGATTTGAAGACCATGTACCGGTGATGATGGAGAAGCATGGTGATGAGAGACACGAAGAGGAATATGAAAGAGTCCTTTGGGGTGACTTGAAGACCATGTTTGACACACGGATCTTGATGATGAAATGTGGGCGGCTGTCAACAAAAAGTGATCGAGATGGAGATATTTCCACACTTGTCGGTGCCTTTGTTTGGAATTAGAAACGCAATTCTTTATATGCTTACAGTGGAGTATCCACTTCCAAACAGTATTTTCGGGCTATGCTTGAGAAGAAGCTTTTGGTGAAAGAAAGGATGATGCATGCTATCGACTTTTGAGGTTAATTGAATCAAAAGCTCAACACAATATCTTGGCGATATAACGATTAAGTCTGGTAGTATTCGTAGTTAGTTCTTTATGAAAAACATAATAGTTTATTAGAGTTTAGGAAGGCATATGTACGCGTAGAGATATCTTAGGAAGAGATATCTATATCCTTCTACGTTTTGTATACTAGGTTTTCCTAAGTGTATAAAGGAACCCTAAAGTATAGTGAAATGAACTTGTACTTAGACGAATAGAAATATTAATAAAATAAGTTTATTAGTGAAATAGTATTTGTGTTCTTCTTGCTTGTTGTTAAGATTCCGCATTAACAATCAAGTACTCGTTGTTAAAGAGTTGTTCATATATATAATTAGTTTGGATTTATCCAAGTTTAGTATATTGTGGTGTTGCACAAGTGTTAATGTGTGTGCATATCAATGTGACTATAAAAGCCATCACCTACAAACCCACATTTTCATTAACAGCACAATAAATGCAACAAACTTGACCATATGGTGTTTAAAGTGAAGAAAGCGTGTATTTTTGTGACTATTGATTATCCAATGGCCACATCAAATTTATGTTTGTGTGGCCTTTTCTAACATTTAGTCGCACAAAGAATGTTTGTTTTGGGTATTTAGTCACATACAATTTATCATAAAGTGGCCAAAAGTGTTAATAAGTGTGACCATATGGTGTTTCAAGTGAAGAAATGTGTGTTTTGTGTGACTATTGATCATCCAATGGCCACTTGAATTTTATGTTTGTGTGGCCTTTTGTAACATTTAGTCACACAAAGCATGTTTGTTTTGGGTATTTAGTCACATACAATTACTCATAAAGTGGCTAAAAGTGTTAATAAGTGTGACCATATGGTGTTTCAAGTGAAGAAAGGTGTATTTTGTGTGACTATTGATCATCCAATGGCCACATGAATTTTATGTTTGTGTGGCCTTTTCTAACATGTAGTCACACAAAGCATGTTTGTTTTGGGTATTTAGTCACATACAATTAACCATAAAGTGGCTAAAAGTGTTAATAAGTGTGACCATATGGTGTTTAAAGTGAGGAAACGTGTATTTTGAGTGACTATTCATCATCCAATGGCCACATATTAAGTTACGTGACCATATGTCTTGGATTTTGGCTACACTTGAATAATATGTGTGACAAAGCGTTTAGTGTGACCATATATGGCATTTGGTCACGGTGTTAGTAGCAAATGTGACTTTATAGATTAGCTTTCGCAAGCTAACACAAACTAAACTTTAAACACACATATTAACTTACGTGAACATATGTCTTGGATTTTGGCTACACTTAACGAATGTGTGACAAAACATTTAGTGTGACCATATATGGCTTTTGGTCACAGTGTTCAAGTGTGTGACATATATTTGTCCTTTGTTTATATGTATATCGTGACTAATGCTTCAACCTTACTTTTCATTTGTCACTTGTTCCAATTTCGGATGTGGCTAAAGAGTTGGCAAAACATATCAGTCACCCTTAAATAATGTGTGACAAAACTTGACTCTATGATTTAGACACACAAAAATTACTTCATGTGACTAACGCATCAAGGTTACTTGTATTTGTCACGCGTTCCAAATTCATATGTGGCTAAATGATGCGAAACAAAATCACGGATACCTTTAGCCACACAACGCTCAATTGTGTGGCGATCTGATTCTAATGGTCACACAATTAAAATTTTCATGTGTGACTAATTAGTACATGTTGTCAATTTTCGTACCTTGACCACACAAATATGCGAATGTGTGGTGTTCCATTTCGACCATGCGTGACCAAATCCGTTTTGTACTAGTGTATGTAGTTTGGTACGTCTCGTGCTTTCAAGATGCTTCTAGTCATTCCCATAAGAGTGCGGTTTCGCCTTTCCACGACTCCATTTTGTTGCGGTGTGTAGGGAGTGGTTAGATGTCTTGTTATACCTTGTTTTCACAAAAGTTGGTAAATTCTTTTGAAGTGAACTCACCTCCTCTATCGGTCCTTAGGGTTATAATCTTCTTTCCGACTTCTTCTCCGCTAAAGCTTTGAACTTTTGAAGTATTCAAATGCCTCACCTTTTTCCTTCAAGGTAAAAGTCCACATAAACCGTGAGAAGTCATCAATAAGAACAAATATGTACTGTTTCGTGCTATGGATGGTGGAGAAATTGGTCCACATAGGTCGGCATGTATAAGTTGAAGAGGATGTGTTGCCTTAAATTTTGCGACTTTAGGAAACGCCTTCTTGGTTTGTTTTCCTACCAAACAAGATTCACACAACTTGTTCTCTTGATGAATTATTGGCAACTTTTCAACCATGCCCTTCCTTGCCATTAATTCCATCGTCTCGAAATTAATGTGACCCATCCTAGCATGCCATAACCAAGCATCATCTTCCATCTTTGCTTTGAGACACACGGACTTCCAACTTGGAGCTTAATCTTATAAAGTCTATTACTTGTTCTACGAACCTTCATCAAAAGCTTGCCATCCGAGTCACGCATAGTAAGAAGGTTACCTTTCATCGAATGTCACATCCGCCTTGGTAGCTTGCCCAAGACTAATTATGTTGCTTTTAGCTCGGGTAGGTAATAGACTCCGATGATTAACCGTTGCTCTCCGCTTTCCCTTCAATGATTATCGAACCCTTTCCTTTTATCTCGATGTAGGAGTTATCACCAAACTTCACTCTGGAGATATTCTCATTCAACTCCGAAAAGTATTCTCGGATCCCGTCATGTGATTACTTGCTCCATTATCCAAATACCAAGTGTCTTCCTCGTTTGGCTTAGTATTCAATTGGTTTGGGATAATCTTTTCTTCATTCAAGAAAACTACTTCTTGAACGCTTTTCATCATAAAAAGTGTTGAGTCATCATCATCCTCCGTTTTCAAAAGGTTTGATTCATGCTTTTGCTTTTGTTCACGGCGTTCAGGACAATTAGAAGCAAAGTGACCATATTCATCACATCTGAAGCATTGAATCTTTGAAAGGTCTCGACTTTTGTTCTTCTTTTTATCCGTATTGCTCCCGGAGTTGTTTTGGTTTCCACGGTTGTGGTTATTAGCTTGACCACTACCACGAGATTTGTTTTGAGAAGAAAAGTTTTGACCTTTACCGTTGCCACCAGAAGAATTCCTTCCTCGACCTTTCTTATCATATCTTTCAGCCCTTCCGAACATCAACTTGCCTTGATCTTCAGAAGTGGTGTCAACACCCTTCATTCTTCCTTCAAAAGCTTTCAACCTTCCAATGGCTTCTTGAAAAGACATAGTATTCAAGTCGACAAATTGTTCTATTGAGGCAACGATTGCAACATACCTATCCGAACGGATGCAAGTAGCTTCTTAACAAGTTTCTTGTCTTCATAAATTGTTCCCAAGCTATTTACTTACATTACAATTTTGCCCAACCTAGCCGCAAAGTCATCGATTGATTCGTTGACTTTCATCTTTAAAGATTCGAATTCCGTCTCCAAGGTTTGCAACCTTGCATCTCGAACCCGATCAACACCCACATACCGGTCTTCAAAGCTCCCAGTTTCTTTGGTGTGTTGAATTGTGAAACTTGAAAAACAAGTTCTTCCGGAATCTCTGGAAGAGTAATGCCACCGCCATGTGATCTTGCTTAGCAACAACTTGTGTTCCTTCCCCGGTTCCAATGCATCTAGTATTCCATGGACTCGAATACCGCTTTAACTCTTATTGCCCATATGTTATAGTTCGTGCTTGTTAACATTGGACATTGAAGAGCTGTTTTAGAATGTTCAATAGGTGGTTGACTCGACTCGCCTTGCACCATCCTTCTTGAACGTCTTTTGTAAGTTACCGGTGTAGTTGGATTACCTTCCAGCCCTAGAACAAGCTTGTTTTACTTCTTGCCTAAGTAAACCAAGTGTAAAGTTTGAAACTTTATCGACTTCTTGCTTAAGTCGAAACCTTGTAAAAACCCTTGTGATCGACTGTGGAAACCCTTCTGTGATGATCGACTGCTTGGAAACCTTCTGTGATCGACTTTGGAATCCCTTCTGTGATCGACTTTGGAAACCCTTCTGTGATAGTCGACTGCTTGGAAACCTTCTGTGATCGACCTTGGAAACCCTTCTGTGATAGTCGACTGCTTGAACCTTGCTCTTGAACCTTGCTCTTGATACCAATTCAAGACCCACAACTGATCGGTTCACAAACAGAAAACACAATAAAACAGTAACTAGATATTACTTGGAATAAGCTCTCCTTTAATCGAAAAATATTTGCTTACAAAACTTATATTGAATACATATTGACAAACCATGGCTCGGTTTGTATATATAGGAATAGAACAAGCTTTCCTAATCCTACTACAATTCTAATATCACTATAATATTAAAAATAACATTCCCCATAAGCTCGGGTCAATTCTGTCTTTCTATGCCCCATGGGCTCGGGTGATGACATTAGCCCATTAGTTCAAGTAATGGGTTAGGAGGCACAGAGTGTACACCCATAAGGTCCATGAACACCGACTCTAATAGTGGTTTGTATTGGTAGTGCTAGAGGAAAGTATCTTGTGGTTTCCATCGATAGCGATGTTTCCAGATAAGCGTGTGTTTCCACCAAGTAGTGTATCCACCGCTAGTGCTATGAAATCTTGCTTGTATAGCGGTTTTGACCTATTTAAGTGGCGATTACAAGCGCATAATGACCACGTTTAATTGGTCATGTAACCACTAACGGCTATAATGGGGATAATTATGAGGCTATTAATGGGCCGATTAATACTCATAATTCCATTTGACTAGCTAAGAGTAATCTCCTATAAATAGGAGATCTGATTATGCATGAGGAACACACAGAAAATGATTAACACTTCTAAGCAAAAGGGTTATTGAATTGTGCCTAATTCTATAACTGCATTTGGTCTTATCCCAAGTAGATATTCGTGTAACCCAGACATTAGGGTCGAATAGTTTACTTTGGAAAGTGATCACACGATTCCAAGTGATATCCGGTAACCACCTAGTGGTATTTGTTTCTGGCGATTTGGTATTTGTTTCTTAACATTGATTATCTTACCACGCTCGGGAGCTAACCCCAACAATCAAAGTAAACTATTTGTGATAATCAATGGTCAACTGCGTAATGAAACACATGGCTTCAAACTTTGCCAAGCTAGACAAGTTTGAAGGGTGGACTTTAGGAGGTGGCGAAGAAGATGCACTTCTTGTCATCAAGCATGAGTGTGGTGTATGTGCTAACCACTCATATTCCTAATGATGGTGATGATGCTCTTGTGGAGCGGATCGGGAGGAGGAGCAAATGGGAGAATGATGACTACATATGCAGAGGTCTTATTCTCAATGGTATGTCGATTCTCTGTTTGATATTTATCGAACTTTGAATCTTCCAAAGAACGTGGGATTCCTTGGATGCCAAATATATGGTCGAGGATGCATCAAGTAAGAAGTTCCTTGTTAGTAATTTCACAAATTACAAAATGACCGATTCAAGACCGCTTATGGAACAATAAAATGAACTTCTTGGAATACTTGGAAGGTTTACACAACACAATATGCACATGGATGAGGCTATTTCAGTCTCTTGTGTTATTGATAAACTTCCTTCTTCTTGGAAAGATTTCAAGCATACCTTGAAACATAAGAAAGAGGAGTTAACTCTGGTTGAGTTGGGCAGTCATCTGCGCATTGAGGAATCTCTCAAGGTGCAGGATAATGACAAGCCAAAGAGTAGCAATGCTGCTGGTGTATCTGTTGTCAATATGGTGAAGCATAACAACTCCACCAGGTACAATGACAACAAAGGCAAACGCAAATATCATGACAACACAAGGGCATATCCTAACAAGAAGGCAACACCTACTTGTTGGAAATGTGGCAAACCGGTCACATCAAAAGGGACCGCAAGGGTGTTAAAGTTGGTGGTAAAGCCAATGGATCGTGCACTAATGGTTCGGGGTGGTGGTTCAACCAACTCATCGAAAGGTCGAATATGTATAATAAGTCTTTTCGATTTATTATGTTACATATGTATCTGAATCTAATTATGTGCGGGATGATGATGTTGCGTGGTGGGTTGACTCTGGTGCAACAGTTCATGTGTGTAAAGATAGAAGCTGGTTCAAGACTTATGAGTCACTGAATGATGGTTCTATTCTTCACATGGGAAATGAGTCAACAGCCTTGGTGCATGGTCGTGGTTGTGTAGATCTTAATTTTAGTTCTGGAAAGATTGTAACTTTGTTTAATGTTATTCATGTTCATGATATAAGGAAGAACTTGGTTTCAAGTAGTGTATTGAATAATCGTGGATATAAACAAGTTATTGAGTCTGATAAATTTGTGCTTTCTAAACATGGTGTTTTTATTGGTTTTGGTTATTTATGTAATCAAATGTTCAGGCTTAATATTGTCACTGATAGTGTTATTTCAGCTTTTGTGACCACCACTGACCTGACTGACTCTACCCTATGGCATGCAAGACTTGGCCATGTACACTATAAAAGAATGCAAGATATGTCTAAGGATGGGTTGATCCCAGCATTTGACATGGACACTAAAAAGTGTAAAACTTGCATGTTGACCAAGATAACCAAGAAACCTTTTCAGGGTGTTAGTCGTGAGACTAAGCTCTTGGAGTTAATACACAGTGACATGTGTGATTTGCATGCCACTCCATCTTTGGGGAATAAGAAGTACTTTGTGACATTTATTGATGATGCTTCTAGGTTTTGTTATGTCTATCTTTTACATACTAAGGATGAAGCATTAGATAAATTCAAAGTGTTTAAAACCGAAGTTAAATTACAACTTGGGTCTTTGATCAAAAGATTAAGGACGATAGGGAGGTGAGTACATGGATACTCAGATTTTCGATCTGTTGGTATTATCCATGAAACGATCGCCTTTATACTCCTCAAAGAAATGGTATTTCGAAAGGAAAACAGGTGTTGAAAGAGATGGTTAATTCCATGTTGTCCTATTCGGATCGAGTCAAGGGTTCGGGGTGAAGCTATGTTAACGACTTGCTATTTATTAAATAGGGTTCCCAACAAAAGGAACAAGGTTACCCTTATGAACTCGGACTAAAAGGAAACCCAACTGAACTATCTCGAGGTGCAGGGTTGTATGGTCATTGTAAGAATCCACGATCCAAAGCTAAAGACTTTGGGTGAAAGAGGCATTGATCGCATCTTTGTTGGATATCTTGAGCATTCCAAGGCTTTTAGGTTCTATGTTATTGAACCTAATGAATATGTTTCGATTAACTCAATAGTTGAATCAAGGGATGCAAACTTTGATGAGAATAGATTCTCATCGGTCCTAGACCAAGTATGAGGATTCCTAATGGAACTCATAACACTGGTGTATCGGAGGTCCCGATGATGAACCATCGGTGGTCCCTAATGAGGTTGTGGTTCAACAACCTAAACACTCGTGCTTAGAAAGAGCAAAAGGGTCGGGACTCCAAAGTCATTTGGACTCGAGTTTCAACTATACTTAGTTGAAGGAACAAGGATGATCTCGCTACTCCTATTGCTTTATTGTTGAGGATGACCCCAAAACATTTGAAGAAGCAATGATGTCCCGTGACATTGCTTTACGGAAAGAAGCAATCAATGATGAGATGGATTCCATCATGGGCAACAACACTTGGGTGTTGGTTGATCTACCACCGTGTTGCAAACCTCGGGTTGCAAATGGATTTTCAAAAGGAAAATGAAGGTAGATGGAACTATTGAAAAGTTCAAGGCTAGACTAGTCATTCAAGGCTTTAAACAAAAGTCGAATTGACTATTTTGATACTTATGCCCCATGGCTCGTGTCGTTACCATTAGATTGCCGATTGCTTTGGCATCAATTCACAATCGATTATTCATCGATGGATGTGAAGACACTTTCTTGAATGGTGAATTGGATGAGGAGGTTTATATGAACCAACCTCGTGGCTTCATCATGCACGGTAATGAAAACAAGGTGTGTAAACCGATTAAGTCTCTTTATGGACTTAAGCAGCACCTAAGCAATGGCATCAAAAATTTGATGAAGTGGTTTTGTCTAGTGGTTATGTTCTTAACCAAGTCGACAAATGTGTAAATAGCAAATTTGATGATTACGGTAAAGGTCATCATTTGCCTATATGTTGATGACATCTTGATCTTTGGCACCGACCAAAATCGAGTTGACGACAAAGGAATTTTGTCATCAAGGTTCTCCATGAAAGACATGGGGAGGCGATGTTATCCTTGGTATAAGGATTAAACATGAAAGTAAAAGAATTTCTATCTCTCGGACTCATTATATTGAGAAGGTCTTGAGGAAATTCAATTACTTTGATTGTACTCGATGAGTACACCTATGGATACTTGTGAGAAGTCGATGCTAATCATGGCAAGGTTGTATCTCAACTTGAGTATTCTAGGGTAATTGGTGCTTGATGTATGCCATGACTTGTACAAGACCGATATTGGTTTTGCGATGGGAAAATTGAGCGGTATACTAGTAATCCTAGTGCTCATCAACGCAAGCGATTCAGAGGGTATCAAGTATTTGAAGAGAACTATGGATTATAGTCTCTCATATCTTGGTTACCCATCGGTCTTGGAAGGATACACCGATGCAAGTTGGATCAATGAACATCAAGACAACTCGCCTACCGTGGGTGGGTATTCCTACTTGGTGGAGGTGCAATTTCTTGGGCATCCAAGAAGCAAACTTGCATCACCGGTTCAACAATGGAATTTGAATTTGTGGCTTTAGCATTCTTGGTAAAGAAGTCGAATGGTTGAAAACTTGCTTCTTGAGATTCCATTGTGGCCTAAACCTATAGCACCTATTTCTATCCGATGTGATAGTGCGACTACATTGGCTAAGGCTTATAGCCAAATGTACAATGGTAAGTCTAGACACTTAGGTGTCGGACATAGCATGATTCGTGAGCTTATCATGAATGGGGTGGTATGTATAGAGTTTGTTAGATCTCAGCAATTTAGGCGATCACTTGATGAAGGGTTTGGCTAGAGACTTGGTTATAAAGTATGCTAAAGGGATGGGTTTAAGTCCAACTTAGTCATTTGAATGCTAGGAAACCCAACTCCTCCCGAGGAAACTTAGGAGCCGAGTTCAATGTGGAAAGTCGAACATTCGATGGACTGGAGCACATGTTTTATTTACATCCCAAGGTTGTGCTCGAAACTTCTTTGAAAGGAGGATGAAGTCTTTACTTCTTAATGGTTAATTTTCTTTGAAAAGTGCTTGGCGGGAGCATGAATAAAGAGGAACCACCTATGTAAATGTTGAAGTTTTGCCGCTTGAGAAGCTTTTGGACTTTTAGCTTTTACAACATTTATGAATTTGGATATGGACACATGGCTTGTATAGTGTCAAGAGCTTTTAATTGTTTGAAAACTTGTGTGTATTTTATCTTCAGATATTCAAATGGGTTGAAGGGTTCAATTCTTAGAACACCCTGATTCTCGAATATTTGAACGTGTAATTTACTAAGATGAAATTCAATCCTCAGGACATTTTCGTTTATGCACATGTTTTGTTTGACATTTGTTTTTCATGCAAAGGAAGTGAACTAAATTTGGGGAGGATTGTTGGAAAATTTAGTGCACTTGTGGGATTAGTTCACACCTGGTAATGGGTTAGGAGGTACGGAGTGTACACCCATAAGGTCCATGAACACCCGACTCTAATAGTGGTTTGTATTGGTAGTGCTAGTGGAAAATGCGCTTGTGGTTTCCATCGATAAGCGATGTTTCCACTCAACCGGTGTGTGTTTCCATCGAGTAGTGTATCCACCGCTAGTGCTATGAAAGCTTGATGAAAGTCTTGTAACGGTTTGACCTATTTAAGTGGCGATTACAAGCGCATAATGACCACGTTTAATTGGTCATGTAACCACTAACGGCTATAATGGGAATAATTATGAGGCTATTAATGGGCCGATTAATACTCATAATTCCATTTGACTAGCTAAGAGTAATCTCCTATAAATAGGAGATCTGATTATGCATGAGGAACACACAGAAAACGATTAACACTTCTAAGTAAAAGGGTTATTGAATTTTGCCTAATTCTATAACTGCATTTGGTCTTATCCCAAGTAGATATTCGTGTAACCCAGGCATTAGGGTCGAATAGTTTACTTTGGAAAGTGATCACACGATTCCAAGTGATATCCGTAACCACCTAGTGGTATTTGTTTCTGGCGATTTGGTATTTGTTTCACGACATTGATTATCTTACCTGCTCGGGAGCTAACCCCCAACATTAAATAAGAAACCTAAACTACCAAATGATCACCATTTCATCCATTCTAGCAAACTTTATCATAAAGCTGCAATGACAAGTCTATGAATAAACAAAAATAAAGTGTAGAAATTAATATCCAAGTTGAAGGCAACAAAGATCACATATGTTAGTAGTATGGGTTGTGATTGTGAATGACATAGCTACAATCACATAGATATTTTGATTTGGAATATGTTTACAATAGTTATAGTACTTCTATGAATAAATCCTGTATTTGTTTGTTCGAATTACCAATGGGGGTTTCTTTGGAATCTGCACAAACTATGTAAAAACTCTTGTTTATTAATGTCGTTGTCTTTACCAAATAAACTTGATCAATACTTCATGGGTCACAAGAACTACAACTTCAGAGAAGTATGGATGAATTTATGTGGCTTTTTTGAGCATCAACATGTACTGAACCAATTCAATTATTTGTGTATGGATATCATGTATATACCAATTGCTTAATCAATAAAGTTTGCATTTTGGCACAATTGAACTTTATAACGTTAAATGACCCATACTAAATCTGATATAAATAAATACTCTAGTAATTACATTCATGAATCTTAAAATAATTTCAATACTTGTATTCACATTCTTGTCATCTCGAACATCATTGTTTCCAATTGCTATTGAGCTTAAATTCTTGCAAGGATTAACTAATCAAACGAAACAAAATCCTAATCAGGCAACCAAAAAAAACTTTATTTCGAGTTCCAATTTTTTAGTTTGACCACCATTTAATTTCTTATTTTTTTATTTGCATACATTAATAGAAACTTGATTATCACCTTGAGTGAAAGATACTTATAGCAAGTAGAAGTGAGGATATTGCAGCTTCCATACTGGCAGCAAATGCCATAGCTGTAATAGTTATCCAATGGTATAGTCCAATCTTGGGTATCGCCGTCACAATCATAGTGGCATATTTCTATCTTTACGTCTTATATAATACTACTGATAAATCACCAAACCAAGCCTACTTAAACGTGGGTGTTGCATCTACAACCATAAAAGAAGAATGGATGTTATGGATTATGTATAGATGAATTTAAAACATACTACCAAAAGTAGCAACACAACATCTTGTGTTAACGTGTAGTATATTTGCAGCACGCTCTAAGATGTCATTGATGCTGGCTTTTCCAAGCCCTCCAGCATTAGTATAGAACTTAAACCCCTTTATGGTGCAAGGAAGATGGGTTGGTGACAAAAGAGTCATAGATGAAACATCCGATGAAGTTAACTCTTCACTTTCGAAATGACTACTAATACCTGTTTGTTAATACAAATAAACCGTAAAAACGTTTATTAATATTTTGCGATCTCTTTTTGTTTTGTTGATAACAAATGTAATGTTATCTTAAGTATAATTATAAGGATACATGTTATTTTTGTAAAGCATTTACATATAGCCATTTAAATACAAAAATGTAATAATTAAGCATTTGTTGTAATAGTTTATTAGGATGGGTAAAAACCATAACCCATGGATCTTAACCCATGCCAAAGAAGACTTGATACAATGTATACTTAGATACATTGAATCTAAAGAAAACCCATGGACCAACCCATAACCCATGACCCATAACCAAAAAACCCATGGGCAAAGAGGCGTACCACGGATCCCTAGGATTACACTAGACGGATCCCAGTGGAAGGATCCGTGGGATCCGTGGAGCAGAGGAGAAATTTGCCTATAAATGAGAGCCATTTCTTCATTCTAACTTACCCTCTTCTTACTAAATCTCATATACACTCTCATTCTCTTCTAACATATAGATCACTTGATCTAGAGTTGTTCTTCTTTCTTTCTATTTGTGATCCTCATATAGGTCCTTCTACAAGGCGAAATCACGAGCATTCTACAAGTCATCCAAGCAAGGGTCCTTGATTGATTTGTCACTCCGCAAGATTTACATGGCGAAGATCTTGTATTTGATATTTCACATATTTGTTGTGTAATAGTTGTGTTGGTTTGGTCCACCGTGCTACGGACTCGGTATCTAGCTTTGTACCGGAAAAAGTGTAAGCAACGTTGTGAAGGCTTCTCCGCAAAGTGAAGGAGTTTGTTGACATAGTGCTTGAACTCTCGAGTAGGTGACTCGGGGAGTGGAGTAGGGCAAGGAAGGTGACCTTGTAGCGGAACCACTATAAATCGGTTGTGTCTTTTATATCCCTTTACTTCAATTATTTGCTTGCATTATCATTAGATCTATACGTTCTCAACATCCATACGATTTCACATAATATCGAATCTAAAGTTTTGAAATCAACTTAAAATCGGCAAAACTATTCAACCCCCTTCTAGTTTTCCACAATGGGCATCAAGAGCTAAGTTTATAAAAGTTTTAAAATAAAATTGTATTTTAAAACTTTTCGATCACTATGGGTTCGAAAATTATAAGGAAGGGCAATCCATGCAACGACCACCACTACTTGAAACTAATGGTTTTATATATTGGAAAAATAGATTCAAACATATGTGAAGTCTAAAGATATTGATCTTTGGTACATTATTGTTGAAGGTGATTTTGAGGCTACCTCGGATGATGATAAAGGAAATTTAGTTCACATACCTCATGATAAACTAAGCGATGAAATGAAGAAAAGCTTTCTAAAAATAGTGAAGCAAAATGGTTTTATATAATGCTTTACGAAAAAGGAATTCGAAAGAATTTCTATGCTTAAAACCTCAAAGAAATTTGGAATTCTTTAGTTGTAACTCATTAAGGCAACCAACAAGTTAAAAATAATAAAATTGATTTATTTGTTCAACAATATGAACAATTTTCAATATCGGATGAGGAAACTATAGATCATTCTTTTGCTAACTTTAATACTATTCTTACATCTTTACAAGCACTTGATGAATCTTTTTCTAGCCGTAACCATGTTTGGAGATATCTAAGGGCACTTCCATCGAAGTGGAGATCCAAGGTGACGGCGATCGAAGAGTCAAAATATTTGACAATCCTCACCCTCGATGAACTCATAGGCAACCTACAAGTCTACGAGCTTGTCCTTGCTAAAGATTCCGAAGCCTCAAAGGTGAAAGAGAAACACAAATCTCTTGCCCTTAAAGCCAAAAAGGCTTGACGAGGAGGAGAACTCATCTTGAGTAGTGACGACGAAGAATACGCTATGGCGTGAGGACTTTAAAAGTTCTTTAGAAGAAAGGAAGATACGTCAAACAACCGTATGACGACAAGAAAGGCTTCGGAAAAGCAAAGAGGACGAGAAGCCAAAGGATGATCGTACTTGCTTTAAATGTAGGGACCCAAACCACTTTATTAGTAAGTGTCCCAAACGGGATGATCAAAAGGCGTTCGTGGGCAGCACATGGGGAATGAGCGACGAGGAGGACGAAGAAATTTGTCTCATGGCAAATGTCGAGGTATGTCACGAATACTATAGTAGCTCATCACTTGATGACGACTCATTGCATAATGAATATGATAAACTATGCAATATTAGCCTAAAACTAGTTAAAAAAACAAGCTTTTAAAGAGTCAAAATCAACGTTTAGATAAAGAAGTCATAGAATTAAAAGCAAAACTAAAACGTCTAGAGAAGGGTAAAATAGCAAGTGGTGAATGTGAACTTTGCGTTCAACTTCAAACACTAGTGGATCACTTAGATTCTAAAATTGCTAGAATGAGAACGAATACTTTAGATACAATACTCGATGGTGTTAAAACCGGTAACAATAAAAAAGGTCTAGGTAGTCAACAACTTGATCCATCAACTAGTGAAAGTAAAGAAACTAAATTTGTTAAGGAACTAGAAAAACCAACCATTGTTGTGGCGGATCCCACGGATCCCTAAAAGGGAACCGCTAGCGTAAAAAGGATCCGTGGATCTGCTTGTAGCAAACAGTAGCAATAACGTAGCTTCTTCATCTAGAACTGAGTTTGTTATAGTTAATAGGAAGAAACCAAATCATGTCACCACTAGACAACCACCTCTAAAATATAATCCTACTTTTGCAAGAAACAAAGCTCCACCTTTTTCAAAACCTAACTCATTTAGGAGACCTAATAACGTTTACCCAAAAAGTAACCATCAAATGGGATGGAATCAAAACATGCAAAACGGTTTTCCTTTCCAAAACTTTGCTCCATGGAATGCATAGTCATCTTATCCATACATGTCTAACATGAATGGAATGTTTAACACTAATGGACCCATGAACAAATGGGGACCAAACTTTTGAGTTTATTATTGTTTTAGGTGTGCTTAAAGGTCGATCTAGACCCCGATGAATGGGTCAAGGATAGCGGGTGCACGAGGCACATGACCGCAATAGGGATCTATTCTCCACATATGAATCCTTCAATGGAGGTAATGTGGTGTTTGGAAATAGCAAAGTAGAATCATCGGTAAAGGTACGATTTCTAACAAATCTCTAACTATTAACGATGTGTGTCACGTGAAAACCTAAACTTTAACCTCTTAAGTATAGGACAAATATGTGATAAAAGTGCAATGTACTTTTACCAAACCGTAGTAAGATACTTAAAATGGCATAACCATAGGAAGAGGAATTGGGAAACATGGAGTCTATGTCATTAAAATCGGTAATGAACCTAAAGACAAACTATGTCTTACCTCTATGGATGATACTTGACCTTATGGCATCAAGATTGGGTCACGCCAACATGCGACTTCTTCAATCGCTATCATCCAAAGATCTAGTAAGAGATCTACCTAAGTTAAAATATGAACATCATTTTGTGATGCTTGTAATGTAGGAAAACAAGCTCATTCGAGTCATAAAGCTAAAAACATGGTGTCCACAACTAGGTGTCTAGAATTACTACATATGGATTTATTTGGTCCATCCGCTATCCAAAGTTATGGAGGCAACTACTACACTTTGGTAATAGTGGATGACTACTCTAGGTATACATGGACAAAATTTTTAAAGAACAAAACGAAACCTTTAACTATTTTGAAATATTAAGCAAAAGATCCAAAGACAACTAGGAAGTCCCATAGTGTCTATTAGGACGGATCATGGTAGGGAATTCGATAATGAAGTGCAATTCGGAGCTTTTGTGACGATGGTATTACTCACAACTTCTCGGCCCACGCACTCCACAATCGAATGGGGTACTAGAAAGAAAGAATAGAACTCTACAAGAAATAATTCGAACCATGCTTAATGAACAATCCATACCTCAAAAGTTTTGGTGTAATGCCGTTGATACTTCAACGATATACTCAATCGAGTCTTAATTAGACCAATCTTAGGAAAAACTCCATATGAGTTACTTGAGGCAAAAGCCTACGTTAAATCACTTTAGAGTCTTTGGTAGTAAATGTTTTATTCTTAACACTAAATATTACCTTACAAAATTTGATCCTAAATCAACCGAAGGTATCTTTTAGGTTACTCGCCAAATAGCAAAGCTTACGTCATATTAAACAAAGAAACAATGAAGGTAGAAGAGTCATTAAATATAAAATTTGATGAAAGTCCACCCAAACCCTCTCCACCTCTTGTCGATGACGAGATTATAGAAAGTGAAGCTATAGTAATAAAGAAAAGATAAGTGAAGAAGAAGAACCTCTAAGTGATGAAATAATAAACATTAAAAAGTCCAAAGATCACCATTGTAGATAAAGTCATAGGAAAACTAAGCGAACGAACATTAAGGTCTCAAGTTCAAAACCAAAGTAGCTTGTTTTGTTTCGTTTCAACCTTAGAACCTAAGAATACACAATAAGCCATAAAAGATGAAAGTTGGGTAATGGCTATGCAAGAAGAACTAAATCAATTTGTTTCTAATGATGTTTGGACACTTGTCCTCCACCTAGTAATCAAACCATAATAGGAACCAAATGGGTTTATAAAACAAATTAGATGCAAACGGAGTAGTGTCTAGGAACAAGGCTAGACTCGTTGCTCAAGGGTATAACCAACAAGAGGAATAGACTTTGATGAGACCTACACCCCGTGGCTAGATTAGAGTCTATAAGAATACTTCTTGTGTATGCTTGTGCTAATGATCTAAAGCTTTATCAAATGGATGTCAAAAGCGCTTTTCTAAATGGTTTCATAAATGAAGAAGTATATGTAACTCAACCTCCGGCTTCATTGATTTTGAAAACCCAAACATGTGTATAAATTAAAGAAAGCCCTTTACGGTCTTAAACAAGCTCAAAAGCTTGGTATGATAGACTCAAGTCATTTCTAGTTAAACACAACTATACCATGGGGTTAGTTGACAACACACTTTTACTAAGAAAAGAGTCACATATAATCATAGTACAAATATATGTAGATGATATTATATTCGGATCCACTTGTCAAGACATGTGTGATAATTTCTCTAAAATCATGCATGACGAGTTCGAGATGAGTATGATGGGAGAACTTAGTTTCTTTCTTGGTCTACAATAAAACAAGTAGAAGATGGTATCTTCTTCAATCAATCTAAATACATCAAGGAGATGTTAAAGAAATTGTTCTAGAAGAGTCAAAACCAATTAGGACTCCAATGTCATCCGACACTAAACTCATAAAAGATGAAGACGGCGAATCCGTAGATAATACTAAATATCATGGCATGATAGGTAGTCTTCTCTACCTCACGGCAAGTAGGCCGGATATCATGTTTAGTGTTTGCTTATGTGCTAGGTTTCAAGAAGACCCTAAAACATCACACCTAGAAGCCGTAAAAAGGATATTTAGATATATTAAGGGTACAACACAATTAGGATTATGGTATCCTAAGGGCACGGGGAGTAGAAATAATTGTATATGCAGATTCTGACCATGCAGGTGATTACATTGATAGAAAAAGTACAAGTGGGGTATGTACTTTTATGGGATGTTGTTTAACATCTTGGTTTTCTAAGAAACAAACGGCACTTGCAATATCAACAACCAAATCCGAGTATCGTCTCACCGGCAAAGCATGCCAACAAGCACTATGGATGAAACAAGCGTTAGTAGACTCTTACATCCATCTAGCGACATAGCCATCCTATGTGACAACAAAGGTGCCATCGACTTAAGCAAGAATCCGGTATTACATTCTCGCACAAAGCATATTGAGATTCATCATCACTTCCTAAGAGACAATGTTCAAAGGGAACATCTCTATTGAGAAGGTAGCATCCGAACACAACAAAGCCGACGTCCTCACCAAACCGCTGAGCGGGAACAATTCAACCTACTTGCCTTGGTCTAATGGAACAAACGTCGAATTTAATTGACTCTACAAGGTATGTAAACACTAGCCTTCTTCTTTACGAGTCTAGGATTTCTATTTCACCCACAACTCACAAACAATACGGAATTTTCAAAACCCAAGATGAGTTTTCCACTTATAGCTTTCTTATTTTTATATATACATTTTCAAAGAAAACCTACTTTCACAATGTTTTCTAAAAGGATGATACCTTCCCATATCAATTTCACAAAAGCAATTTCTCACGTCTAGGACAAATCGCTTTTTCATTATTAATACAAAGTAAAAACCCGTTTTCATTGCATCTCATGTCTTTTGAATGCTAAAGGGGACACATAACTAATATGTGTTTTCAGGTACATTCATTTAAGCAACAATAAATTAGGAGCATTGATAACACAAAATTACGTACTCATGTACTAAATATGTGTTTTCGGGTTATCTCAATAAGATGGTTTTATACTTCTAGTTTATTTTCTATTTTTTTAGGGGTCGAGATAACCGAAACTCCAAATAATTTGCATATAGGCACACACTAGGCAAAAATGTTTCCAAAAGGAAAATTTTGTGTCGCTGAATCACAGACCCACGGATCCCAAATTCATGCCGGATTGATCCTCAAGGAAGGATCCGTGGGATCCGTGAAACATAAGTCGTTTTCAACTTCTATTTTTTCACTTTGGATGAAAAATCCACATTTGTTTCATTTTTGGGAGTATGCTCTTTAATGCTTGTGTTCTCATGATCACATGCCTTGAATTCATATCTAATCATTAAATTTTAATCCACATTTTGGGTCAAGCATTCATTACAATGCTTTATTTTCCTATATATAGAACTTCCAAAATGCTTGCATACTCCATCTCCTTCTCACAAACACACTTCATCATGTCATCCAAAAACCCTTTAGGAGAATCATCTAGTACAAACAATCTAAACAAAAAGAAATAGTCTTTTCAACACCACCCACATCTCCAAATACTATCTTTCAAGATCTTGAAACATCACCACCATTAGCTCCCATCACATTACAAGAACATCTAGGTTCTTTTCCACCACCATTTACAAACATTCCGGATATTGATCCATATTTTCCTATTTTTCCACCACAACTTCCGCATAACTCAAATCAAAACAACCCGGAAAACTTCCGCACTCATTACCCACATCATTTACATTGTGAACATTGCCAATCCACTAGGGAAATTGCAATAGAAATTAGGGAAGAAATGCGTTTCATACTCAACCTCATCCTTGATCGCATCAATACCATCACTCATCAAAACCTCCATCCATAACCTTATGCAAGCATGGAAGGAATCACTACTACTATTTTCTACTTTTAGTATTATCTTTCTTTTGAAGTAATTTTCAAGAACAAGTCTTGTTCTTATTTTTACATGCTTGTAAGTGGCATACATACCACTAAAATTTGTTGTTTTATTACAAGGCCTTGTTTACATACCTTGGCTCCCAATCTTGATTCTCGGCAAACACAAGATTATATAAGCATGTTACTAACCTTTCCTTTTGTAGTATTTTTATTTTTTTTTCTTCACTTGACGCCCCAAACAAGGGGGAGCTACCGTCAAGGGGGAGTTAGAAGTTTGTTTATTTCTTCCAAGGGTTAACTTTTTGTTGCGACAAAAAGGGGGAGAAGAAGTAAAACTTAGGGGCTTTCAAAACTTGCATCTATTCTTAAGTTTTACTCATCATAACATTACGTTTTGTCATCAACAAAAAGGGGGAGATTCTTAATACAAATAAACCGTAAAAACGTTTATTAATATTTTACGATCTCTTTGTGTTTTGTTGATAACAAATGTAATGTTATCTTAAGTATAATTATAAGGATACATGTTATTTTTTTAAAGCATTTACATATAGCCATTTAAATACAAAAATGTAATAATTAAGCATTTATTGTAATAGTTTATTAGGATGGGTAAAAACCATAACCCATGGACCATAACCCATGGACCATAACCCATGGATCTTAACCCATACCAAAGAAGACTTGATGCAATGTATACTTAGATACATTGAATCTAAAGAAAACCCATGGACCAACCCATAACCCATGACCCATAACCAAAAACCCATGGGCAAGAGGAGCGCACCACGGATCCCTAGGATTACACTAGACGGATCCCAGTGGAAGGGATCCGTGGAATGTAGGAGAAATTTGCCTATAAATGAGAGCCATTTCTTCATTCTAACTTACCCCTCTTCTTACTAAATCTCATATACACTCTCATTCTCTTCTAACATATAGATCACTTGATCTAGAGAGTTGTTCTTCTTTCTTTCTATTTGTGATCCTCATATAGGTCCTTCTCTAATGCGAGATCACGAGCATTATACAAGTCATCCAAGCAAGGGGTCCTTGATTAATTTGTCACTCCGCAAGATTTCAGTAGCAAAGATCTTGTATTTGATATTTCACATATTTGTTGTGTAATAGTTGTGTTGGTTTGGTCCACCATGCTACGGACTCGGTATCTAGCTTTGTACCGGAAAAAGTGTAAGCAACGTTGTGAAGGCTTCTCCGCCAAGTGAAGGAGTTTGTTGACATAGTGCTTGAACTCTCGAGTAGGTGACTCGGGGAGTGGAGTAGGGCAAGGAAGGTGACCTTGTAGCCGAACCACTATAAATCGGTTGTGTCTTTTCTATCCCTTTACTTCAATTATTTGCTTGCATTATCATTAGATCTATACGTTCTCAACATCCATACGATTTCACATAATATCGAATCTAAAGTTTTTGAAATCAACTTAAAATCGGCAAAACTATTCAACCCCCTTCATTCTAGTTTTCCACACTGTTATCATGATAGCTCCATCAACTGGACACATGAAGCCTTCATTTCTGGTCAATGTGCTATTGAACATTGATGGCATGGATCCTAACCTAAAAAAATGTGATTAAAATATATTGAACATATAATGTCCAAAATTAAATAAGCATAAAGGATGTTGCTGCCACTAAACTATTAACTTACCCAAACACTCCTAGACCCCGCATGTCGGTGTTCTCTTGTGTTCTTCCTGGATGTTGGTGTACTACTCAACTCAGTGCTGTGCTAAATCCTGAAACAAAACAAAAGAACACTCACAAACACGGATGACTTATGCACTTCAGTATCCTTTCGCTTTTAAAAATGAATTTGTCAATAGTGACACGATAAATAAATTTTTGTGGACCAAATCCATGTCATTGATATTTATACTCTGATCATTTAAAGATCTGTTACGCCAACTATATACGACATCTACATGCATGCCAAGTAACTAATCAATGTAACCTATTACATAAAACTATGATCCTCCTAGCACAAATATTTTCAAAACGTTTCTTCTATCATAAGGGGGAGGATAAAATGAAGCTAAAAGCTAACATATCAATAAGTTATAAGTATACCAAAGATCAATTTCATAATATACTACGGATCCACATAAAAGGGTTAAAACTTACTCTATTCCGCCTTGATCTGTTAACTTCAAATCAAAACTCCTTATATGACCTTATTATCTCGTAACAAACACAATAAAGAGTGGACAAAGATTAAACTTGTCAAACCTGGCTCTAATGCTGATTCAAATATTCTGCAAAACCAAGTGATATAATAACACACATTGAACATAAAAATCAAAAACATCATTTGAAATTGAAATGGACAATAAAAAACATCATTATTAATGGTTAAAAAAACAATAAAATTGAGTAACTGAATTTACCCAGCCAAACTATGATCATCTATATTGTGGCGATTGTTTTGATGTGGATGGAGGCGATGGATTGTTTTGCTGTGATAAACATGGTATAGATACAATAAATCATGATTTGAATTAGGGATTGTGTTTTGTTATTAGGGGGGTTTGAATTTGGAAATGTCATTGTGTAGGGGAGGTGGTTTTAAATTTGATAATGCCAAAGATATTCGATGATTTAATTTAGGTGAATTAGGAACCGATAATGGTCCGGTGTCGGTAATGGTTTTGTCAAGATATCAAATTAGGTTTGCAATGGTATATCAAAGCCGGTGGCTGGTCTAATGGTTGAGCGACTTCTTTGTGAAAGACAAAACCAGGGTTCGATCCCTGCCAATTAATAATTTTTACATATCGTTAGCAGATAGTGCCAAGTCATCATTTCCATGTCATCATAGATGTTCCATGTCATCATTATAGTGCCATGTAAGCATTAATGATGTGTCATACTTAGTCTCATATATATGTATAGATAGATAGATGACATGGTTATCAATGTCGACACGAGACCTTTTTAACAAGCAAAATAATCGGTTTACTCGTTTTTCTTTAACCCAATTTAGAAGTTTTCTAAAGTAACGACCACAGTTGACTAGTGTCAAAAAAAGCTTGCGATTGTCATCTTATGTGTTAAGTCTCAAGTTCAATTTTTGTTATATACAAATAATTTTGTAGTAGTCACGCCAACTTTAAGAAAAAGTAAAAATAATAATAATAATAATAATAATAAATAATAATTAAAAAAAAAAAAAAAAAAAAAAAAAAAAAAAAAAAAAAACTTTACTTTATTTGAATTTGTTTGACGATGGGTTCAAATTCCGTAAATCAATCAACCAAAATATTAAAACCATAGTTAAAAGGAAAAGAAAAAAAATAGTTTTCTAAAGTAACTTGTCATTCGTTACAAATTTAATAACCATGTTACATTTAAAAAATAAATAAACATGTGTGCAAATGCGATTCCATATCAACTTATAAATAGTTTTAAATCTAAAAGTAAGAGAATCACATAATTAAAAAGATTTAAATGGGTATTTGTTAAATGAAGTGGTTAGATATAAAGTTTTTATTTAGCCTTTTATAAAAGAGATGAAACTTTTAATGCCTTTTCCAATTAAAAGAGACTAAGGTTTTCGGCCCGCTTTTTTTCCCCACTAAGAAAAAACTAAACGTCTTCTAAGGTCAATGCTAATTGTAACTATAAATATTGTGGTTCTGTCACATCAGTTTTCTCTCTCAAAGACTGCACTCCAACCACAAACAAATAATGAGGCGACCGGAACCACAACAAAAAACATACCACACAAAAACAAATTAAATAAAAAACAACACACACAAACAAAATAAAAGTTATGATTCGGTAGCCAACTGAAAAAAAAAATAAAAAAATAATAATAAAAGGTGAAACTTGGTTGCATTTGGTTAAGCCAAGAGGAAAGACCCGGTTTTTTTTTTTTTGGGGGGGGTTGTACCCCATTAGCCTAAGTTCATTTATATACCAAAGTTTACTTATATAGCAAAGGATCAAATACTAGCCATTGATTTTTTAAATTAGATAACAAACTTACTTTCACCATCTTTTTTTTTAAGATTAGCATATCTAAATTGTTAATCGTTAAGCGAAAAATTACACCATCGCAACGAGTATTTAATTATCTTTTTATAGAAGGGCACTTTGATATACTTTTGATAAACTTTTTTTTTCTCTTTTTTTCACGTTTTTTCTTTTCTTTTACGTTGTTAAAACTTGCATGAAAAATCACATGTGATTAAAACTAATTTGAATAATCGAATATCTAAACATATAATATAACGAACATATATTTTTCTACAATATTTTAAAAGTTTCACCTTTTTTTCTTGAAAACTAGACATGCATAGCTTTCCGAACATATACAACACATTATATTTCGAATTGTAGATTAGTCCAGTTAATTCACATAGTTGGATAAAATACATAAATTACATGTGATTTTTACCACACGTGATCTCAATTACATGTGATTTTTACTACATGTGTTGTTTTCACATGTGATTATAGTAGTTTATGAATGAACTGCTATAATTTATTTTTCGATTATAATGTGTGATATGGTTGGAAAGCCATGAAGTGTGTTTTCATTACAAAAACGAGAAAATCTTTGATTTATAGACAAATACTTATGTCAATTTTAGTACGGATATTTAGTATTTGTACTTGATATTAGTGTTAAATTACATGTATGTAAAGAGGAAAGTTACAAAATAAAACTACAATTTTGGAATCATTAAAAGTACACGACAAATGTTAAACCGCTAATATATATCGGCGTTTGTCATGCAACAAAAATGTTATTATGTGGCACATGAGTCTTGAGACACGCTTTCTTTACACGACCATCAATAAGTCATTATTGAGATGGCTTTTTATGACGTGGCTTAAGTGATCTGACGTGTTCTTTTCTCTTATATAGTGGGATTCGTAATGGGTTAAGAGTTAAGACAATGTGTAATGATAGTCTCTTTAACATGTGGAAGACACTAAAGGACACACCGTCCTCTATAACACCACACTCTACCACACATTATCAACCATTTTGAGACATAACTGGATCGTCTGGACAATTGACTTTTTATGTTTTGTTATAGCGTATGTCGTGGATTTTTTAGGTATATTTGTGCTTAAGTGAGTATGTATGTGTAGTGAAATTAGTGATCTTATCACACATGATTAGCAACAACAACAACAACAACAACAGACCCAATCCCACCGGAGCAGGGTATGGGGGAGGTGAAAATGTAGACAGATCCTACCCCTACCCCAGGAAAAACCTGGGAGTAGAGAGACTGCTTCCAACAAGACCTCCGGCAAGTGCGAGTGTGCGGGTGAGGAAGAAGAGGAGAGAAAGCGGAAGACAGATAACAAAAGCACAGGCAGGAAAAAGACAGACATGCAAACAAGTAAGAAAACACATAAGAGACCACAAACAAGAACAAAGAAACAAAGCACAAAAGCAGGCATACCAAAAGGGGCAACAAAGAGCAAGGCAAAACAACGCACGGGGCCTAAAGCAAAGGCAAAGCAAAACAAAAAACCGAAACAAAAGCGAGCAAGCCTAAGCACACGAGCGAGCGAGCAACGCAACAAGAACAAAGAAACAAGGCACAAAGGTATACCAAAAGGGCAACAAAGAGCAAGGCAAAACAACGACGGACCTAAAGCTAAGCAAAGCAAAACAAAACCAAAACAAAAGCGGCGAGAAAAAGCGAGCAAGCCTAAGCACAGAGGCGAAGCGAGCAACGACGGGCCTAAAGCTACGGCAAAAGCAAGGGAGCACCAAACCGAAAACGCCGAGGAAAGGTAAACAAAGAGACGCCTAAAGCCTATCCCACCGTAACCCTAAACCCGAAGCCCCTAGCCAAAAACTAACCGCAAATCCTAATCCTATCTCTCCACCCCTTCCTATCTCGAGATCATGTCCTCCGACAAGAAGCTCGACATGTCTAGCTTAATTCTATCTCCCACCGAGATTGGGTCCGCCTTCTTCTCACTCCATCTACAACAAGCGCCTCGACCCTTCTAACCGGTCTTTGCTTGAGGCCTTCTCCTCGACATGACCGAACCACCTCAACCTCCTTCTCTCATCTTCGAAATAATATTTCCGACCTCAAGTTTTGCTCTGAAAACTCCGTTCGGTATCATGTCAAGCAAGGTTTTACCACAAGTCCATCTAAGCATTCTTAGTTCTGCCACCTCTACCCTGTTGGCATGGGCCTTGGAGATGGGCCAACACTCAGACCCGTACAGCATAGCCGGTCTAATCGTCACTCTATAAAATTTCCCATTTAACTTAAATGGGATATTCTTGTCGCAGAGGACTCCCGACGCCGCCCTCCATTTCGCCCAACCAACTTTGATCCGATGGGTTATGTCCTCATCTATCCTCCCCGATTTGTGAATCATCGATCCCAGGTATCTAAAAGACTCTTTAGGTGGCAGGATTTGGTCGCCGATACGAATATCCTCGTGGTTACTTGACTCGCTCCTCCCAAAAACACATCTCATGTATTCAGTCTTCTCTCTGCTCACCCGACGGCCGTTGTCTTCAAGAGCCTTTCTCCATAGCTCAAGTCTGATGTTTAACCCTTCCGCCGATTCTGCCACCAACACAATGTCGTCAGCAAAAATCATGCTCCACGGAATGTCCTCTTGAATCCCTCGAAATAAGTCATCCAGTATCAATGCGAAGAGGTAGGGGCTTAAGGAAGATCCTTGGTGGAGTCCAACTTTCACCGGGAAAAACTCTGAGATCCCGACGGTGGACCTAACACGGGTCTTAGCCCCCTCGTACATATCCTTGATCACTCTCACGAATCTCGTTGGGGTTCCCTTGTCAAAGAGAGTTTTCTAAATCAGCTCTCGAGGGACACTGTCATATGCCTTTTCAAGGTCCGGGAACGCCATATGCAGGTCCTTTTGTCTCTCTCTATACTTCTCCATGAGGCTTCTGAGAAGGTGAATAGCCTCAATCGAAGACCTACCTGGCATAAAACCAAATTGATTCTCAGACACCCTCGTCTCCCTTCTCAGCCTCCTCTCAATGACTCTTTCCCAAAGCTTCATGGTGTGGCTAAGGAGCTTGATGCCCCTATAATTGCTACACACTTGCACATCTCCCTTATTCTTGTAGATTGGGATGACTTCACTGAGTCTCCATTCTTCCGGCATCTTAGCACCGGAAAAGATTTTGTTGAACAGGCAAGTCAACCATTTTACCCCTTCCTGCCCCAGGCACCTCCAAGCTTCTATAGGGATATGGTCCGGTCCTACCGCTTTGTTTCTACCCATCTTCTGTAGTGCAACCTTCACTTCTGATTGACTAATCTTCGAATAGTAGCATCTGGGTTGATGGGTATAGTTCTCTTGTTCCCTTCCTTCAAGTTCCTCCGTTGAAAAGGAGAGAAGTACTCTCCCCATCTTTTCCTAATATCTTCTTCGTACACCATGGTCCGACCGGCTACATCTTTGATATATTTGACATTTCCTAAATCCCTCCTCTTTCTCTCACGGGCTTTAGCAATCCTGAATATATCATTTGCCCCCTCTTTGGAGTCTAATTTCTTGTACAAATCTTCGTACGCCTTGTCTTTTGCCAGAGCCACAGCCTTTTTCGCTTCTCTTTTAGCTACTTTATACCTCTCCTCCGCGGTAGTTATGTTGGCTTGGTGGCCCTCTCGACACCGAAGGAGTTCTCTGAACCTGGATTGTTTCACGGCCACTTTGGATTGCACCTCCTCACTAAACCACCAAGCTTCCCTGTTGGGTGGCTGGGTCCTAAAACTCCCGCTAGCCACACCGAGGGACTCTTTTGCTGCGTCTTTAATGATGTCGGCAAGAACGGTCCACAACTGTTCCGCGTCTCCATCAGTTAAGTCCTCCGACCGAGTAGAAAGTCTCTCAAAGACTTTAATTTTAAAAGACTCTACCTCCCCACCGTTCAAATTCTTCCATAGAATCCTCTCCACCCTGGGCGCTGCTCTCCTTGGTTGATGTCTCACGAAAAGTGTATCCAAAGCTAACAAATTGTGTTGGGATGAGCATGCTTCGCCTAGGAAGACCCTGCAGTCCCTACATGCTCTAAGGTCGCCTCTTCGCACCAGCAGATAGTCAATCTGGGTGTTGTGGCCCCCACTCTGGAATGTGATCAAGTGCACTTCTCTCTTCTTGAAGCAAGAGTTCACTACTACCAAGTCGTGAGCCAACGCAAACTCTAAAATCGATCGACCTTCCTCATTCCTTACTCCAAAGCCATAACCACCATGCACCCCCGCGTAGCCATCCGAAGCCGCTCCTATGTGGCCATTCAGGTCACCTCCAATAAATAAACGTTGATCTGAGGGGCACTCCCTAACCAGGCCGTCAAGGGAGTCCTAGAATGTCTTTTTCTCTACTTCACTCCGGCCCACTTGTGGTGCAATGGAGAGATAAGCTCATGTGATGTTAAGTTGTCAATAATAAACGCGATGACTACTACACTCGGCCTAAGATTATCACAAATGCGAATAAGACCCATTTTTAGTTAATCGGAAAACTTGACATGTTGAAACATGATTATTAAGATGTGAACATGACTCATTTATAATTTAGTAAATGTCTTTATTTCTTTATTAAAATTGTGTCTCTTTATATGTTGGATACTAATGTCATGGTTATGAAGTTTCAAATATACAAAATAAATTGTTTAAGTAAAATAATTATAATAGATGCAAGGCATGTGCAGAAAGATACAATATCTACTTATATATTTTAACCAAGAGAGCTCTAATAACTGTTTGGCCTCCAAAAAATTACACATCAGCTGTGAATAGTTGTCTACTGTTGAACCTTTTGAAAATTTTCATCTCAGCTATATCTTACTCAACAATCAACACACACATCACATTCACCCACTTTCTTTTATTTTTCAATTCTCTCTCTTTACAGATCGAGCCAACAAGGATCGCCGGTCAACGGGAAACGTTCATAAACGCAACTTTAGTTTTGTCTCCACTCTCCAGCATGTCAACATCTTGATCTAACCATTTTAGTCATTCCTTTCACCGCTCCGAAAATGTCTCAAGAAATTATATTAGTTACTCCTTATGTCTTGATTTTACTTTCAGATTTAATGGATTTATGTATTTTCTGCAAATATTTGACTTATGAGATTTTTGTTGCTTTATGTCAAATATTTTTGACTCTAGAGAAGCTATGTTACCGTAAAGAATGTTAAGGTAGAAAATTAAATGAGCTTTGCGAAAGGTACAATTTTTTTTTTAGAATTACAATATTTCTATATTCGAGCATAATCCAGTAAGCTAATTGCTCATTTGATTAGTATCAATAAATTTTGGTTAATAGGTTGGTTTTATTTTCTGGGTTCAAGGAGCTGAGTAGAAGATGATATATGCTGCGTGGGAAAGCGGGTTTAGTTGACCTTTGTAACTATTGTAAGTTCCTAACATAGTAACATTTATTTGATTTTAGATTTAAAGTAAATGTTTTCCTTTTTAGGGATATTTATCTCATTCTAAGTTGTAGTAAATTCCGTTGCTTTTAATAGTTTTGTTAGTAACAGCAACGAATCTCATGGACCTTCCAATCCTTAAATTAGTTGTATATATTTAGAATATATCTTCATGTACATGTTTAAAATATTTCCTGTATCTTAGGCTTTATTGTTACATCCTATCCTTTGTAACTTATCTTCTATATATTGATCAATATACAACTCACCAAAGTGTGGTGATTATCATAAAACCTTATATGGTATCGTAGTGAAGGCATATGTCCAAAGAGATGTAGGAACTTGAGCATTAAACATCATGGCCAAACCAGCCGATGTATGACGGTGTTTGCGTTCGCTCGCCCATTTTGTTGAGGAGTATATGGGCAAGATAGGCGATGATGGGTACCATTAGTTGAAAAATAGAGCGAACACGATCATTCATAAACTCGGTGCCACCATCATATTGAAATACCTTGATCTTGCATGAAAATTGATTTTGCACAAGATTAAGAAATGCCGTTAGAACTCCATAAAAGTCGATTAACCTTGAGTGGATAAAGCCATGTAACCGGAGAAATCATCAACAAATATAACGTAATATCAATAGCCATCAAGAGATACAACGGAGATGGACCCCATAAATCACAATGAATTAAATCTAGAACATGCAAAGAACGCTTTAAATTAAGTTCAAAAGGTAAGCGTCTTCTCTTAGATAATTGACATGAGGAAGAAATGCGTGGATTCAGTAAAATAGAAGTAACCGACAAATGTCCCAATTTATTTAATAAAGAAATAGTATCAAAACAAACATGTCCTAAACGATTGTGCCATAAATCATAAGATGCCTTTAATCTTTTGGAAGAAAGCTTAGACAGAATGCATGTTGACCTCGCTCAAGTACATAGAGTCCATTCTTATGCCGTCCTTGTGCTAGGTGTGCCTTTGAGAACCGATTCTCAATAACAAACATGCGATCGTAAAATATAACATCAACAGGATTATCCTTCGTAAGCTTGCTAATGAGAGTAGATTTTTGTGATATTTGGTACCACAAGTACATCTTGCAAAGCAATATTTGGGGTTATAGATGAAGTACCAACATGAGATATTTTGGATGCATTACCATTAGCAAATAAAACACAATCATTACCGAGAATAGGTTGTAGCAAGATCCATGTTGGAGAGATGGCGTCATGAGCAAGCACCAGATCAACACACCAATCGGGAGAGCGGTCATTGACATTGCATTGAGCTTGAAAAGCTTGTGCAAGGTTAGCATCGATAGAAGGTGGTTGGCGAGCAAATGTGTAAGTCGGGACATTTAGAAGCATAGTGTCCCATTACGACATAGTTGGCGGTGAGGTGGTCGGCGACCACGACCATTTGATGAGCGACCACGACCTCTAGATAAATTACCACCATTTGATGAGCGACCACGACCGCGAGTAGATCCACGAGGAGCGAGGATTAGTAAGAAAAGCAACCCGAGATGTAGCGGCATCTGTTGATAGATGTGAGAAAAAGTTCATGACTTTCGGCTTGAGAAAGAAGATCACGAAACTTTGGACGAGGCCTCATCAAGCGTTGAGTGGTAGAAAAGGTTTCAAATGATGAACCAAGACCACATAGAAACCGATGAATCTTATCGGTTCATCAACGGGGTGGCCAATTGCATTGAGTTGATCACATATGGCTTTAAATTTGCGACCAAATTCAAAGAACCGTGGAGGTACCTTTAAAGTTGATGGAGAGAATCACGAAGGATGTGCATTCGTTCAACGGAGTCATGACTATAAGCATCGCAAGAGCACACCGACATCTTTGGCGTTGGTATGTCCGAGAGTTTCGCCATGGCTTCTTCCGATAGTGATGATTGAATCAATGAAGAGCACGTTGATCACCAGCGATCCATGTAGAATAAGCGGGATTTGGAGATGAAACGTTTTCTGTGACAATGGTGGGCAATGGGATGGCAATGGAACCGTCAATATAGCCGGTTAATTTTTGATAAGCAAGAAGAGGAAGAAGTTGATTCTTCCACAAGAGATAGTTAGAGGATGTGAGTTTGATAGTGATCATGTGTAGAATGGTTGCAAGAGGGAGAGGGGAGTCAGTAGACTCATTGGTTGCCATGGCTGAAATAACAAATTAAGAAGAAGAAGAAGGCCAGGACGAGGGACAAGCTCCCAAGTATCATTGATTTTGAGAGCATGCATCTCATCACACATAGCGATACCATTTTGGATGTTTTGTCACAGATTTGAGCCACGTGGTTCTTTAGCCGAAAATAAGGCTTGGTGAAGAACCGAGGAGGAAAGTTGTGAGAAGCGAAGAACATGGCGTGTTTTAAATGTGCCAACTTTAGATATAGTTATCATAGGATGTCAAGAATGCATTCTTGAATGGCAATCTTACCGACACCGCTTTTATGGAGCAACCTCCGGTTTTGTTGATTCCAAGTTTCCAAATCATGTTTGTCATCTTAAGAAAGTTCTTTATGGCTTAAACAAGCTCCATGGCGTGGTTTCACCGATTAAGTGCTTTTTGACTAGCATCGGTTTCTCATGTAGTAGAGCGACACCTCACTCTTCGCCTTCAAACGGGATTCGTGTATTCTTTATCTCCTAGTGTACGTTGATGACATTATCTTGACCGGTAATAATGTCTCTACCATTCAGAACTTCATTACCCGTCTCAACAAAGAATTCTCTATCACCGATCTTGGACGTTTGAATTATTTTCTTGGACTCGAGGTGTCCTATCTAGACTCGTCTCTTTTGAATCAATCTAAGTATGCACATGATATTCTAGCACGTGCCCACTTACTTGATGCAAAACCCGCGCCACCCCTCTACTACTACGGCATACTTCACCACCCAAGGCACCCTTCTCGGATCCTACCCTTTATCGATCTTTAGTTGGTGCACTTCAATACCTTACCATCACCCGCCTCGATTTGTCATACCGTTAATCAAGTTAGCCAATTTCTCCATGCCCCAATCAAGATCATTTTCAAGTCACAAACGATTCTTCGTTATGTTAAAGGGACACTCGCTATGGTCTCACCTTTCTCATGCCACCTCACCAACTCTCTTGGGCTACTCCGATGCCGATTAGGCGCGTTGTATTGAGACACGCCGTTCTACTTACGGTTACTCTATATTTCTTGGTGGTAACTTGGTTTCTTGAGTGCTAAAAACAACCCACCGCTTCTCGTTCAAGTTGTGAATCTGAGTACCGGGCTTTAGCAAACACCGCGGTGAGATTATTTGGATCACTCATCTTCTTCGCGAACCACCGGTATTACCATCTACTCGGCCTACTATTTTATGTGACAATCAAGTGCCTTATTTTTAACTCAAAATCCGGTTGCACATAAACGCGCTTAAGCACATTGATATCGACACCATTTTGTTCGCGAACTTGTCCTATCAGAAAACTTTACACCAAGTTTGTGTCCACTCATCTTCAAGTTGCTGATATATTCACAAAGAGTTTGCCTAGACCTCTTTTGAATCATTTCGCACCAAGCTTAGTGTTGGTCCACCCCACTCGCTTATGGAGGGTAATAGCAACGAATCTCATGGACCTTCCAATCCTTAAATTAGTTGCATATTTTTAGAATATATCTTCATGTACATGTTTAAAATATTTCCTGTATCTTAGGCTTTATTGTTACATCCTATCCTTTGTAACTTATCTTCTATATATTGATCAATATACAACTCACCAAAGTGTAGTGATTATCATAAAACCTTATAGTTAGATATCTAACAACCTCTTCATCAACAAAAGTCTACCGGCCGGTTTACATGCAGCCATGTTATAATATCTTCGAAACATATTTAAGCATGTAAAAAAAAAAAAAAATCTTTTGCCATAGGTTCATATATATTATTCTTGAACTGTTCTTTCCCAAAGTATACACGATCGGGACGTACATACTTTTTTGACATTGTTTGAAATATATTACTTGACATATGGATATCTCTTATATACATCGTTGTTTTAGATAAAATATAGACGAATTATATAAAAATCCAAAAGATCCAAGAATGTTACAGTTATATATAGTGAAGAATTATAAAGTTTGCGCCATTACGTAGGAAATTAACTTTCAAAAACGCTTTGGCTAGCTATAAACCCATAATGATTTCTTAAGGTATATTTTATTAATTATAAATTCTTGATTGCAATACTTTTGTTAAACTTTTTAACCTTCATCTCATTTGAAAATTAATATCTTTTTTTCTTATAGACAAATTAATCTCTTTTTTTTCTTATAGACAAATTACTCTCTTCCAATTATATGTTGTGACTCTACACTTCATATTTACATATAATATTTACATTCTCCTATTTCGTTTTTACAGGTATGAAAAGGTGATATTGAGCAGTGTCCAAGAATGGTTTGTAGAAATGAGCAGTCAAAAATATTTGGTTTGGTCTGCACAAAAGAAATTATGACATTGGTTTACTTTGGTCACAAAATTTGATATGATTTGATTTTGTGATCTTTTTGACTATCTATACTACTTTATAATGCATTTAGGCCTTCTAATTTTATTAGGCTTAAAATTAAGATAAGGAGCTCCAATCGTGAGATGACATGTCACTTCTAACAAACTCCAAGTTCAACTTCTAACAAACTCAAGCCTAACTCTTAACCACAAAAATTAAGATAAGTAGCTCTAATTATAAAATAGCATGTCGACTTCCAACTAAAAATTCATCTTTATTTTCAAATTAAAATATCTTTTTATCTACTTATTTATATTATAGTCTAATTTCACCATATTTTCTAAAATTTTATGCTCTTTAATTCAACATCCCATTTTAATATATTTTGATGAGTTTTTATTTTTTATATTTTTAGTGGGTTTATTTTATTTTAATTCAAATTTTTACAACTTTAACCTTTATTTCATTTATTCCAATCATATTATTTTCATCGGGTACCCGCCGCCGCATTGCGCGAATACCCTTCTAGTTACTATTAATGAGTGATGGAGTTCTGACATAGTGGCATGGACGCATGGTAGATATGTATCTTGCACGTTAACTTTTATGTACTACATTTGATGATATATCATATTGTATGATTTTTACTGGGTATTCAAATTTCATTCTGTAGTTGCTATATCTATACTAGGAAGTGTATTTGGCCGTGCTAAGAACGGCCCACAAAGCTACTATTACGAGTTTTTGAGAATAAAAGGAGGCGAGATATTGAATACATGTCGCCTTTAGCAATTAGCAGATTCTACAATGAAAGTATTATAACTTTTATGAGAGGATGCTAAGTAACTGTTGTGGACTTAACCATTTGTTAGTCGTTTTGTTTTTACATATTTTTCGTTCATGCTTCCTGTAGGTATTTTTTACATATTTTTCTTGAGCAATGGAACACTCCAATTGCATGCTTGTGAGATTGTTGTTTACAATTTTCCAAGGGCTAATAGCTTGACGTATCATAGTACTACTTCACATAATTTAGATCACAATAAGAACACCAACATCTCTATGTAACCAAAAGGTTGTTGCTTTTATTAAGAGTAAACTACACCATTCGTCCTTGAGTAATACGTTGACCATCAAGTTTCGTCCCTTGACCAAAAAAATTGCATCGTTGGTCCTTAACTGCGAAACGTTAGTCATCGTTGGTCCCTCACACTAACCTGGTTGGACTAACGCGTTAAGCCTTGTTAAGTGGAGGTATTTATGTCTTTCCATGAACTTCATTTTCTTTTTAATATCTCATCATCTTCATCATCTCCATCACAGATACCCAAAAACATTATACCAAAACCCACAAATACCAAAACTCCATTTTCATAAACTCAAATTCAAAATTAAAAATATAATTTACAAACTAAAATCTACAAAAAATCTCTGGTCAACTTGACCATCTGTATCGCATAGACCACCATTGTTTACTGGAAAATTTAAGTCGCAAAGGCCTTCGGGGCTCTCGGGGTTAAAGACTGATCTGAGACCAAGACACGCACCCATACAGGTTAACCGAGGCAAGGACGAGCAAAACCAAGCTAACACAACCAAAACCAACAAATCCAAAGGCACAACTCGATAGCACATCCAAATCCAATCCGACACCATCATTATACTATTTATACCACACTAAGCTTTAACAAAAATGTTTTAAACTCGCTTAACCATCTCCATATCCACGAGACCACACAAAACAGAACAAAACAAACCCCAACACAAACCTAACGCGACCGAGACCCAAATCAATCAAACAAACACCTTTCGTTAATCTTTACCACATATGAGGCAGTCTTGATGATGATGAGGAGGCGGCGTGGTGATGGTGGTGGCTGTGGTGGCTAACTCGAACCAAACAAACCCGGTCACAAACCTAACGCGACCACTTATCAAAACCTTAATCAAACACACCCTTGGCTCCTCTTGATGGCGATGGCGGCGAAGGTGGGTGGTGGCGGTATGGCGGTTGGTGGTGAGTGGTGGGTTGTGATGATTATTAAGAGAAGGAGGAGAGGAGTGGATGGGAGTGGATGGGTTTCGTAATGATTTAAAGTGGATGGGTTTCAAGTGGTGTAGGTGGGAAAAGACATAAATACCTCCACTTAACAGGCTTAACGCCTGCTAGTCCAACCGCTTAGTGTGAGGACCAACGATGACTAACATTTCGCGATTAAGGACCAACGACGCAATTTTTTGATCGAAGAATGAAACTCATGGTAAGCGATTCTTCGGACGAATGGTGTAGTTTACTCTTTATTAATTTCTTTGTTGTATAGTATATATTAAAATTTAAAATAATTTATAGTACATGTTAAAATATTTCAAAAGTGATGGGACCATACCAAGTTACCAATTACTCATGTGTGTACCACAACTTTGCCATCAAAAGTCAAGTATCCACACCATGTCAATTAATGTATGAACAAGAGTTACCCTGTATACATTTTTCTATAGAGTGACAATATTCAATCTACATAAAAATTTGTTAATGTCAACAAGTAATCGAAGGCTCCAAACACCATGCGTTTTATACAAATGTCTTCATATCGATCTTTAATAAGTTTATATCAGCTAATACACAAAGTAAGATAATTCAGTCACATTAATTCTAAAGTACAAAAAGCATAGCTTTCACACATTTTACTTGGCTACTTTTGAGTGCTAACTGATACCACAATTTTTACACAAGTAAATTTTCAAATTTTGATCTATGCTTGTACGAAATACACAAATATAAAAATCATCGCCATCCAAATTACACCGCGGAGAATTTATGTTTATTTCATCTTTGATCATCTATTTTTCTCACTATATTACACCATATTGTTGGTGCAATCAATTACACGTTAATTAACGTTGCTAACCCATATGACTTAAAGGTTGATCATGTCACAACAATCTTTGGTTAATTGTTTATCTACACATGTCAACAATTTTTAGCATTCATAAAAATAAAAACATACCAAAGTACGTAAAAAATAATCAATAATAATAAGATATGGTCATATACAATGACAATACCCCAATAACACAAATTAGAGCCACAATAATTAGCAAGTCTACTGTCGATCACGATCCAGTCACCATTGTCACTACGGTGGCCGAAGTTGATAAGGGCTCTCCAGTGATCTTCGCAGACCATCACTATAGGATTACGAAGCTAAGAAAATTTATTAAACAAATGTATAAAATAAAAGCCAAATTTATCTTTTTTGCACTGCACATACGTGATTGAAGTTCATATTCATCTTCTCCGCCCATTAAACATCAGTAACCTCTCATCTGCATCATTACTAACAAGAAATTAGTAAAAAAGTTCATCCAACAAAAGCAAAGAAATCACAAAGCTAGTCTATGAATATCTACCCACTATTTTAAGCTGAGGTGTCTCCATTTTAACTCTTTAACAGTAAAAATGAACTTTTTTTTTTATTTAATAAGAGAAGATACAAAAGGTTAAAATAATAGACGCATCGATCACTTGTAGTTTACTTTTGGTAACATAAAAAAATTATCATCATATTTACCCTCTTGAAAGATGTATAGCGCCGTCACCCCCACTACAGCACTACTCCATGTATGCAAGCTAAAGAAATCAAAGATGGATAATATATACGTGTAAGTTTAAGTATATAAGCAAAGCGGGAAAAAAATAAGTAAGGAAAAGAATAAGAACAAATGGTGTTACCGTTATCAGAAATGGTTCGCCGAAAATTAGTAAGTTGATACGCCTCGGGCTTTATGTCATATTATATTTATTTAGGATATGTCTTTGTGTCGTATTAGGAAAGTGTCATTGTTTAGATATGTCTTTATGTTTGGCTTGTTTTACAAGCTAGGGTTATTCGGTTATATATACCGAATCATTATTATGAATGAATCAATCAAGTTTAAGATCAACAATTCTATAGTTATTCTCTTCTATTTCTCAAGGAGCTCGCACACGCTTGAAGTGGTGCATTATCCTGATACAACCCCTAACAGGGTCGTATCGATTGGTGCTTTCGTTGAGAGGGCTTACGATTAGGGTTCCAATAAAAAAAAAAAAAAAAAAAAAAAAACTATTCACTAGTACCGTTCATCGTGACTATTCAACAGTCTTGCTCATTCAAGTACTATTCATCTCTACTATTCGACGGTATTGTTCATTCAAGTACTATTCATCTGAATCTTGTTCATCGCGGTACTATTCATAAAAGAAATTAAGTTATTAATCGCTGGTATTATTCATGGCATCGGCGGCAATGATCGGACGCGAAATACGCACTCTAAGCTTTTGCAAATGGGTACGGTGACCGAATATGAGAGTGAGTTTGTGGTACTTGCAAATCGAGTAACAGGGATCTCTGATTCTTTACTTACATCGTTTTATATCTCCGGACTTAAACTGACGTTACAAGTAGAACTGTTGAGGGCAAGGCCTAGAACTTTAGGAGAAGCCTTTTCCTTAGCACACATAGTCGAGGCTCGTTTTGAGGCAATGGAGGAGAAGGAGAAAGAGCATATAATTGAAAAGAAATTAGATACTATTCCATCGTTACAAAGTGAATTCGCTTCACCTGAGATTAAAAGGTCGTTAGATGCTGATGAATATATTGGTGTTGATGTGGTTAATAACGCGATAGATGGTGTTTTTGATATTGGTGGGAGTAATGAAGTTCATAGCAAGTTTGAAGAATTTTCAGAAAATAAGAAAAGTATGAAAGAGATTGTGTGGAAATGGATATCGGACTCTCAATCGGCATATTCTTCGTATCACCTTGAGGGCAAGGTGATTTTTGAAGGAGTGGGGAGTCTTACGGCATGGGTAGCGGAAGGCGAAAGAATGGTGTTGTGTTATGTCCAAGGTAGTGGAAGGCGGAAGAGGAAAAATGTATTGGTTGCGGTGGCAGGCGAGAGAACTATGGGGTGGAAGATATGACTAGGATTAGGATTAGGATATGGGATCCCGAATCAAGAGAAATTTTCAAGACCACACCTTGAGGACAAGGTGATTTCAAGGAGTGGGGAATGATACGCCCGGGCTTTATGTCATATTATATTTATTTAGGATATGTCTTTGTGTCGTATTAGGAAAGTGTCATTGTTTAGATATGTCTTTATGTTTGGCTTGTTTTACAAGCTAGGGTTATTCGGTTATATATACCGAATCATTATTATGAATGAATCAATCAAGTTTAAGATCAACAATTCTATAGTTATTCTCTTCTATTTCTCAAGGAGCTCGCACACGCTTGAAGTGGTGCATTATCCTGATACAACCCCTAACAGGGTCGAGCCCATGGCCTATTAAGGTCTTAGGGTTTTACCCTACTTTGTCTTATAAATACTCTTGTAATCATTTATTATAATTCAATCAAGTTTTAAGATCAATAATATTCTAGTTCTTCGATCTTCTTCTTAAGGAGCCCGCGCCCGCTTGAAGTGGTGCCTTATCCCGATACAACCCCTAACCGGGTCGTATCAATTGGTGCTTTCATTGAGAGTCCTCGTTGAGAGGGCTACCAAATTAGGGTTCCAATATAAAATTAAAAAAAAAAAAAAAAAAAAATCATCGACAACTATTCACTGCATCGTTCATCGATCACTATTCATCGAGTCTGTTCACTGGTCTTGTTCATCGACCACTATTCACGCGTTGTTGTCGGAGTTACTGTTCATAAGGAAAAAAATTTGTGTTTTTTTGTTTTTCGAGTTAATGTTAATGGCTTCGAGCGGATATGATCGGGACGCGGAATACGCACTCTCTAAGCTCTTGCAAATGGGTACGGTGGCCGAATATGAGAGTAAGTTTGTGGTTCTTGCAAATCAAGTAACGGAGATCTCAGAATCTTTATTTAAATCGATGTATATCTCGGGACTTAAACCGCTTCTACAATTGGCACTATTAAGGTTAGCACCTACAACTTTAGAGAAGCTTGTTCCATAGCCCGTATAATGGAGGCTCGTTTTGAGATAATTGCGGAAAAAGTGAACATTGAAGAAAAATAGATATCGTTCTATCATGGCCAAGTGAAGAAGTTCCATATGTGGTTAAAGAGTCCTTAGATGCTAATGAAGATATTGGTGTTGTTGAGGTTAGTAGCGCTATAAATGATGTTTTTGATATTGGTGAGAGTAATGTGGAAAGCATGGAAGTTCGTAGTGAGTTTAGCGAATTTTCAGAAAATAAAGAAAGTGTGGAAGATGTTGTTGTGGGTGGAGATGTTTTCGGAGAGAGTTTGGTTGTTTTTTTGAAGTGGGTATATCGCGAGAAGAGTTGTGGGGCAGCAAAAGATGGAAGAAGGGTGTTGTGTTATGTCCAAGGCAAAGGAATACGAAAGAAGAAAAAGGCGAAGGCTACAATTCAAAGAAGATTATGGGATCCCGGTTTATATGCCGGGAGGACAGGCTGCCCAAACGACTCAAGAAGTCCAAACGTATGACATAAAGATTATGTCATATAATCTATCTTTATTTACGTGTCTTTGTTTAGGATTGTTTTCATGTTTATTTAGGAAAGTCAATTAAGAATGGTTTTAAGACAACACCTTGAGGGCAAGGTGGTTTTGAAGGAGTGAGGAATGATACGCCTGGGCCCGAGCCCATGGCCTATTAAGGTCTTAGGGTTTTACCCTACTTTGTCTTATAAATACTCTTGTAATCATTTATTATAATTCAATCAAGTTTTAAGATCAATAAAATTGTACAATAATTTATAATGAAAAGATGGTTGGAGGTTGATGAATAAAATTGTGTGAAATAAAATTAGGATGAGTATGAATCTATAATGAAAAGACGTAGTTGTTGGTTGAGTGACGAGATGAAAGATGGTACAATAATTTTTCAAAGGTGAAACAGTAAAAAGAGGCTTTCTTTTTATATAATAAAAGCTAGCATTGTCTGCTTATGTGTCATCCCCAAAGGCAATGTGAGCTGCTGATGTGTCATCTCCAAAGGCAATTACAGTAAAAAGAGGCTTTCTTTTTATATACTACCCCCGTCTTAAAATTATAGTGCTCTATTGACTTTTTCGGTATTTTTTTTTCAACTTTGACCTTAAATATTTTTATTTGTGTTATACAATAATTGATGAAAGATATACCAATGAGAATACATTTAAAACTCAATCCATTCATATATTTTTCATCAAGTATTATATAACACAAACAAAAATATTTAAGGTCAAAGTTGTAGAAGAAAGACCGAAAAAGTCAATAGGGGACTATAATTTTGGGACGGAGGGAGTAATAGGTAGATGTGTGAGATATTGTTTTTATAAAAATATTTACATATAAATAATGTAAAGAAAAGAAGTTGCAGTGATAATAAATAAAATATTAATAAAAAGGCAGAGACTGAAATAAGATTTTTTTGGAACCTCGAAAGAAATTAAAATACAATAAAAATATAATACAAGGCGTTTTTCTCTATTAAACAAAATAATTGAAAAGAAAATGATTAAACAAGATAATTAAAATAGGATGAGACCCAAAGAAAATAAAAAGATCATACAAATGAAACTAAAACTAAATCATATCTCAGACCCAAAAACTGAATTGCTAATTGCTTGATAGAAAAAAAAATGGAATTGGAGTGGTTGATGACATGGTTGTTAAGATCCTGATCTTGATCTTAAAATTTTACGATTTTACGATACTACAAAGAAAAAATCATCTTGATCTTACGTATGATCTTTACAAGATAGATTTTAATAGGATCCCGATCTTGAACATCTGATCTTAAGATCTCGATTGATTCGATCTTATTTTTTTTGAACCACAAGCTAAAAAACTACAAATTTATGTATTAGGTTTTGTAGAATATGAAAAAACAAGAGAGTCATTGTATTAAATACTTCATAATTATAATTTTGACATACATTTTCATGATTTATGATATATAATAAAATGTAGATTTATATAATTTTACAACGCCTATTAAAAAAATAACAATATAGTAAGATCTTAAGATCACGATCCGATTTTACAATCATGATCTTGCAAAGACAAAAACAATATTAAGTAGGATCCCGATCTTTAAAACCTGGTTGATGGAAATCTAGAATGTGAGAGTATAGACTATGGGAAGTGATTTGCACACTTTCAATTTTTATTGGGACTCAAATGTATAAGCAATTAAAGCAGATTATACTTACAGTACAACTGTCTGATGTACGCATTAGAATGTGCCAATAAAAAATAAGAATGTGCATATCATTTCCCATAGACTATACAACTACATGAGATTGGAGAGATGGTTTGAAATTTTAGAGGTTGGTAGTACTGTTGGCAGGGACGGAGCTAGGGGGTCTCGTGAGTGTCCGTGACACCTATGAATTTTTTCGATATAGTGTTAATTTTAAGAAAAAACATCGATTTTTCTCAAATGCATGTTAAATGATCTCGGTCCATCGAAATGTGTTTTTATTTAGTTAGCATCTTAAACTCTATTACATTATGATTAAAAAAAAATTGTGCATCCGGTCATCTTTGTTCCTGAGTTCGTCCCTAACTATCGGTAACTTTCCGGTGCTCCCATTTTTCAATAGAAATGACTTTTCGAATATTGAAAGGATGTTGAATGCATGCACAGTGCTTTAGATTTTGACTATAGAAGTGCTTTAAAACGTAACATTAATCTATTATATCAGTTAATGTGTCGTCATATATTTTATTCTCCAAAACACTTTACGATACCAATATATACAATCTTTGTTGTGGCAGACCTTCAAATAAACCGTGATGCTTTAATTGTGTGTTATTATATAGACGTAAAGGGCCGTGCTAAGCACGGCCTACGACACTTTCTAGTAAATACATAAAAACAACTTAATCGGTTAAGTCCTACCTATAAAAAGTAATGAGCCCTATCAATATAATAATTCGCTAACGGCTTTCCGTAGTTGAAGCTAAAGAAGCCCGGATGCTCAAACTTGCAGGAAATTCATCAAATAAAATGTACGACTGACTTTTGATAAAAATATTAACCCAAATCCAGGACTGGATGCATATATATTTTTATAATTGTAGTATAAAAGAAAAATATGAAAAAAGTGCGATTTTAGTTGAAAAAATTATGTTTAATATAAAATGATTCGTTTTTCACCTACTTACGGGTCAACTAATCAAGTACTAGAAACAAAATTTCATTGGACCATATATATTTAAAAAAAATCGAGATCTTTTAAACATTACAGATAAAGAAAATCGAGGTCTTTTAAATCATACGTCAAATAGAGCATACATGTGATTATAGAAGGTTCATGAATGAACTACTATAATTTAGAGTAAATTACACCGTTCGTCCTTGTGGTTTGCGTTGACCGCAGGGTTTCGTCCTTTGACCAAAAAAGTTGCACCGTTCGTCCTTAAGTGTGAAACGTTATGCGCCGTTCGTCCTTCCCTCTAACGGGGCCCACTAACTCTCGTTAAGTCAGTCCATGTAAGGGTCCATGTGAGGGTATTTTAGTATTTTCACCTTTATTTCTAACTTCATCTTCTTCCTTTTATCTCCAACTATCACCACCCAAAATCACTTTCAATAACAAATTAAAGATCTATGGATACCCAAAACAACAAAGATTTGCATACAAAAAAAACAAAGATTTGCATACCCAAATAAAATCATGCCAACTGCAACCATTTGCATACCCAAAACAACAAAGATTTGCATACCAAAAAAACAGCAAACTAAAAATACAAGTTTCTAAAAACATGTATCCCTGATTTTCGTTGTGAACTGGAACCCAAAAGCAACAAATCAAACACCAATCGAACTAAAAACTGACACCCTCTTGGGTGGCTTGACAAACCGAGACTAACACGAGACTCAAATAAGCTTAACCACGTATAACCAGGATCAACAAAGCACTAATAAGCCGCGGGTTTCGAACCTGACGAGATAATGAAACAAGAACGACAGCTTCACACACCACCGTGTGGTGGTGGTCTCGTTACACAGCCAAGAACCACAACCGTGTGGTGGTGGTCTCGACAAAACATAAACCGAGTCACAACTCACGAGTTACAAGAAAATCGAGTCACAACTCGTGGGCTCGTCCTACCTTTTCTTCTTCGCGATCTCCAGATGGTGGTGTGGTGGTCTTGAAGGGTGGGGAGGTGGTATGAACGGGTGAAGGAGGAGGGATGGGCGTGTTGTAGGAGATCGGGAAGAGGAGGTGGAGGGATTGTTTTGGTGTGGCGGTGAGGGTGGAGGCGGCGGGCGGCATGTGGGGAGGATGTATCCAGTCGGCAGATAACTGATGAACATCATGAAAACATATGTGGTTGGATTCATTTCTTTAATTCATGAACTTTTGTATAAAATGTCATACATGTAATTTGTCATGACTATGATGTTTGTGGTAGTGGGTTAGTGAGTGCAGAGAGGAGAGAAGGAGAGAATCTCACCGTTAAGAAGAAGATAGTGAGGGTATTTTAGTATTTTTACCCGAGTTTAATGATCAAACTTAACGTCGTTTGGTCAAGGACGAACGGCGCATAACGCTTCACACTTAGGGACGAACGTTGCAACTTTTTGGTCAAAGGATCGAAACCATGCGGTCAACGCAAACCACAAGGACGAACGGTGTAATTTACTCTATAATTTATAATTCGAATACAGTGTGTGATATATGGTTGAAAAGCCATGAATGTATGTTTTTCATTACAAAAAACGAGAAAAGTTTTTGATTTATAGACAAATACTTATGTCAATTATAGTACAGATGCTTAGTATTTGAACTTCGATATTAGTGTTAAATCACATGTGATATGCCATACGCATTTAAATACCGAAAATAAACCGTAAAAAAACAACCCAAAATCCGGCCACCCTCCTCTAGGGTTCCGTCGCCGTCATATTTTCCGGCCAACTTTCCGGCGGCCTCTTCTACTTACACCACCCCTCCCATTCGATAGATCGGGGTCTTGTGACCCCGTTTATGTGTTATACGCACCTCTAACCCTAACCACGCGCCTCAAATCTTGATTTTAAAGTTCGAAATCTTTAAGGTTTCATGTGGTAACGTTTTAGAAGGGTCAAGCTTGGATGTGGTTACGAGTTGTACTCGTAATGGACACCACACAACCCTCTTCGATCTCTCCTCTTTCTCTCTCGGTAAAGCTTGTCCCATTTTGATTTCCTTTTTACTTCTGTTTAACTAATGAATATACGTAGTAAGGTGTTTATTTCGTGGATAAAAACTGGGGTTAAAACGATTTTAATATAACGTTTTGTGTGGTAAGATGGTGTCTCGAAATTATTTTATTTTAGCGTGTAAAAGCTTTTTGATAAATCTGTCGACATTTACTGGAAGAAGATCGGTCTATTCTATGAGCAGCCGTCGTAGCGCATTCAAGATTGTATGTTTGTAATATCACCCGAGTATTTGAAAAAATTATCAAGTCTACCCAATTTTGTTTCACTTGGGAAAAAGGGTATTGGTTTCAATACTCCACACAAAAAGAAAGAGCACAGTACTCTCATCCTTCCACAATGGCATTATTCATATTAGTATAGATAAATCCCTTTTCTAGTGTTGTTATTATTTGTCAGGTTTATTTTGATATTTAAGATAAAATGATCTAAATAGCCAAAATATATTGTTTTTACAAATTAGTCAAGAAAAATCTGTGTCCATAGCTGCCTCTATTATGCATATATCAGCATGGAAAACATAATAAAAAGACCAATTATTAGCTCAACTTGGGTATTATTTGTACAAACGTGTTTGTATTCATTCTTTAGTACAAATTTCATTCATTGGAAGAAATGAAAGAGACAATATTATGATCCAAATAAATTATTAATGAATATGCTAAACAACATCGGGGTTTAGTGAGGATGGGGAGAGTGGGGATTCCGGGAAGGGGATGGGTGGTGGTGGACAGGAGTCGATTGTTTTGGAGACGTGTTCGTCTGTTTCGGGGTTGGGTGGGAATGGGGTGGGTGGTGGGGGTTAAATTGGCGCATGCGCTTGGTTCGGTTGAAAGGTATATGTTTGTTTTTGATATGTAATTGGATTAGGATTTATGTCGTGACCCGTAGTAATAAAATGCATATGGTGATTAGTGATCTAGATACATTATATGGTAACATTGTCATTGACAAGTTGCAATTAGCCTTAACAAAGTGTCGAAGTTAGGGATGGTTAGTTTTACCTTTGCCATCCAATCTTAAAAAAAAATTCCATATGCGATGGCTTTGGTAACACTTCTATGTGGCAAATGCAGCATTCAGTTCAAATGTGTTTCATGATATAGAGCGCGAAAGGACCATCTGTGATGTTGGGGGCGGCTAGGATTAACCCACCTCCTATGACATGCCCATGTTGGAAGTTGTTGGTTGTTATAGGAACTTGCTTACGTTTTGGCTTTAGTAGTTAGCTTATGGGTACGAGAAACTAACCCACCTCCTATTTATTGCCGAGCAATAAATATAGTTTTGGCTTAGTTAGCTTATAGGTACGAGAAACTACTTGCTTACGTTTCTTTGTAGAGTATACATTAAGCCAGAAATTGAAGCTAACTCTAAAGTGGGGTTTGCAAGTAGTTTTGTCATAAACTTCAGCTATAGACTACAACTAACTAAGCTAAACTCCATATTCTCATCGAAGTAAGTTAAATAAAATCCTCAAAGTGGTTACTTGATGGACCATCCAAGAAAATGACTTGCTATCCAGCCTTCACAATGAACGTAGAATGTAGAACATGGCTATCAAGTTAGCCACATATTTACCCAAAGGGCAATGAACGATCCCAACATGCAGTAATGTTCAACGTGGGCAGCACCACCAGTTCCAGGCTTCCGCCGACAAAAAGGAGGTAACTGTAATTTGACTAATGGCTGAAGATTTTATTATTTTTTACTTTTGATTCATTACAAAGAATCTCTATATTTCGTAATGTTAGGATTTAATAATAGGGTTAATATACAAAAAAAGTTACTAAACTTTCAAAAAAATTTGTCCTAAGTCACTAATGTTTGTATACGTAATACAGGTATTATACTTATGTAACTTTGTTATATGGGATACCAATAGTGATGCAACCTATTATTACCGGTTACAAATCCTACGTGTAATTTGACACACACAAACCCACACACACATAAAGTAATATAGTTAACGCATAATTTATTAATCCCAATTCCACTACACACACAAACCCACAGACACATAAACCTGATTTGACGATCCAAGATACAAAATCGTTTTCCCAAGATTCTGGATTGGGGGAATCAAAATTGTGTTCGAATACAGTTGTCATCTTATACAAAAAGGTAACTTTTGGTCTCATTATAGTTTTTAATCAATTTGTAAAATTAGGGTTTTTGTAAAAAATTAGGGTTTTTTGAAATTAACAATTTTTCTTGTTTTATTATGTTTCAGATGGCAACATGATCAAGTTTCTTGATAAAATACCATCGTGGAGGTGTTTTTGTAAGAGACCCTCTTTCCTATGTTTATGAAATACTAACTGAAATTCCAAGTGTTGATCTTCTTTCATTAGACTTGATAGGGTTTATAAAACATTTGGAAACTGATTGTACTGGTGAAGTAAAGTCCTTGTTTTATTTGATACCTGGTTTAGAATTTCACTTAGGATTGAAACCCATAAAATGTAAGGATGACTTTGATGCTTGTGCTCAGTGTGGTATTGATAATGATCATGTCTTGCATATCTATTCATCTCATTCTGAATTTGATATTGAAAATGACACTAGAGTTGAACAAAACATAACAGATAGTGAAAGTGACATAAAGGATGTTCATTATAATGTCTATGATTATTGTAGTTCTGAAGAGAGTGATACTGCTTCAGTTGATCATTTGTCTGAAAGTGAGGAAGAGGTTTAGATGTTAGGACTAGGACTGTAGACCCTCCACCTAAGAGAAAAGCTTCTAAGATGTTTGATGAGGGCTTTTTGTCTAGAGTTTATAATGGTTTGACTAAGGATGACTTTATTGAAAAAGATACTCATCCTAAAAAAGTAGATGATGAGGATAAGTTGGGTGATCGGTGGCAATTCATGATCCTAGTGTCAAATGGAAGTTTATGAGGCCATAGTTAGGTGAAAGATTTGAGAATCGACCAATTGAAAAGAGCATTGGCTTTCTATGCTTTGGCCAATGGTTATAAGCTATACTATAAGGTAAACAACCTAAGAGACTTTTAGCTAAATGTTCAAGAGATAACAAAGAAAAGAAATGCCCATTTAGATTATGGGCATCTTGGATGCAAGTAGGGAAGAGAAATTATTTCAAATCAAAACCCTAGTTGATGAACATGTACATTCTAGGACATATGAGTATGGTAGCTTAATAACAAGTAACTGGGTTGCTAGGAATTTTGCTAAAAAGATCATGGTCAATCCTACCATAACAGTTAGGGCTCTAATTGATTTAATATTAAAGAAATATAAGTGCAAGGTAACCGTTAGTCAAGCTAGAAGGGGAAAGAGTAAGGCTTTGCAGCAATATGAAACATGTTTAGAGGATCACTATGGTATGCTATGGTCTTATGTTGCTGAGATCCTTAAATCTAATCCAGGATCAACTTGTAAGCTAGGTGTTGACTCAATGCACGATGGAAAGAACTACTTTAGTAGCTTTATGTATGCTTTAAAGCTTTGAGGCAGGGATGGTTAGATGGATGTAGGAGGTAATTGGTTTAGATGGTTGCTTTCTTAAAACAATATGCAAGGGAGAACTGCTATCAGCTGTAGGTAGAGATGCCAATAACAAAATCTATCCAATTGCATGGGCTGTGGTTAGTGTGGAGAACAAGGAGAATTGGAGTTGGTTCATGCAGTGTCTCAATGAAGACTTAGGTATTACAGCTGGTGAAGGTCTTACCATCATCTCTGATCAGCATAAGGTATAATCCTTTTAATTTGACAAGTTATTAAATAATTCTTGTATAACCAATCTGTTTTATAACCAATCTGTTTATAGGGAATTGTGGAAGCTGCAAAGGATGTGATGCCTTTGGCTGAACACAGACAATGTGCCAGACATATATACGCTAATTCGAAAGAAGTTCCTTTGGAGTTCGGTTTAGGAATTTATTTTGGAAAGCGACTAAGGCCACATCTTGTGTAAAGTTTGAGCAAGTGATGAATGAAATCAAGCAAATCAGCAAAGAAGCACACACTCATCTAATGGATACACATCCTCAAAGCTGGAGTAGGGCATACTTCATAACAGATAAAGCATGTGATGCAGTTGAAAATGGGATAAGTGAGTGCTTCAACTCACTTATAGTTGAGGCTAGAAGAAAACCTATCATCAACATGTTGGAGGACATCATACAAGGTCTTATGGAGAGAATGCAAAAGATGAGGGAAAAGCATGAGAAATGAGATGATGGGATATGTCCTAACATTAGGAAGAAATTTGAAGTATTGAAGGATAAACACATGTCAGTCTTTACTTTTATATGTTTTAACTCACTTTAACTCACTTTGAAACACAAGTATTAATGCACTTTTGATAATTGTAGGTCTTGGAAGGTGATACACAGTGGTGAGCGGGTTTGAAGTAAGGAATGGGTATGAGGATTCTGAGTTGATTGAAGACTTAGGACTTGTAGTTGTAGAGGTGGCGATTGGTGGTCTCCCGTGTGAACATGGATTTGCAGAATATATTTCCTACATAGGAACCATATGACTATGTTTACGAGTGGTATAGTAAGCAAGGTTTGTGGTACTTATAATCGATTACATTGAAGGGATGAAGGAATGGATCAATGGCCTTCCACTAGTTTTCAGAAGCCATTACCACCAATAAAAAGAAGGATGCATGGTAGACCAGCACATAAAAGAAAAAGAGATGCCTCTGAAAATGATGGTAATAGGAGTAGGATAAGTAGAAAGGGACAACTTAACCATTGTAGGCTTTGTGGTAAGTCTGGACACAATCAAAGGGGTTGTCCAACTAAAGAAGAAGGGTCTAGCAGTGGTGTGAAGAGGTCTATTAGTGGGTCTAAGAAATCTGCTAGTGGGTCTAAGAAGTCTGCAAGAGGTGGTAAGTCCACAACTGTGTCTGCAAGGGAGGAGAGGTCTGAACCTACACCACAACCTTCACAACCACAACCTTCACAACCACAACCCACTCAACAAGAACCTTCAACACCACAACCTAATCAACAAGTTGATTCACCACCACACTTATCTGAACAAGTTGAGATACCAACTGGTTGCTCTGCACCAGTTGAGTTATCTACACCTCCTCTTGGTTTTGAGATGTGTGCACCAGATAACATTGCTACACCATCATATGGAAGGAAAAGGGGTGGTGGTGTCAGGATGAGGGATGGTGGTGTCAGGATGAGGGGTGGTAGTGTAAGTGGTAGTGTAAGTGGTAGTGGAAGTGGAAGTAGGAGACTTAGTACAATCAATGGGAAAATACTTAGGAGTAGAGGAAAAGGGGATGGATCAAAGGATTGTATGTATCATGGTGGTATTAAACCTATAGGATTTGGTGTTTCTTGGGATCCAGTGGATGGAGAGCCAATGTTAGGAGTAAGTATTGTTTCGCACTCTTGTATTTTTAGATCTTAGGTTTATTAAGTTTAGGGTCTTAAGTTCATTAATATAAGTTTTATTGCGAGAATGCTATGGGCTTACCAAGACCCGGCACCCTTGGAATAACACCGGTGGATGTGAGGATCCATCTTGAAACAGAAGAACTTTGTTGTCTCACAGAGCCTATGTTGGAACCACCGTTAGAAGAAATGCACAGATTGATTTACGAGCGGAAGAAGAATTAGTAGCGGGTTATCAAACCGAATATTCCTGTATCAAATTTGGTTTATTTTATGTTGCTTCATATTTAAATCTACTAGTTTCTTCATTATTCGTAACACTTCTTTACTTGGGGGGTTGGAATCTTTCTATTCCATACATATTTGTTCCCGAGCTTTTTGAAATTACTAAAAGGGGTAGAGTCTTTGGAACAATAATTGGTATCTTTATTACATTAGCCAAAATCTACTAAATGAATCTTAGTCTATTTCTTTTAAATACCCTACTATAACCATATCGTGGTCTCATTTTATAATACCTCGTGAGTTAATGAAACTGTTTTAGTAAAATTGAACTGTCTCAATTCTCGGGCAATCGCACCAAAAACTCGAGTTCCTTTTGGATTTCTTTCTTGATCAATCACAACTGCAGCATTGTCATCATAAAATATTATCATACCGTTGTCACGTTTAAATTCTTTACAAGTATGTACAATTACTGACTCTAACCACTTCGATCTTTGTAGAGGCATGTTTGGGCTGCGTCTTTGATCACAGACAACAATAACGTCACCAATACGAGCATATCGACGATTGCTAGCTCCTATGATTCGAATACAAATCAATTCTCGAGCCCATTATATCTGCTACATTCAAATGGGTCTGAGGTTGAATCATATCATTTTTTTATCTGTTTTTACAATACAAAGGTCAAAGAAAAAAAGAAATATTATTTGTCCAAAAAAAGAAACCTGCATCCGCTATTTTTAGTTAGGGCCTATTTCTTTTTTAGCCCTAAATTATAAATTGAGCTCGTATAGGCATTTTGGACAAATCAATTGAAATGTGAAAAGAAACTCATGGGTGGGGCAAGGTATATTCACTTTCTAAACTATGACTTAATTATCCGATTGCTACAATTCATCCAGTCAAAGTAACTACGAACTTCGAATTCAAGTAATAACATTCTTGAATTATCAAAACTACTTTGATATCTCTTTTTTAGTTTCTCTCGAGAAAGTCTTTGTGAATCCATACAACTTTAGTTTTTCCGTTTCTTTGTCCCGAACCGCTCTTTGACTTTGAATTCTTCGATTTTTTTATTGACTTCATCTTCAACTCACAGTCACATATGAGACAGAAGGACTTCTATAGAATCCCCATCTACACTCATATTCGATTAGTAGGGAAATTTAGATATATCTTTAGCTCGTATATAACTAGTCAATATCTAATATCACATATACATGTCTTTCTTACACAATGTAAACCCACTCTTTCTTCATCTTGAATGCAATCGGATTTAATAAGGATGCGTCTAACCCTTGACAAGAGTTAACTTATCGCCATTCAATTCCATATACCTAGTTCGACCTTCCCTCTACGAACCATTTATGAATCCCCTTTGTTATAAATTTGCCTTTCCCTTCCCCCTTCTTTATCATTATCCTGCAACCTAAATTGATAAGATAATCAATGGATAAATTGATTGGGTCAAATCGTTGCATAGAAATTAATTTGATTGATCTAAGTTCATATAATTGATTATTTATTAATATTTTCGTTTGGTCAATCGTTGAATAAAATCAACTAAAAAGGCGAATCGTTTGATAGAACATCCTTTTTATTTAATAACACGTCGTAATATCGCAAGACTTCTTATTCAAATTAAGAGTCCAAATAGTGAATATTCGGATTGGATGACCAATCTAAATTGAATATTAATTGAAGGGAAGGTTTGATTATGGTATAAATGGACCAAACGGGAATTTTAGGAAAAAGATCTTTGAGATCTCTTTCCTTTTTTTCTACTCTAATATCAATATTGTAATCTTTATTGTAATCTTTTTTTCTATTACTCGAGATCGTATATAGTGTAGTTGTATATTTTTATTCCCTAAGTAAATTTTTTTAGCCATGCACACATTGCCTTAGATTAAACTAAAAAAAAAGACTATTTAGAAAACTAGTCAATGGTGGCCTTCCATGGATTCACCTATATAAGCCGCGGCTAAAGTTGCAAAAATAAGAGCTTGAATACCACTTGTAAATAATCCAAGGAACATGACAGGGATAGGAACCACCGAAGGTACTAAAGAAACAAGAACAACAACTACTAATTCATCAGCTAATATATTTCCGAAAAGTCGAAAACTAAGTGATAGGGGCTTTGTGAAATCTTCTAAGATGTTAATAGGTAAAAGAATTGGAGTTGGTTGAATATATTTCCCGAAATAACTTAATCCTTTTTTGCTAAGACCCGCATAAAAATATGCCACTGACGTGAACAAAAAGTCGAAAATGCTCGAAGGCATTTCCTTAACCAGCAAAAGGAAGGTTTCCTAGTTAGCATATACACTAATGTATCTCCTCAAATCGGTAAAGTTATAGTTGATCATCTGATGCCTATTAAATCATGCACTATGCGGTTTTCTTTACCATAGTTTGTTACACCAAAAAGGGTGAAAAGGAAAACAAACGCTATAAAATACCCGTTAATTCATACAACATCAAAATCTTATTTCTTTGAGCTAACAAAAAAACAATAATAAGATGTTGAAAATAGCAGAAGGGAACGATCCTTACTTGTTTAGCACAAACAACTTTGTTGGTCGTCAAATTTGGGAGTTTGATCCTGATGCTGGAACTCCTGAAGAACGACAAGAAGTTGAAAACGCGCGTCAAAATTTCTTAAACCGACAAAAGGAAGGTTACCAAACATCCGGTGATTTGCTCATGCGCATACAGGTAACCTAACTTGAAATTAAATCATGTTGGCTAGCCATTGACCGTTGTTTGTTACTTAACTCAGGGCATGCTTGGTTGGATGTATTAGAGGGTGGGGAATGGGAAAGATAATCTTTACTTATGCTTGGTATACTATTATGTAATGGACCATTACCCAAAACAAGGTAATGGAGCATTAGCTTACAAATTGATGGTTATGGAAATTAGAGGTAATGTAATACTCATTACATTCCTTAGCATTCCCTTTACCTTTCCCATTACCTTTCCCATTCATAGTTTATTGGTATTGACATATTATGAAAGTAGACTTAATTTTTGTTGATTATTAAAAACCGAAAACAACATTTTTTACCCAAAAACTATACGTACAAGCACTTATCATATCTTCTGTTATTTCCTCATAAACTCTCTTATTTTCGCCATGTTTTATCATCATATTCTTAAGAGGATTGTTAACACGTAAGTGGATCATATTGCGTAGTTGATAAGGGAAAACGGGATTGATGTATTGAGCATACCGCCAAAAAGGTTGGGTGAAGACGAAGAGGTGAATAATGAAGCAGTGACAAATGCAGTACGGAAGGCTGTACGGCTAATTCGTGCCATCCAAGCGAAAGATGGTCACTGGGCTACTTAACATGCCGGCCCTTTGTTCTTCACTCCTCCCCTTGTAAGCTTTTATCAAGCAATGTCTAATAATCTAACGAAAACCATATTACTACATCCATCACACTTGTATGATCTAAATGACTGGCATAGAAGAATATCACCATTAATTATGATTACATATGTAGTTTGCAACATATGTTGAGGAAGACCACTATTCACTTGAAACAAAAATCATTTCAGCAAAAAAGTTATACTGTAGTTAACAAACTATACAATAGTTGTTATAGAAATCTAATATTTACTTCAATGATATACGAATTAGCCTGCTGAAAATGTTATGTACAACAAAATGCGGTGATTACCACGTTATAAAAGCCCCCATATTTTCGACATTGACTTGGTCGTGACTTTTTTGTGCCTTGAGCGAGCCGATTAAAAAATACTTTTTGTGATAAAAAAACATACTAACATTTTCTCCTTTTGGGGTTAAGCTAATGAAGCTAGGTGGCCTATCTTCATACCGATTTCAGCTTAATAGAAAAGCGTTAAAACACATAAAATGACATCATTATATGTTTCTTGAAACAAAAACTAATTTAATATACATTCTCCAAACTAACTGATGCTATCAATATATCTCTATTAAACATCTAAGAACTAAATATATTTACAAAGTTTTCCCCTCTCATTAACATGCATGGTTTAGATTATTCTTTGAGAAAATACCAAAAAGTTCGAATTTGTTGCTAAACTACACATAAAAACTCATCGTGTTATTTTTGTGAGATCATTTTGGCCCTTTGCAAACTGATATGACCCTTTTTTAAAGCAAATGAACCCCAATATTTTTCCAAAATCGTGTCCCAGAGACGCGGCTAAAGCCCATGTTGCGGCTGAAAGGTTATGTTGTTTACATGTGCAGATTATTATCTTATACATTAGTGGAGCCATCGACACACATTTAACAAAGGAACATAAGAAAGAAATGAAACGTTTTATTTACAACCATCAAGTAAGAATCATACTCATCGTTTTACAAATTTAAATTCATTTCTAAAATTTTAATTTTATGTGTGTCATAAACTCACGTCACATATGTTCACATTTTAACTCAAAGTAAATGAGTAACATGTTAATGTTGTTAGAATGAAGATGGAGGGTGGGGATTTCATATAGAGAGCCATAGCACAATGTTTGTGACCGTGTTAAGCTATGTATCCCTACGACTGTTAGGTGAAGAAAAGGATGACGAAAATGTTGCACTGACTCGAGCTAGAAAATGGATACTTGATCATGGTGGTGCGACCAATATACCCTCTTGGGGCAAAATTTATCTCTCGGTATATGATATGGTTCATTTTTTCCTTGTTCATTTGTATCAACTTACATTCCATAAACTTTGTATAATAGCCATTGATATATTTTTATAAAACGTCTAGATACTTGGTGTGTATGAATGGGAAGGATGCAACCCAATTCCACCCGAATTTTGGATTTTCCCCGAATCTCTACCCTTTCATCCAGGTACATACATATTGGCTACTATTAAAGCATGAACAAGGCAAACAAATTTAGTTGATCTAAACATTTTCTTGTGGTGTAGCGAAAATGTGGTGCTATTGTCGAGCGGTCTATATGCCAATGTCATATTTGTATGGGAGAAAATATCATGGCCCTATTACGGATCTAGTTCTTCAACTACGACAAGAGATTCATCTTACCCCATACCACAAGATAAATTGGAATAAACAACGCCATACATGTTGCAAGGTTGTTAAATAATTTACTTTTATAAGCACGTATATAAACATAAAGAAGTTTTTTTTGTATTCAAGAATGTTTTGTAATGGAATACAGGAAGATTTGTATTACCCTCATACAATAATTCAAGATTTGTTGTGGGATGGTCTTCATTACTTGAGTGAGCCCCTCTTCAAGTACTGGCCATTCACCAAACTTAGAGAAAAAGCCCTCAAAAGAACACTTGAGTTGACTCGTTATAACGCTGAAGAAAGTAGGTACATTACCATGGCAAGCATTGAAAAGGTAACTAGAAATGTATGAAAGATAGAAAAAGTTTACAAAAAAGTGAAATAATTTTGGGGTATAGCACCTAGTAGCTCCACCCTGACTAAAGTACTGATTTTGACTGTCTTGGTTTGTTTGGGTATAGGGATTTCAAATGATGTGTTGGTGGGCGGAAAATCCAAATGGGGATGAGTTCAAGCATCACCTTGCTAGAGTGCCCGATTACTTGTGGCTAGCAGAAGATGGAATGAAGTCACAAACATTTGGCAGTCAACTATGGATTAGTGCATTTGCAACTCAAGCAATAATCGCGGTAACATGCCTGAAGAATATGGGGATTCTCTTAAAAATCAAATTTTATCTCAAAGAATCTCAACTCAAACAAAATCCATCTGGTGATTTTAGTAAAATGTCGACAATTTGGCAAAGGCGTGGGCGTTCACTGATCAAGATCATGGTTGGCCTGTCTCAGATTGCACAGGAGAGGCACTCAAAGTGATAACTCAGACCACACTTTTTGTAGTGCCTACTGTTACTATCCCAAATGCCCGACGAAATATCAGGAGAAAAAGTTGATAACCAACGATTATATGATGCTGTTAATTTCCTCCTTTACGTACAAAGTCCTACAACCAGAGGTTTTGCGGTTTGGGAACCACCAATCCCACATCCATATTTACAGGTGCAAACGTTAAACTGTCAATGGCAATAAGAATCGTAAAATGATATAAAAGACGCTAACTTTTTTTTTCTATGCAGACCTTGAATCCTTCAGAAATGTTTGCTGACATTGTCGTCGAAAGAGAGTAAAGTTCCCTACAAATCTTCTATTTAGCGAAATTTTGCTATGTGCTAACTATAGGTGGCACACTTAGCGGGTTCGATAACGAGCCTAACTGAGTCGAGTCAAAATGGGTAAAATTTGTTGGGTCGGGTTGGAGTGTCGGGATACATTTTGTCTAAGAAACTTTTATAAAAGAAACTAGTGGTTTATAATGATTGCAAATAAGAAAAGATAAATAAAAAATAAAAATAAGAATAGGCTACTCTCTTATACAAAATGAAATTTCTATGCATTATAAGTATACCATGGCCGACTTTCCACCCATTTGAGCCCAATTTGCTTTTAAGCTAATTGCTTCTATTTTATCTGCTTGACTTGTTAGAAACATGACTTAACCTTAATCAACTTGTTAGCGTAAAGTTACCGATAATCTTGATGCCTTTTTATGGGTGATCTAATCAGGCATGTTGAGTGCACAACTTCAGTGATGCAAGCTTTAATAGAGTTCAAACGCTTGCACCCAGGGCACAGACAGCAAGAAATAGAAAAATCTGTGAAAAATGCAGTGCGTTATCTAGAGAACACCCAATGGCAAGATGGTTCATGGTAAGCTAATGACCAAAGCTATGAATCACTAGACCAGTAGGAATAAATTGATCTAAAAGCTTGTGAAATGTAACAGGTATGGTTATTGGGGGATATGTTTCATATATGGCACCTTCTTTTCGCTAGGAGGCTTAGAATCGGCTGGTCTAACCTATAAAAATTGTGATGCAATTCGAAAAGGTGTCAAGTTTTTACTTACTACTCAAAATGAAGAGGGTGGCTGGGGAGAGAGCTACAAGTCTTGTCCTAGTGAAATATACACACCGTTGGCTGGCAATCGGACAAACATAGTTCAAACAGCATGGGCTATACTTGGTCTCATGTCAGCTGGACAGGTTAGGTTACTCTACACACTTTTGTTCTTATTTTCACATACTTGTATGAGGTATTGAGGTCTACATTACCTTTGTTTAAAGAAAAATGGTTGTAACAAAAAATTTCAACGTTTTTAAGCTGTCGACTTTATACTTTTGTAAGTAGTGTAAATAAGCTAACAAAACCTTCCTTGTGCCATACAACAAAACCTTCCTTGTGCCATAAGCTAAAAACCATTCTCATTTCATTAAAACACATTCAATTTACAAATACAATCAACCCATTAGTTTTAGGTGTAAACCCTGTCTATTTCATATTTTTGGCACAACAAGTGTCCACTATTTGTGTCCTAACAATACAGGTCCATAATCTCTTCTGTAATCCTTATAATCGATCCAACTTGGCCACGCTAGTTTTCCAACCTGTGCACGTTTAACAAAATAAAAACCATATCAGTGCATAAGAAAACCCATATCGCTTCAAAATCATATCGCTTCAAAACATATATATATAAAACGAAAAGAAAAACGAAAAATCATATCAGTGCATAACAAAATAAAAAACCATATCGCTTCAAAATCGCTTCAAAATCTGTACAAAATCTGTAAACAACAAACGCATAAGAAAACCCATTTTTAAAATAAAAAATACAGGATTTTAGGTTTGTGTCATTGATTTTTTGTGAGATTCGCTTCATGAACAAAGAAATATATATATAAAACGAAAAAGAAAAAAGAAACATAGGATAAAAAAGAATCAAATATTGATTTTTGTTATGTCAAAACAAGAACAGCTTGTGTTGGTGACTGATGTTTCAAGAGAGGATTTTTTTAGAGTGAAAAAAAAAGAGGCGTAAGTTTTAGTTTGTGTTAGGGTTGTGACTTGTGAGTGTAGTCTTATATACTTAGGGTTGTAGTAGTAAGTTTTTCTAGGCCCAAGTAAAGTTAGCAAAAAAGTATCTGGGCTAAGGTCATTTTCAGTTTGGGCTAGTATAATACACTAAATCTTTTTAGACCAAGTGAGATTATAATTTGGGGAGCATTAGTTTGTTGTGTTAAGTACATACATTGTATTCATGTATTGTTAAAAAAATTACATACATTGTATTGTTAAAGAAAAAGTACAATACATTGTGTTCAATTAAAATGTTTTGTTTAAACAAGATATTTATTTATCGTATTATTATGATTTAACGGTTTATTATCGTGTTAAATTTATGATAAACATATTGTGTTTCATTTTACATAAACTACTTATTTATCTTATTGCGATAGTTTAGTATATACTTAAAAATCAATAATTAAAATCATTCGAACAATTATACAAAACAAACAACATTATTTCATTCAGATTCGGATCTTATAGCAGCATCTTTACCGGTAAGGCGTGGTGGTCGATTCGGATCCAAAACATCTTAATGAAACAAACACCCCTTACTTAGGTTGTGTTTGTTTTGACAAAATGTCCGAACCGCCTCGACTCATGCTCGATCGATACGGTCGACGGGAGGGTTGTTTGTTTTTTCCGTCAATCGGATGGGCAGAGGTATATGTCCTACCGAGTAAGAGTTGGAGATTAGATCTTATTGGCTCTTAATCATGCAAATTCTTCAACGACCTCCCAAGTTTGAGACCAAATTTGGTTTGTGTTTGGTTAAAAGATAGAAAGAAAAAATTATAGCGTAAACAATAAAACAAAGATCTCAGGTTCTTTTTCATAGTTTTGTTCACAAAATCTTTAAAGATTTGAATTAACCCATCATCGTTCTTTGCTTCAAAAGAAATAAAAATATCACACTAACCATAACAACAAAACCATGACAAGAACCTGTTCTTATAAGACGATTCTTGGTATTGTGTCTTTGGTATGTGGTTAGAGTTTAGAAAGTTGAACAAGAACCAAATCCTTACCGGAGACCTTTTAAAAAGATGTTAGCCGAGCCATCAAAGATAAAAAGGGTTTTGGTGGCTGCATGTTTAAGAGAGAAACAAATGTAAAGGGAGGCGTATGTTGTTTTAGGCAACTAATAACTTGTGTCATACTATATTTAGGTTTTTTAGGTTGCTTGTATTATTTCTTGTTTGGGCCAAGTTATAAAACAACTTTGGGCCAAATATACTCTCTATTTGGGTAGTTTGTTTTATCATTTGATGTTTACATTAGGCCTAACCAAGTATTTGGAATTAATTCGTAGTAAATTAATGTCTTGAGATATTTTTAGGTGAATAATGATGGTCGAAGTTTCGTGACATCTTGAGAGATGAGTTTGTAACAAAAATATTGTAACAAATAGGGGGTCAGTCTTTGAATTGTGTTTGTGGTTCGAAATTCATAGAAAAAGAAAGGGTATTTGTTTTTTGGTTTGAAGAGAGAAATGAGATGAGAGTGTTGGTGGTTGCATAAATGTAAAGAAGAGAATAGGGTTAGGGTTAATTGAGTGAAAGAGTAAGTATTTTTGTTATAAGTATTTAGTTTGGGCTAGATACTACTAGTATTGTTTTTAATTGGTGGGCTAAATAAACAACTCCTCTTTAAAATGTTAAGCATATTTTTCTTTAAACATTAATAATAAACATTAATTAATGTTTATTAAATAAACTCAAAATTAATGATGAATAACATTAAATAAAAATAAGGCTAAATTTAATTCTCTTTTAAAATATTATTCTCATAGTTATATTCCATCAGATATACTTTTACACGCGTTACGATCGTGGCCCAAACATAAAAGCGATATTGTTTGTGGGAAATTTGTGGGTATTTACACACAAATTTCCCACAGATTCAACCAATTGGTAGGTAATCCGTGAGATATTACCGACGATTTTCCTACAAACATAACCATTTTGCTACAACCAATTGATATAGTTCACGCCACGCATATACATGTCTTTTATAACTACATACAAAACATATATAGATACAATGAACGTCATAAATAGACATATGAAACATATATGTGTAGATATCCGCTCATATACAATGGTTTGTTCCACGAAATGGTTCTACCTAAGCCTACACATATACTTATGATACTCACATAAATAGTTACATTTATAAACAAACACATAAAATATGAATCTACAAACACATATGAAGACATACTAGGTAATGGAGGACTGTGTACGTATACAAAAACATAAAAACGATATTGTTTGTGGGAAATTCATGGGTATTTACACACAGATTTCCCACGGATTCATCAGGTTGGTAGGTAATATGTGGGAAATTACCATCGACTTTCCCACGGACATAATTGTTTTCTCTGATTTTTGATATAATTACACGCTCACGCATATACACATATGTATAACTACATACAAAACGTATATAGATACAAGGAAAGTCATAAATAGACATACAGAACATATACATGTAGATACAATGGTTTGTTCAATGAAAATGTTATACCTAAACCTACACATATACTTATGATACTTACATAAACAATTACATTAATAAAGAAACATACAAAATATAAAACTACAAACACATATGAAGACATACTAGGTAATGGGGAGTGTGTAAGTATACAAAACGTTAAACGATATTTTTGTGGGAAATCCGTGGTATTTACTCACATATTTCCTACTGATTCATTAGATTAGTAGGTAATCCGTGGGAAATTACCGACGACTTTCCACGTACATAATCGTTTTTTTTACTTTTTCTAATATAGTTACACGTTCACGCATATACACATCCGTATACTTACATACAAAACATATATAGATACGGTGAAGGTCATAAATGGACATATGAAACATATACGTATAGATATCACACATATTGTTGTTCCCATTTACACGTTTAGCTTAACTACAAAGTTAATCTAAGTGTGTTTCATACTTGAGTGATGTGAGTGATATACTTAATAATAAGAAAATACTCTAAAGATAAAGACAAAAAGTTTTCCAACGTTTATATTCTTATTAAAAGTAAATAAAACAATATATACCCAAGTTATATCTAAATCTACAATGGTTTTTTCCTCAAAAAGTTATATCTAAATCTACACATACACTTGCGATACTCACATAAATGGTTATATGAATAAGCAAACACACATAATAATGAATATACAAACGCATATGAAGATACGTTAAGTAATGTGGGAATGTGTCAGTATACAGAAACACAAAAACAAGAAAAACAATATTTTTTGTGGGGAATCCGTAGGAAAGTATCGACAAATTTCCCACGACTAACACAAAAACAACTTTTTGTGGGAAATACGTGGCTAGTGACCCACAGATTTCCCACGAACCATTTAATAGTTATTTTATCAAATAAAGAACGTGTGAAATTCGTGAGTAATGTATCTAAAATTTGCCACATAATTTTGGCTGTGGCTAATATGTGTGAAATGTGCCACTAGTTTCCCACCGACGTCTAATCAACATGAATAGTGTGAAAATTGTCACAAATCTGTGGGAAATTTGTGACGGATTTCACACGAAAACTTGGTCAACAATTTAGTGTGTAAATGGTGGGAGATTCATGTGAAATTTACCACATATTTCCCACCGAAACTTGGTCAACAATTTGGTGTGTAATTTGTAGGTATTTCGTGTGAAATTTCACACAGTTTTGTTTCCGTGGGAAAAATTCTGTGGGTAAAAGCAGTTTGTGTAGTAGTGACACATCGATTTTTTCTTTGTAAATAATATTAATTTTTAAAAACCTTCTATGTTGTGTCCGACAAGGTTAAGCTACTCTCTCATTCTTGAATCCTTCAGCCATAGGAGATTCAAATCCACTTGGATTAATTGAATTAATGATACTGTTTTAACTTCAACAACCACCATGTAATCTCCCTTCCCCAATTACTTACTACAAAATAGTTTTAACAAAAACGCCGTTGTAAAATATAAGCATCACCAGTAACCTGTTTAACATATCATCTAGTACACAAGTACATAACATAGAATTTTTTATAAGTAATCTATATTTAATAAGCAGGGTCGTCCTTGAGTTTCCAGGGCCCGAGGCGAAAACTCAAAATGAGAGCCCTCAAAAGTTATCGTAATATAAAATGTGTTTTATTTTATAAGATATACAATGCAAACTGATTATATAAAAAGTGTTATCCTAAAACATTTCTTATGCAAATTCTTTAATCAAATCGCCGTAATGGATTTTAACACATATAAGTGTCAAGATGATAAGCACAAATACGATATGGGATATTTATCAAGACGACTCACTATTTCTCACGATAAAAGGAAATCAAACACACAAAACAACATTAGATTATCGATAAGAAAATGTCAGTCAATTTTAGATATATTTTCACTTAATGACTTTCTTATTAAACAAAAATGTGTGTACATATATATAGAATTATACACGGGGAAAAATTTGAAGCGCTTTAAATTTGGGGGCTCGAATGATTGCCTACTTCGCTCACCCTAATGGGACGACACTGTTAATAATAACAATAAAATGAATAATCTTCAACATAACAAAATTAATAAGTTTGATAAATTTATAATTGATTGGTCCTTTTGAAAAAGGAATTTGTATGTTTGCTTCATGTTTAGTTAAGTAGTTATCGATCTGTATTTTATTTTCAAAATAAAGAGTTTATGTTTATGTACGAATAAAATCTCGACCCTTCATAAAATCATTATAAAGCTTTGTTCTTCTTGAGTTCTCGCCTCACCGGATTCTAATGCTACCATTTTATATCAGCTTGATGGGGTTTTATAGTAATAAAAAACTCATCCTATTGATGTTTTAATTTATAGAATGACGATGGCGGTGGGATTTCATGTTGAGGACACAGCACCATGATTGGATCTCTGATCAACTACATATCCTTCGCCTCTTAGGAGAAGGACCGGATGACAAAAATGGTGCAGTAGAGCGAGGAAGGAAGTGGATACTTGACCATGGTGGTGCAACCTCTATCCCATCTTGGGGAAAAATTTATCTCTCGGTAAAAGTTTCGATCAACAAATATCATTTAGATATTGCATCTGTTCTCGAGTCTAAATTTTAAAGAATGAAAGGGGATGGGATGCGAAGGGCAAAGTAAGGGATGACATTAGTTGTTATTTAAATTTGTGTTCTTAAGTTTTATTTTTAAGTAGAAAGGAAAGGACATGGAAGCTAACAAATTACCTATATACCCTTGAAACTATATAGACAAGGCAACAATATATAAAAATTAATATTTATAAAGAAACATTTATTAATGTTTATTTGCTACCTTGTATATCATTGTTTATTTGTAAATTGTCACTTGATCATTATTTTAGCTATTGATCGATCAGACGATCACTTTTGTCAAGAACCATTGACGTGATAATATGAGAAAAATGAGGGTATAAATGTACATTTACACAAGCCATGATGTTAGTAAAACACTTTCCTTCCTAATCCTCCCAATATTGGGAGGAACAAATTTACAAACAAAAACCAATAACTCCCTCCCTCATCCCTTCCCGTCCCCTCTTGTTCCTTCTAAAAAAAACTTAAGAACACTCATATTTTTTATTTCCTTTCCCATCCCTTTCCATTTCTTTAAAAAAAACTCGAGAACAGAAACACTCTATGTATCGCACTTTATATAAATTGAGAGCATCACATTTTGCTTGAACTACCATATTTTTCCTCAAGTTTTATACATGAATACGTGTGGGTGCTAGGGTGTACGAATGGGAGGGTGCAACCCCATCCCACCGCACTCGGATATTTCCTAAGTGTTTCCTTTTCACCTGGTACATAAATATATATGAGGTGAGATCTATGCAAAACCAATGTTATCCAAAGAACAAATGAGAAGATCTCAACCATCCAATCTTCTTTCATCCAATGGTCCACAATCCATCTGATAATAAAAAGGAAGGGCATATTAGTAAAATCACATGTTACAATAAAAGCAAAAAATAATCCCAAATCCACTCATTCAACAAACCACTTTCTCTCTCATCAAAAAACCCAATTCCAGATCTAATCTCCATCTCGCCGGATCTCATCTCCATCTCGCCGGATCTCATCTCCATCTCGCCATAATCAATTGAAACAACGCCGGAATAATGAAACCACCGCCGGATTCATTGAAGCCGCCGCCGGAATCATTGAAACCACCATCAAACCAACCGGATTCTTCATCAAATCCGCCGGCATCGACATCAAAACCATCGGAATCGTCATCAAACTCGCCGATTAGTCATCAACCGCGGAATCGTCAACAAATCACGGATTCATCAACAAACCGATTGACATAGATGATGTGGTTACATATGATGTAGATGATGTCACATGATGATGATGTAGATGAAGTACTCACGAAGTTGATATGAAGGAACATGATGGTAAAATCCTCGGGAATCGATTTTGTTGATTAATGGATTCATAGATGAATCCCATGGGATTCATGTATATTCATTGAATCATGAATCCCATGGGATTCATGGATGAATCCTCCGATTCTGATTTTGTTGTTTAATGGTAAACTAAAAAGATACTTAAATTCATTTGAGATCCCACGGATTCATGGATGAATCCCAGGATTCATACACAATCCCATGGGATTCTTTATGAAATCCCATAGATTCATGCAGAATCCCATGGGATTCTTTATGAAATCCATAGGATTAATGCAGAATCCCATGGGATTTCATAAAAATCCCATAGGATTCATACATGAAGCTATAGATATGTATACAGAATCCCATGAATCCCATAGGATTCATACTGAGTTATCTTAATCCCAACCGCTTTTTATATATGAGATACTATAAAATCACCAAGACCAACTTTATATGAACACTTACGAGACACCGGCGGATCAGTATATTGGAAGCCTCATGTACAAGAAGGAATTCCTGTAGAGGGAAAATACTATGAAACATTAGATGAAATCCCAGGGGATTCATTGTGAGTCCCATGGGATTCATTGTAAATCCCATGGGATTCATTGAAAGACTTGTAATATATAACTTGAATGATGTTGAATCCCATGGGATTCATTGTAAATCCCATGGGATTCTTTATGAAATCCCATGGGATTCAATGTAAATCCCATGGGATTCTTATTTTTATTTTTTTTGTATAACATGTTTTAAAATATTTTTTTATATAACAGTTGTAAAGCTCGATAAGGTTAGAATTGGATGTCATTTCGGAAAATACAAGCTACTTCAGTTTATTGCAAAACACAACCATATGCTCATACCAAAAGAGTACAAATATTTTACCAAAAGCAAAGAAGAATGACACAAGCGAAAAAATGTTTGTTGTTAAAGTCGCAAAGAACAAGATTGGTCCAACACGGCTCACAACTTGCTAACGAGTATGAAGGGTGGGTATGAATATGTTCATGGGACGATTCAGATTTTAAGAATGAAATCGGGGATGTTAATATGTTCATAGGGAACCCGGATAGCGAAGCCAAAACCAACCTATCCGGAGAAGCCAAATGCAGGTAAAGTCGAAACCAAAAGTTTCTTGATTATTTATATTCGGTTTCGGTTTTGTTAGTTATTTTTATTCTTTACTTGATTATTTAGATGATTTGAAAAGAAAATTCTTTTTACTTTGAATATATCTTGTTTCTTACTTATATTCGTAAGAATCCCATGGATTGTATATGAATCATGGGATTCACTTGAATATATCTTGTTTCTTACTTGTATGTATGAATCCCATGGGATTGTATATGAATCCCTAAGGATACGTAAATATGTTAATAGATTAAGTGGAAAGATTAAGTGGAATCCCATGGGATTGTGTATGAAACCCATGGGATTGTGTATGAATCCCATGGGATTATTTCCATATTCTCTTCTACCATACACATATTTTCAAAAGATTAAGTGGAAAAAAATCTATCATAAAGAATCCTTTGGGATTATGAATGAATCTCGGATTCACATAATTAACTCGATAAAAGACAAATAATAGTTCTACCACGCAAACGCTCATATACCATTCGAAGTTTTAAAAGACAAAATAATGCACATGTTCTCGCTCACCATACCATTAACGCCTAACCGGACAATCGTTCTACCATGCACAAGTTCCCATTCACATGATCTCGTCTACCATACCATTAACACCTAACTGGACGAACTTTTTTTTCAAAATTTCCGTCCAGAAAAATCAAAAGGGATTCGTAAAAGACGAACTTTTTTTTCAAAATTTCCTTCCGTAAAAATCAAACGGGATTCGTAAAAAATCCCACGGGATTCGTAAAAGACGCAATTTTTTTTCAAAATTTCCGTCGGAAAAATCTCACGAGATTCGTAAAAAAATCCCACGGGATTCGTACAAAAATCCCACGGGATTCGTAAAAAAATCCCACGGGATTCGTAAAAAGACGAACTTTTTTTTTTCAAAATTTTCGTCCAGAAAAATCCCACGGGATTCATAAAAAAATCCCACGGGATTCGTAATAAAATCCCATGGGATTCGTAAAAAATTCACTTGTGATCTGTATAAATCCCATGGGATTCTGTGTAAATCCCATGGGATTCTGTATAATCATATGGGATTTTGTATAAATCCCATGGGATTCTGTATGAATCACAAATGATTCGTCAAAAGAATCACTAGAGTAGATACAATACATGACATCCCTCCTCAGTTAACAAGATAATTAAAAAAGAAAGGATCCAAGAAACAACAAAAACAACCAAAAAGTAAACTAATTAAACAAAAAGATAAGTTCCATTCCAAGTATGGTAGACAAATTGTCAAAACAACCTAAGATAAGCTACATCATATTGATACTCGAAATCGGAAACAAAGAGAATGTGCGCTTACAAATAACCAACTGGTTAAACTCAAGGTCCGCTTTGTATGGCACATTTGCTTAAATGCAACAAAATAGACTTTTCAATTGGTTTACTACACAATGTTGTGTTTAATCGATACATTAGAAGGCTTGTTTATGCTTGTCGAGATCTCAAGTTCTCAACACCTTCCCTTGATTTGAGGCATGGTTCGCTCTAACCTTTGTCTCCTACTCCTAACCAAACCATTGCCGGTTCAGACACACGGGTCATCTGTGGGTACGAGTGTTTGTATCATAGCAACAACAAAGGACTTAAGTGTAGTGCAGTACGCCTACAAAACCAAAGGTCGAAAAGTTTCTCCACCAATGGTTCAATTGCTTGCTAGTCAAATCATGTGCTTCCTTATTCCTCCTGCTGTCGAACCTGTGTGTTTTTATATTAGAATGTTTTGATTGAACTTGGCATGGTAAGTTAATTTTCTAATTTATAACTAGTACGTGTGAAGGATAGTATCTCGCCTCGCTTATACAACCCATTCAAAATGTCAATGTACTTATTTATTAACATAAAGTTAAAAATGATTCATGGTGGTCCCTATGCTCTATAACAAAATGTTCATATTAAAATGAGTAAATATTATGCCCTTGTTTAACTAAAAGATTTGCCTTTGTATAGAAAGAGAAAAGAAACTTTATGTTAATAAATCTTTACTAGTTTACTATATACATTGAATGCTACTAGCTAAGTAGCCAGTGACCGACCGCCAGGACATATTAAGAACACATTGTTGTTACTAAAATAATATGCGTAATCAAGGGTTACACAACCCAAAATGGTATACACAAAACAATTATTGGAACTCCTATTGGAAGTCGTGGTAATTTCAAAGAAGGAACTTGTCACGCCCTACTTCATATGATGTACTTAGCAAGGTATACTCTATTGTCTATATGTTTTGTTCTCTTATGCATCGACAGTGTACATATATATGGGGACTAATCAAATTGTGTTTTCTACAGAGGTGCATAGGTAAAGAGAAATGTGCAGTTACCATTTCAAACAGCAACTTTGGACAAAACCCATCATGCGCCTTCATTGTAACAACACTTGCCGACTTGTTATTAGGATTAAAATGAGACAACGGTGTTGGGATCAAAACTTGATTGGCATTGGCATTAGCATAAAGAATATCCATGGAAACCCACTTCTTCGTAGGCAAACCACTAGCAGTAGCTTTAAGAACACCTAACATTAAAAATTAAAAAAAAGAAAAAAAATCAAAATCAAAATAAGATAATCCAAAACTTCAATCTCATCGAGATTCATACATTAAAATGTGATCATGTTTAGAATCCCATGGATTCATACTGAATCCCATGAGATTCATACATTAAATAAGCTAATGAGCTAAACAATACTGAGCAACCTACGGGGCAACTTTAAGCTATTCAACAAGCTAACAAACAAGCAAGCTAATCCATAAAACAATAAAACAACATAGATCACCAATAAAATAACTTGTAAAATCATTCATAGAAAATTTGGTCTAGAAACAAAGCTTAAAAATAAGTCGATAGTCGGGCACTTTGAAGCTTTTATAACTTTTGAAAACAACGTGAGGCACGCTTTTGACATTAAGAAAAAGCTACTAAAAGCTATTTAAAACAAGCTTAAACTTTGAAACAACAATGAACTCTCACTAATGAGCTTATAAAATAATTTTGATTAAAAGTGAGCTTATAAATAAGCTCGATATCATAAAAAAAACTTGCGCACTTACTAATAATCTAATCCAAACACTCAATCAACATAACTCATTCCATCACAAAGAATCATTCTATCACAAAATAACCTAATCAATCACAAAATAACATAATCAATCACAAAACAAGCCAATACAGTCACAAAATAAGCTGATACAAGAATAAAATAAGCTAATCAAATACAAAAGTTCAAACTACTGGCTGAAAATAAGCTAATCCAAACACTCATTCCATCACCAAGCCATATCATTTCAAAAAACTTTTAAAATCAAAATAAGCAACATATCACATCTATACAAAAAATAATACAAAATAAGCAATGAAGCAACGAATATACCCGCTGATAAATCTCGAAGCTTATTTCGCTCGGAAAGTAGCAATGAATCCGATTTGGACAACGAATCGGCTTGAGATAGTGCTATTTCATCTCCAATCTCTATTTTAACGGAAAGATTTTAGGAATTAGGGTTTGGCGGTGGTTTGACGGTGGTTTGGGGGTGGTTTAGGGCATGGTTTGGGGGTGACAGGTGAGAGACAAAAACCGTTATCTTTGGGTGTGTGTGTACGTGTGTGTGTTTAGGGGTGGATTGGGGGTATTGGTAGATAATACAAAATGACTAAAATGCCCCTCTGTATATTTGTTCATTTTAATCTAAACCGTTGGATGGAAGAAGGATGGATGGTTGAGATCTTGTTATTTGTTCTTTAGATAAATGTTGTTTCGTATTGAACTTTTCTCAAATATATATATCTTGCACAAATGACAAACTATAATGATTCGACAAATTAAGGCGAACGCTGGGTGTAACTATGAAAAAAAACAAAATAACATCATTGGTGATCAACCGGTTGGATTTTCATCTGACCCTTAACTTGGAGCACAACAACCCAAAGTAAGTGCTTAAGCAGCTAGGGTTTGTAATAGTAATTTTTTGTAGCTGGGGCAGGGGCGGACAAAATGGTTCCCGGATGCCCGTGAACCACATGGATATCTTATTTGTTACAATGAAATGATCAACCCGATATAACTTTTAATTTTGTCTCCGTCACTGTACGTGATCAGTTGAATCATGTAAATAGTTGTTTTATGTGATTAATTTTCTTCTCTATTTAGCGCATAATGCATAACACAAAATTAATTAGTTGATGTCACCATTTTTCTGACTTGTGATGTAGCCAAAATGTGGTGCTATTGTCGGATGACCTATATGCCAATGTCATATTTGTACGGGAAAAAAGTTCATGGTCCGATCACTGATCTTGTTTTCCAACTAAGACAAGAGATTTATCTTATTCCTTATGACGAGATAAACTGGAATGATCAACGCCACAGATGTTGCAAGGTTGTTAAAAATTTATTATCTAAAATTAAACATCTATGTATCCTTATGGTAGACGGTTTTCAGCACAAAATAAGCACTACAAGAAATTTGTCATCTAGTATAACATATAAAATGTGTCACCAAGTAAAAAATAGTATAAAGGTGTCTAGGTGTTTTAGTTATGCATAAGGCAAACACTAGTATTTACTTATACACAGCAGAAAAGGTATACTAATGTAAAGATGAAAATAGAAAATGTCACTATGTAAAAAACTAAAAATAGTCATAAAGTGTTTTAGTTTCACATACGAAAGTGCAAGGAATTGGAATTTTTTTGACTTTTAGTGACACTAGGTTTTTATAAAATGCTGATGAAATCTCAAAATTATAACCTTTACCCAGACTTATAAAAGTGTCAAACATAGACATGTTGACTCTCTTTCAGTGTGTCACTGAGTAACTCTATCTTTGTTGTGAACTAGCATAATAGGTGAGCTCATGCATTACTATATTTATTATGTTAACACAGGAAGATCTCTTTTACCCTCATACAAAAATCCAAGATATGTTGTGGGATGGTCTTCACTATTTTAGTGAGCCCCTCTTCAAGTATTGGCCATTCACCAAACTAAGAGAAAGATCCCTCAAAAGAACAATTGAGTTGATTCGTTATTACGCCGAAGAGAGTAGATACATTACCATGGCATGTGTTGAAAAGGTAAATTATCTTAATAATGATAAGTTATCGTGGCATGTGTACTTGTTGTTGGATTCAGATTTCGTAATCCATACTAGTCATATTGTAAGTGATGTTTTGGTTTTGGATGTAGGTCTTGCAAATGATGTGTTGGTGGGCAGAGAACCCGAACGGGGTTGAGTTCAAACATCATCTTGCTAGAGTCCCTTATTACTTGTGGTTGGCAGAAGATGGAATGAAGGTGCAAACATTTGGTAGTCAATTATGGGATTGCGCACTAGCAACTCAAGCAATAATCTTAAGTGACATGCCAGAAGAATACGGGGATTCTCTTAGAAAAGCCAATTTCTATATCAAGGAATCTCAAATCAAGAACAATCCAAGTGGAGATTTTAGTAAAATGGGTCGACAAATTAGTAAAGGGGCATGGCCATTTTCTGACCAAGATCATGGCTGGCCTGTCTCTGATTGCACAGCTGAAGCACTAAAAGTGATACCATAACCACAATTTTTGTTTATATTTTATATATAGCTGTAGCAAAAAATATCGTTCTTACTACAAATACACGTCTTGCAGTGTCTTCTGCTGCTTTCTCAAATGCCAGAGGAGGTTACAGGAGAAAAAGTTGATAAGGAGCGATTATACGAAGCCGTTAATTTTCTACTCTATGTGCAGTCTTCAACCAGTGGAGGTTTTGCTATTTGGGAAAAACCCGTCCCACAACCATATTTAGAGGTACATATTAAATTACGTAGTATTATTAAGTTAACATTTTTCTAGCTATAAGTCACTGATGAGATTTATCTGATTTATCTGCAGAAGTTGAACCCTTCAGAAATGTTTGCCGACATTGTAGTCGAGAAAGAGTAAACTCTCTTGTGAATTTCTTTTCTTTACGGAAATTATTGTGAATTCTTACATTTGTTAGTTTGGGCGATCTAATTAGGCATCTTGAGAACACAGCATCGATAATCCAAGTTCTGACAGCATTCAAACAATTGCACCCACAACATAGGGAAAAAGAAATACAGAATTCTGTGGCAAAAGCAGTGCATTTTCTTGAGGAAAGACAATTACCTGATGGTTCATGGTAATCTCACCCAATCACATTCAGTAATATAACAGCAAATTAATAAGTGAAATGAGTTTGAATACGTTGATCAAAATGGTTATATATGGCACTCAACTCAATAGGTACGGATATTGGGGGATATGCTTCATATATGGAACATTCTTTGCGCTAGGAGGCTTAGAAGCTGGCGGAAAGACATATAACAACAGTGATGCAGTTCGTAAAGGAGTCAAGTTTTTACTTTCAATACAAAATGAAGAGGGTGGATGGGGAGAGAGCAACAGGTCTAGTCCTAGTGAAGTATACACACCGCTGGTTGGGAATCGGACAAATCTAGTTCAAACATCTTGGGCCATGCTCGGCCTTTTGTCCGCTGGACAGGCCGAGAGAGATCCAACCCCATTACATAAAGCGGCAAAACTCTTGATTAACGGACAAATGGACAACGGTGATTTCCCTCAACAGGTAACATATATAGTAGCTAATTATATCCAATTGTGGGCCAGTAACTTCTTCGATCTTGTTTATCCACAATTGACATTTTTATGCAGGAGTTGACTGGCATCTCCTTAAGGAACTGCATGATACATTATTCACAGTACAGGAATATTTTTCCACTACGGGCACTCGGGGAATATCGAAAAATACTTTGGGCCTTAAAGTAAAGTTTCAATGTTGAACAATGCAACTCCCAGACTATGAAGTTATAAACTCCCTCGTATGATATGATGTTTTATTTTTATAGAACTCCTCTACTACAAATGTATGGAAGAACTTTTGCAAGTTAATTATCAACTATATCATTGTGTGTATAACCCAAAATAATTGGGCAGGTGTTTATGTGATACTTATATCATTTGGAGTACTTAAATAAACTTGTTATCGATTGATATGTCATGTTTTGTTGTGTACTATTCTTTCTACTGTTTTTAATTTCAAAATAAGTGCATGTATCTATCTTTGTATGCTGGTGCATGATAGGAAATCTACTCTTGTTATCAATACTGGCAATAACATTTTGTCAACGTCTCATAAGCCTGTTTATTTGAATAATGTTTTAGTTACCTCTAACATTGTTAAAAATTTGATTTATGTTCGTCAATTTATTCGTGATAATAAATGTATTGTTGAATTTGACGAGTTTGGTTTTTTTATTAAGGATTTTATGACCCGTCGTCTTCTCCGATGTGATAGTATAGGTGATCTTTATCATGTCACAAAACCTTCTTCTCAAGCTTTTCTTGTGAGTCAACACACGTGGATCAACGTCTTGGACATTCGAGAAGTGAAGTATTGTGTAGTCTTATTTCTAATAATTTTATTTTTTGTAATAAAGTGAAATCTCCCGCTATTTGCCATGCTTGCCAGCTTGGTAAATACGTGAGACTTCCTTTTTCTAGTTCAAATATTGTGGTTAGGTCTTGTTTTGACATTGTTCACTTGGATTTGTGGACTTCCTCAATTCCGAGTCTTACGTGTTTTAAGTTATGTTTTGTTCTTGGATCACTTTTTGCATTATTTGTGGTTTTATCCTTTACTTAATAAGTCTGATGTTTTGTCTAATTTTGTGCTTTTTCATAATTTTGTGAAAACTCAATTTCGTTGTGATATTAAGTCATTTTAATGTGATCATGGAGCTGAATTAGACAACAATCACTACAAGATATGTGACTTTTCCTGACTGAAACTATTTGTCAACAAAAGCCAAAAATCCGTCGCTAAAAGCCATTTAGTCTACTCTAGGGATGAGCAACGGTGCGGTACCGGAACCATACCGGTACCGACCCGAACCGGTACCGGTTTAGTATACCCGGTACGATACCGGTACTACAAAACAAGCGCCAAAAAAAATCAGTACCATTGTAATTTGGTACGGTACTAAAACGGGTAATACCGGTTTTGGTGCCAGAGTTCAACACGACAAGTTTTTTAGTAATTAATATACACATCCAAGCATTTCTGTTGGCTTATATCATGCATTTTACAAATCTAAATTCAACCCTCATAACCAAATTAAACCGCACTTTTACACATAAAAAAAACTAAAGAACTATATATCCTAACCAACCATTGATAAAGCTTTGCAGTATATACCATTTAAGTTACTATGCGAAAATTTGCTATCTTAAATTAAGTCCGCTAACTTCCCATAACTTACACAATGATTTTCAAGCACTACTAATAGTTCTAACAAACAAGAGAAACTGATTAAATATGATTTTTAAATTAAACGATTCCTTACCCCGTTTGGTACCGTTTTCCCGTACTCGGTACTGGAACCGTACCGGCATAACACACGGTTCCGGAAACGGGACTTTGATTATGGGCCAGGAAAAAATCCGGAACACCGGAAACGGTACCAAAATGGTATCGTGCTCATCCCTAGTCTACTCCCACTAGAAAAAACAACAGTCAGTAGTTAAGCGGTAGGTATATGTCTATTCTCGCTGTAGTTTCAGTGAGGAATGGTCAAAAGTTAGGCTACTCACAATGGGCTCGGTTGAGCAAGGTTGAGGGGGTCGGTTGTGGTCGGTTATGCCATTGTGGGGAGAGAAGGGTTGAGGAGACAACCGAGTTCACAAGCCACATTTTACCACTTTTACCAAAATCCAACCGTTTGTAAAAAAAAAAAAAATTGTCAGGGCACCACTGTGGCAACTAGGTCGTCGTCAGGTCGTCGGAGAGAGAAAGCTGATGTGGCACAGATGAACTAGGTTGCCACTTGTTGAGCCTAAGGCTCAAAACTGTTTATAAAAGATAGCATACAAAATTGCAATTTGAAATCCAAAACTGCTAGTTGAAAAAAAAAATCAGCAATAGAAATACCAACACTTGTTTACATGAAACTGTAATTCACATTTCAAAATGTAATACATATCCCAAAATTCAAATGTGATATAATATATTACTAATTCATAAAGTGACTATGAACAAGTGATTTTCTAGCACTACAACAATCGTGTGGACGGGCGAGGAGACCCTCGCCGGGGACGAGATGTCCCCGGCGAAAGTCGCTAAACGACAAAATTAAAGTTGACGTGGCACATGAATACGCTGACCTGTTGAAGAAAATTCAACCAACCCTTTCGCCGGGGACATGTCCCCGGCAAAAGTGGCTTTCACTTTGACGAAAATTTGACCAGAGTCAATAGCATGTTAATTGTTCCCGCCTTTATTCCCGCCAACACTTTCCCCGGGGACATGTCCCCGGAAAAATGGGTATTTACAAAAATATGCTTTTTATATGTTAAAAATACACAACTTTTAATACACAACTAAAACCCCGATTAAATGTTAAAAATATGAACTTAATTTTATTGTGGTTCATTCAGATGTTTGTGGTGGGAAAGTTTCTTCACTAGTTCAAATCAAGACAGTGGAATATTTAGGTTAATGAGATCATGTTGTTTCATATGCTTGTGATACAAAAGATTTGATCATGTTTGCTTAAGACTTTTTGAACAGTTGTCTAGTTATAGTGCTATTACACCATTTCCCGACATCACTTCATTCTCGTTTTAGTTAAACAAACGTATTATTCCAACAACAACATCAACAACAACTACAACAACTACAAGAACAACAACAACTACAAGAACAACTACTACTACTACATACGAAGATTTTTCATGTCACCAAACAGCTCACGAAGTAATGCATCTGACTGACATGCGTGGTCGTCAGGATTCCTTACCATTTCAAGTCTTGCCTCCAGCAACCTTACTCTTGTCTCTAGCATATGTTTTTGTGATTCCAGCAAGTTTATCCTAAGATCTTTGGCATTGCAGCTCGAGCACTCCGTTGGTGCAGATCCAGAACCTTGAGATGTTGAACCAGAAGAGGTTATTCTTAAGTACTCGTCAAATTCACTCTTCCACATAAAATATCCGCACCCATTATCTTCTTTTCTGGGTTGTTACATAATAAGAAAATTATAAGAGATTACAACCCAATTATTTGTATATTTACATAAATAAGAAATGTATGATTGTTCACCTTCGACAGAGGAAATGCATAATATTGTCGTCCAGCTGAATATTCTCTATGTGATATTCTTAATCTTATATTTCCTGCTCCACAAGAACACATAAAAGGATTAAATGGCTCCATCTCAGGCTTTGAAATTTGTTTCAAGATAAGAGGTTGTGAGGTTGAGTAGTTTTGAGGATAAGAGGTTGTGAATTTCATGTAAAGATAAAAGGACTATATAATGTGTTTGTCATGTTGGTAGGAAGTTTTGGCGCCATTTTTTTTTTGTGGAAATTTTTGGCGCCATTTGTTTGGTGGGAAGTTGAGACCAGAGAACAAAAAATTTGGACTTTACTTGTGAAGATAAAGATGTTTCGGTGGGAAAGTTTCTTCACTAGTTCAAAGATGTCCACCCCCTTTCATGTGTAATAGCACTTTAACTAGGTTAATGAGATCATGTTGTTTCATCTAAATGATACGTATACCATAGCACTTATACTTGGTCGTTTAACATGATACATATACCATGGCACCTATACTCGGTCGTTTAATATGTTATGTATATCATAGCACCTATACTTGGTCGTTTAACATGATACGTATACCATGGCACCTATACTCGGCCGTTTAACATGTTATGTATACCATAGCACCTATACTTTGTCATTTAACATGATACGTATAGCATAGCACCTATACTCGGTCGTTTAACATGATATGTATACCATAGCACCTATACTCGGTCGTTTAACATGATACGTATACCATAGCACCTATACTTGGTCTTTTAACATGATACATATACCATAGCACCTATACTTGGTCGTTTAACATGATACGTATAACATAGCACCTATACTTGGTCGTTTAACATGATACGTATACCATAGCACCTATACTTGGTCGTTTAACATGATACGTATACCATAGCACCTATACATGGTCGTTTAACATGATACGTATACCATAGCACCTATACTTGGTCGTTTAACATGATACACATACCATAGCACCTATACTTGTTGTTTAACATGATACATATACCATAGTACCTATACTTGGTCGTTTAACATGATACGTATACCATAGCACCTATACTTGGTCGTTTAACATGATACGTATACCATAGCACCTATACTTGGTCGTTTAACATGATACGTATACCATAGCACCTATACTTGGTCGTATAACATGATACGTATACCATAGCACCTATACTCGGCCGTTTAACATGTTACGTATACCATAGCACCTATACTCGACCGTTTAACATGTTACTTATAGCATAGCACATACACTCGGTCATTTATGTAATTAGTTAAAAGTAATTTAAATTAGTAACATGATACGTATACCATAACATTAACTAAAATGATTTAACAATAAATTTAAATAATTCAAATTAGTCAAAAGTAATTAAAATAATTATATAATTTCTTAAATTATTCAAATATGATTTAGAAAACTTTTAGGTTAAATTTAAATTGATTTGTTATTAATTTTAGTTATTTAAAATGATAATAAAGATTTTTTTTAATAAAAATTGATTAAAAAACCTTTTGCCGGTGACATGTCCCCGTGGAAAATTTTCACGAATTTTTTATTTTTCCCTCCCTCTTTTTACTTTATCCCGCCAAGACTTTACCCCGTGGACATGTCCCCGCCAAAAGTCTTGCTAAAATACAAACAAGGCTTTCGCCGGGGACCTGTCCCCGCCGAAAGTGAATCGTAAAAACCATCTCAATTATTAACCCAAATCTTGTTTCACTTTGAGATAAAAAGAAAAGAAAAGAAACAGCACGCTGTGTGCTACTCCTTCTTCATATTCATAGCACCTCCACCACCACTACTTCACAGCACCACTGCTACTCCTTCATCTTCACCTCAGCTCACCACAGCACCACCTCAGCTCACCACAGCATCACCTCCATCACCGCACCACCTCCACCACAACACCACCTCTATCACCGCACCACCTCAGCTCACCACAGCACCACTCCATTCATACAAACCCAGGTATAATTTTTGATTTTTGTTAATTTTTAATAATATGTGTTAGTTTGTGTTAATTTTGTTTTTTTTTGTTAATTTTGTAATTAGTTTTGTGTCGAGACTACAGCCGAGACCAAGCCGCCTCCCCAGCCGAGGCCAAGCCGCGACCACAGCCGAGACCAAAAGGTAAGATATGTCGTTTCGTATTTTATTAGTTTTGTGTTAATTTTGTTTTTTTGTTAATTTTGTAATTAGTTTTGTGTTAATTTGTGTTAATTTTTTATTTTTATTAATTTGTTGATTTTGTTCCTGTTGAGACTACAGCCGAGACCAAGCCGCCTCCCCAGCCGAGACCACAGCCGAGGCCAAGCCGCAACCACAGTCGAGACCAAAAGGTAAGATATGTCGTTTCGTATTTTAAATAGTTTAGGGTTTTAGATAATGAGAACTATTGAAGCATCAGGTATCAAAAAGACCCTTTAAACCATTAGGATTGAATTGGTCATTTTAACAATTAGGGTAGGATGGTGGATTTTGGGACCTAAACCATTAGGGTTGAATTGGTCATTTTAACAGTTAAGCTTTGGACAAACCCGAAGAAGCAGAAGATATCGGAGGTCAACTGACAAAACCGCCTGGCGAACACGAGTTTGAGCCTTCATGGATCTCGTTCGTTATGGATATGTTTGTAGAGAATAACATGGATTATTATGTTAGCGATTGGTGGTAAGCTTATGTATAGTTTTACACTTTATGGATAGTTTTGTAGATGATCATGTGTTAACGGTTTTTGAACCGTTTTGGCGATTTTGGAAACAAATGACTATGTTAGCGATTGATGGTTATATATGATATTATGTTTAGCGAATTTGTGTTGTTGTAGCATAAAACAGGTTCTGAAAAGAGGTTGTTACATTGTAGATTTTTTCCGGAAAAATTCCAGAAAAAATCTGGAAATTAACCATTTTGCAGCAATTTTCTGCAAAATGGGTCAAAGGCTTTCCCCGGGGACATGTCCCCGGCGAAAGAGTTATAGATAATCTTATCTTGCCATTTTCCCGGCAAAAATGAATGTCACGTTGGACGTGTTTGACCAGCGTAATATGGCTGCGGGACCCACTTGTCCCTGGTAAAGGTGGAAACACGTCCCCAGAGAAAGTATTACCGAGAGGGTCTTGCCGGGGGACTTTCGCCAGGGACATGTCCCCGGGGAAAGGCTTCGCAGGGGACATGTCCCAGGCGAAACCCTGATATTTCCCCTGCGAAAACCCACATTGTTGTAGTGTAAGCCGAGTCTGCGAAATAGTCGTGATGTTCGTTGGCTAAGCAAGAGGACGTATAGTGCAGCTATTTCAGGTGGAACAACACCCAGCCTCTAGCATCTTCACTGCAGAACAATTAATCAAATTAAAAAAGGAAGTCAAACAATATAATTCAATGTTACAAAAAATTGCAAGTTATAAATATAATTAAAATGGGAATTGTTTGCTCTCAAACCGCATTTTTTGTTGATCTAATCTTTGAGTTCAAACTACACCAAAAAGACATAAGAATAGAAGCCAATATACGTTTATAATAACTTGTCACAAGAAAGTATGCAAAATATAACTTTGATGCGTTAGGAAAAGAGTCAAAATTACTCACCGTAGATATTAATTTGATCAAGCAATATATCTGATCGCAAAATAGAAACAATAGCGAACGATAGTTCTAAATGAGAAACAAAAACTGCACTGGTGCACATATTATCCGTTCTGGCGATTCAATTGTACTATTTGCCTAAAATGAAAAGGGCAGCAATTGATAGCCAGTCTCTCAGATTACATCAAAACAATCTCAAATCACAATTTATAAGTACTTGCTATTGAATTAACTCGGACATGTTTATATGCTATGAAAAGTTTGGGAAAAAAGCATAAAACTATATGTGGCAACATCGACCAATTAACCTAAGAATGGGTCAAAACATATCAGTAAGGTAATCATTGCTGCATGTATGACTTTGTTGAATGAATCACATGTTTATGCCTATTTACAAATCCTTAGTTTAAGTTTATTGGGGGTGATACTCACACCATATTTTTTATGATGCATCACAATTTGTGCATTACGATATTGTACAGTACAAACCGTAATGCACAAATTATGGTGTGTGCATCAAAAGATGTGGTGTATGTATGAATTCTCTAAGTTTATATGGTCAAGATGCATAGAAGCCGTAGTGTCATCAAAAGCTAACCGAAAAAGCATAATCACAAGTAATTGCGGTCCTAAATTTAATAGATTCCAACCTACCATGATGGTCTTTCGCTTCACGCTCGCATAGATTCGTGGTTCCTCGCATCATATAGTTTACTCAATCACAAGCTTTAACAAAAGTTGGATAGTTTTACTCATTCATCACCGCTAACCTTATTATCACTTTTCTATATGTTGAGTATGCTCGTTTCATAATAAATAATTATATGGCTAAACGTAAGTGAGCCTATGGGTCACACACTTATACAGAGACACCATTTTATAGATTGTATTTGTCGTACTTACAATATATAAACAACTACGTAACTCAGGATTGATAACGGACCACTAACTACTAAGTAAGACTTAGTGTTTTTGGACTGGGCCAACAATGGGCAAGCCCATTGAAAGCCCTTATCATGGCCGGCCCTCTAGGGATTTAAAGGGTAATATGAAGCTTTTAGAGGGGCTATGTGTAAGATGTAAAATGATAATATCAAACTTGATTTAGTCTTTCATTTAACCCGATTCTCTTAACCACCTTCCATACTTCTCCCCCTCCGCCTCCTTCTCTAGGTGACGGACAAAAACAAACACCCTAGGGTTTATGCTTTTTATCTCTACTTTGCTCTATCTAGTGTAGGTTGAAGCAAGATGATTGTTACATGGGCAAGACTAGCATCGGGTGGTAGTCGGTGACGTGTAGTGTGTTTCACACATAGAAGATATTGACTTTATTGATCTCTTAGGGGTTCTCATTCCATTTCGTGGGTATTGGTGTGTTGGTGAATCCGTGATCACGCTACAAAGGTATATAATCGTTATATTTTTTTGTTGATTGATCATATGGCAATATGGATCCGTTGTTAGGTGATGTTCCACTGCGTTTATATGTCTATTGTATGTTTATATTATTCACCATCACCTATAGTGGTATCACGAGCCATCATATGTGCCATATGATTATCGGGTATGCAAAAAATGGCTAAAACGCGTGTTTTTTGATGTTTTTTGAAACCGTTATTAAAACAGCCCTTTGGGCTCAATATTTTCACATATGAATGACCCTTAGGGTGTCTTATGATCTGTGACTTTTGGTCCTATAGCCAATGGTTTCGTATACAATTATTAACATACTTATTGGTACGTGTAAAATGGCCTAAAACGCGTTGTGTTAATCAATTTGTGAAACAATTTTAAATCAGCCCTTGTGACTATATTTTCTATGGTAAAATTATGTTTATAAGGTCCTAATTTCAGTGGGTTAAGAACCTAAGGTCATTTGACACGCGCAGCAATCGGGATTTTAATTATTGTTAATTAATTTCTTCGATTTCGTTGGCTAACGATTTAATTTTTTTTTTATTTATTTTGTTTCCATGGAAAATACATGCATGTTTTCCTATGGAGTTAGCCATCACCTTGTTTTGATCATAATATTATTGTATTATTATGTGTATATGCAAATCCGATGAAAACCTAGACCACTTGTGCCATGATTTGTTGTGATTTGTCGTTAATTTCTTATTTTGGGGTTTGCGGCATTTATGTATAAATTTTAATTTGGTTTTTACCATTGTTTATGCATTTTATAGTTTACAGATAGTAGATTAGTTGTATTTTACATTCTATATAATGTAATCAAAGCTTGGAATGGAATGCAAAAGAGTTAAAGACATAAAAGCGGAAACGGGTTGCTGGAACAAGCTACAGTAAATCGGAGTTTCCCGATGATTGGTAAGGGGTTATGGACTGAATTTTTTTTGCAGGTACACAACTCATGGGCCTCCAACTTTGTAGTTTGGTGCTAATATCATGGAAAAATCCTTTTAGGCCTCTAAATGCAGAAATTCTGGGCGGACAGATTCATTTTTCATGTGCATTATGGGGTTCTACTTGTTCTTGGTTGGTCTTGGAGCAAGTGGGAGCCCTCCGTGGTTGTGTAACAAGTCCCTAGTTGACTCTTGGTTCTCGTGATGGCTCACGAGAACAAGCATAGGTTTTTCATCGGTTGAGGTTTTGCATATTGTAGTTGTGTGTTTCTTGATTTGCTTCTTATGTATGCTATGAATGTATGTAAATTGCAAATTGTTTTCTAAAAACTTAAAACGAAACACACACCATTTTCGAACTAAGTCTTATGATTTAGTTTAACTAAGGTCAAATATGGATTTGAAACTTAAAATCATTTGTTTTCTAAATAACACTTAAACTTGTTATGCATGTTATTAACTTTATGTATTGTCCAAACTTATTTACAAACCCGATGGATATATATTAGTCATGAAAATGGACAACTCGACACACATAAATTAAACAATGATTAGCCGTTAACTTAACAAGAGTTTTTAACTTGTGCTACGAAGAATGAAGGCGTGCTTCTTTCGTACACTTTTTTATTCACATCAAAATATTTTACGCGATACAAATTTAAGTCATGCCTTCCAATCACTTGAGAACACCTGCAATTAATTTTTGCCTATGCGTGAGACCTAGGTTGAATTGTAACCCAAGGTGACCATTCTCTATGCTTGAGACCTAGATATATTCTCATACGTTCTCAAATTGGATTACTTAATCGAGTTAAGCGGTGAGACCTTGACCGAGGCAAGGATGGGACTAAACATGCCAGCTTGACACTAGATGCTTGTTCTTGGTATTCCTGGTCGAAGAAGAGGCCAAGGGTGGTGTTGGTTTTGCTGCGTTCTCGGGCGACAAGGAGCAGATTCCATCGGGTTTGTTATACCCGATATCGGACAATACTTCAGATTGTTCTCGGGTTGTTTCTTGGTTCTCGGGTCATACTAGGAGAAAGGCTGATCTTGTTTGGTTCTGGGTTTAGAGCTTAGACACGTGTTGTTTTGGGTATACGTGATACGACTAGCACTTCGGGCGTATTCGGTTTAACGTGTTTTTGTGAGCACTCATAGAGGTAATTGTTTTAATCACTTAGTTTCTTGTTTTAATTGTGGGTGACTACGAGGATTAGTTTTCTTGTTTTCCTTTTACTTTAGTTTGTTTATTATACATGTTAATTGTAATCACTTCAACTGGATCCATTATCCGCTATGTACTCGTAGTTAATGGTTAACTTAGATTCTTTAATCCCAACAAGTTCAAGCATCACCTTGCTAGAGTGCCTGACTACTTGTGGTTGGGAGAAGATGGGATGAAGATGCAAACATTTGGTATTCAATTATGGGATTGCGCATTCGCAACTCAAGCTTTAATATCAAGTAATATGCCAGAAGAATATGGGGATACCCTTAGAAAAGCCAATTTCTATCTCAAAGAGTCTCAAATTAAGGACAATCCATCTGGAGATTTCACTAAACAGTTTCAAATGTCCAGTAAAGGGGCGTGGACATTCAGTGACCAAGATATGGGGTGGCTCGTCTCAGATTGCACAGCTGAAGCACTCAAAGTTATATTATAACCAGAATTTAAATTTTTTTGACTTTTGGTGAAAATATTTGTTCTTATTTTGAGTTATCCTTGCAGTGCGTTCTATTACTATCTCAAATGCCAGACGAGGTTTCAGGAGAAAAAACAGATAACGAGAGGTTATATGAAGCTGTTAATTTCCTCTTTAGTGTGCAGTCTCCTATCAGTGGAGGTTATGGTAGTTGGGAAGGTTTTTAAAGGTTTTTATAGGTACAAGTATATAAAGGTTTTTACACCAATTAATAGTATGTGAATTTGATATTGCCAACTTTTATTTAATGTAAGTTAAGGCTAGGTAGGTAATAAATCTTTAGTTATTCAAACTCATTGAAACGTTTAATCAAGGAAGTAATAGCTTAAATAAGTCATGAGTTCGAAATACACACTACTACACAAAAAATTCATTAGGTACGGTTTTTAAAGCCTTTGCAGTGGGTTTAAAACCGCACTAATACTAGCGTACCAAAAATAAAATGGGCTTTAGTGCGGTTTCAAAACCGTAGTAAATAATGATTATTTAGTGCGGTTTTAATTATAACCGTACTCAAATGTCTTCAACAAAGAGCGATTAAATCTTTCTTTTTGCACGGTTTCTTAAAAAACCGCACCAAAAATATGTTTTTTCAAAAAAAAATATTTTCTAAAACCTGTATCCAAACACTACCATAATAAACATGTATCCAAACACTACCATAATACTTTCCGCAGCAGACCTGACATTGCAACATACACTAAAACATATAAAAGCGCTATCCATTACAAAAGTGTTAATCATCTTTTAAACGTCATCATCACCAAAATATAAAAGTGCTATCCATTACAATCGTAAAACGTTATGATCACTAAAACATAAAACGTGGACTACTGAGGAGCCATTGTTTCTAAAAGAGTACGTACAACATCCCTATAAAACTCGTTCAGTACTAGATAAGCTACTTCGTCGATCTCCAGCGGTTGTAAACGGCGTGTATCCTTCCAAAGCTATAAAAACAGCTCAATGATTTGTGCATGCAGCTGTATCCATTAATCAGCCACAGCCGGAATTATCTATTTGCAACAGCTCAATGATTTGTGCATGCAGCTGTAACCTTTGACCAGATCATACGAATAATACATCTTCATGGTAGAAAATGCAGGTTGGTTAAGAGATGAATACTGATAACTTGGTCATTTTTGTACTGGTAAAAAGTGGTCAGCTTTTGGTTACAAAATTTTAACTACTATCATTTTTTTTGTCCTTAAATTACAAAACAGGTTGCCACCCCAAATTGACCCATTTTCATATGAGTGGGTTGCTACCGCCATCTGAAGTTAACACTATGTATCTTGCAAAAACTGATTTGAGAATGAAACGATCGAAGTGGAGAAGTACCTGAGTATGAAAGCGTCCAGTACACGTGAAAGATTTTGGTGTTACGTTGGTTGTGACCTTCTCATCTTGACTGGCTTGTAATCTATTGCCATGGATCCTCTAAAAACGTTTTGCAAACCAATGGTCTCCTGACCAGGTGCTTTTTACTTCTGCAAACATGACAACAGTTTGGTATATTAGAAATACAGGTAGTAGAACATGTGGCTTGGGAACAGACCAAAAGAGGTTAAAAAGTTGTATTGCAATGGCAATAGTTTTTCTTTGAGATATTACAAAAACTATATTGTTATATGTTCTAAGTATAAATAGTTTATAAGTCCAGCTTTGGCCAATTAGCCCTTTTTAGCTAGGACAAATTTATTTTTTGAAAACTTGTATATGACAATAAGCTATTAATAAACTATTTATGCTTATTTAATTTTACCTGAAGAAGAGTGAACAATAAATCCAATCACGCAAATTATAAAGTCATATAATATTTTCAAAAAACATATTACTTCACCATTTTAAAGAGTGAACCCGATCGCTGTTAATGCTTTTAAATCCCCTACAAACATATTACTTCACCATTTCAAAGTGTGAACAAAGCGGCGCGACGATTTTACACTCTGTTTCAGCACCTAAACCTACCCATTTCAGCATCCAAACTTCAGCCCCTAAACCCATACGTTACAGGCCCTGTTTCAGCAGTCAAATCCACACATTTCAACCCCACTTCAGCCCCAAATGCACCCATTTCAGTCCCATTTTCAGCATTTAAACGCAGCCAATTCAGCCCTCGTTTCAGCACTCAAACACACCCGTCTCAGCCCCTATTTCAGCACCTAAACACCCCGATTTCAGCCCAAAACTTTGACCCATTTTAGCCCCCAAAACCACCCATTTGAGCTCCTAAACCCACTCATTTAAGACCCCATTTCAGCCCCCAAACGCAGCAATTTCAGCTTCCGTTTCAGCACCCAAACCCACCCCATTTCAGCCCCTAAACGTACCCATTCTAGACCCCACCTCAGCCCCTAAATGCACCCATTTGTAATGTGGAATACAGGTTCTTTCTACCCACCTACAATGATAACACATAGATAGAGGGAAAAAACAAAAAAATAAAACGCACCTTGTAGCTCTTCCGATGACCTCGCCATTGGAATGGTCTTTGATAATCCAATCACGTCTAGTTCCAATCCTTCCTTCACCTTGACACCAGATCTCAATTTCAAGTACCTCACTCCTACACACATAACACCATTTAGAATATAAAATTATAAAAAAAAAAATAATAAACTGTGCTGAACATATATTCAGGGGGTGTACATGATTGCAATAATGATATCTAAATACTGCATTTTGATACAACAAATAATCAGTTTGACTGTTTGGATTGAGGCAAGGTAAAGTGAGAGATATGTGTAGTACAAATAGCAGACATGTTAAAACTAATAAATCAATATACAAATTAATAAAGGTTACTAACCATATACGCTTGTTAACTTTACTTGACAAAGAGACATGCGTGGTACAAATAGCAGACATGTTGCGCCTCACATCAAGCGGATGTGACCTCATTGTAGAACTGAAAAAGAAAAGGAAAGAAAGAGATCAGTTGTGGTTATCTCATTGTTTCATAACAAAAAACAATTAAAGTTAATAAACTTAAGTGTTCAAATATAGCTACTGTGACCAAATGAAAAATACCAAATGCGATATGCACAATTCACGTTTCAAATTCCTAGAAATGCATTGTTTACAATTAAAAGCAGTGTAGCTCTTGAATGTCTTTCCAACATATTGAAACTTTCAGGGACCTGAAGCACAAAGTTAAGTAAATATGAGGTTTTACCGTGCATGTATAAAATGCATGTTAACATCAATTTGTCCAATATGAGGTTTTACCGTTAAATACTTACACTGATTCTTACAATAAGTATACTATACTAATGGAGCTTAACATCAGTTTCTCCAATAAGTACCATTGCTATAAAAGTCTCCTAAATAAACAAAATCGTCACATAGGACCAATTATCGACTACAACACCTAACTTCTTCTAGACATTTGGTTTTGCGTTTTGCCTAACAATAAGTATAACCACAGATGACCAAGTCCATTTTTTTCTTTCATGTTGTGCGTTTTAGACCAAACTTTGACCGCCACATGTTATGCCATAAAACACGACGCATATGAACTCCTTCATTAGTAAATCTATCTGACTCGCACAAAACACGATGCGTATCAACTCATTTAGTAAGTGGGTCGAAACAATTGCATTTAAACCGATTACAAAGTCACATAGCAATATCCTGTAAAAAAAAACCCATAAACAGATTTAGGACTTCATTTGTCATAATTAACCGATGTAACTTTCTATTTCTTCTGCAAAACAACAACTAATTTATTAATCTCTTCAAGTAAAGAAAACTCTAAATTGAATTCGAGTATATACCTAACAACCGCTTAACCATAAGCAACTAATTACAATAACTAACACAGTTGCTAACACATTCATAAAATATAATACGATCAATTCAGTAAACTAATAAACATGAAGAAAGTAAACCTTGAAACTGCAAACCCTTTTTTGCCCAAGGCCCGTGAAATGCGTTCCTCAAGATTTTAATGATTATTAGTTCTAAGTTGTTTACATATATCCGAAAACAACAATCAATATACATTTAAGACTTGAATAAAATTTTGAAGATGAAATCCTAGATCTAAAAGCCAATACGATTTCAAAAGCAAAAATCAAAACCTTAGATCCACAATGGTGGCTGATGAGAGATGGCAGTAAGATGTGGTGGCGTGCGTCCGAGATGAGGCAGGACCAGATGGTGCGAAGTAGATGAGATGGGGCAGGACCAGATGGTGGGAAGGAGTTGAATGGATAATGGAAAAAGAAAAGTGATAGGGTAGAGAGAGATGAGTGGCTTATTAGCCAAAGAAAAAAGAAATAAGAGGGGAAATTTTGGGGAAATTGTTAGCGGGAACAATGAGAGGGAGAAGGAAGAGCCGAAATATTTTGGGCACAAAAAATATTTAATGATTTTTTTAGCCTCACAATTTTTATATAATTTTGTTTATAAAAACCCGGGTTAATTGGTTAAACCGAATAGGGTTTTAGTGATCCAGTCTTGAAATCGACCTGGTTTTATTTTTTTCAAAATTTTTTAATAAAAGCAGGTTGACCGATCGAAAAAATAATAATAATAAATGGAACCAAGGTTGGCCGTGATCGAACCAAGTCTTGCGATGACTCGACCGGGTCGATTAAAACCAGGTTTTTAAAACATTGATAATTAGGTTTTTAAAACATTGATAAGTATGTGGTGTTACCATCTATCGGTGGAATACCCGCTGAAAATGGTGGTAGCTCGTCAAACTGGTCGTATTCTTCTTCATCAACAACATTATCAACACCAAGTATATGTCATTTACCAGGCATAACGATGTGCCATCTTGGATTGCTTGGATCTTGAACGAAAAATACTCGTGTGGCTTGCTTTGCGAGAATAAAGGGTTCGGATGCATAACCGTCAGTTTCAAGGTCGACAAGTGTGAAACCATAGTCGTCAACTTTAACACCCGAGCTATTATTTACCCACTTACACTTGAACAAAGGTATTTTGAAACAATAATAATCCAGCTCCCAAATTTCTTGTATCACCCCGTAATATGACTTTTTGGTAATCCCTGTAGAGGCTATCATTGTAACTCCACTATTTTTTACAATACTCTTTTCATCTCGCATCTTTGTGTAAAATGTATAGCCATTAATTTCATATCCTTGATATGTTTTTACTAGCAATATCGGGCCCTCTCCCAGCTTTTCCACTATTTTATCGACATTTAGTTGACCCGCGTTTGCTGCCACTTTGTCTTTTAGCCAATTAGCAAACTGTATAGCCATTAATTTCATATCCTTGATATGTTTTCACATACGTTCTTTTCAATGTGCATAACGTCGATACAATGTTGTACTTCCAAATCCTTCCAATACTCTAACTCCCAAAAAGAACCGGCCTAGTACTATAACGACTGCTCATGTTTCCGAATGGGTTGATTCCGTCTGAACTTAGCCCAAATCGAATATTTCTAATCTCTTTACTGAATTCGGGAAACTTGTTATTAATTTTTCTCCATTGAGGGGAGTCCGCTACATGCCTTAATTTCCCATCGTCTTTACGCTGATCGAAATGCCAACGCAACAATTTTGCCTCTTTTTTGTTTTCAAATAGCCGTTTAAGTCTCGGTATGATGGGAAAATACCACAATAGCTTAGCCGGAGGTCCATTTTTTGTCACATCGTCATCAATTTCATTCGGTTCTTTTTTATACCTTGATGTTTTGCAAGTAACATATGCATGCAAGTTTTCATACTTATCACCCCTATACAACATACAATCATTAGGACATGTGTGTATTCTTTCAATTTCTAGTCCCATTGGACACATTAACTTTTAGCTTGGTATGTAGAAATGGGTAACTCATTATTCTCGGAAGTAGTCTATGTATAAAGTCTAATAGCTTGAAGCTACTATCACTCCAACTACTACTTGATTTTAATTTTAACAACTCCAAAATAGCAAAAGTATGGTAAAATTCTTACAACCATCATACACGGTTTCTACGTCATCAAACAATTGTTGTAAATCTTCTTGATCAATATCACCATTAGCCTCTAAATCATGCAACATCTCATTTAAATTTTCATGTTTGTCATTAATGTAAGAATCATTCTTCTCATTAGCATTTGATACATGACTCGATGTGCTATTATCAACCAGTGATTCTCCATGGTTTGACCAACAAGTATATATACGGACAAAACCATATTTGAGCAAATGGTATTCAATCGTTTTGATATCATTATATGGTACAAAATTTTTACATTGCGAACACGGACAAAAAATATCAATATCTCCCTTAGCCACTCGGTTAGACTCAGCAGCGATAAGAAAACTTTGCACTCCATTCACAAATTTTGGGTCATTAATGATACGGATTCGTATACGAGTGGGTAAAAACAATAAACCTAGTCGTAACCCTAGTGGCAATCGTTCTTGGCCAACGAAGCAACGATCGTCGGCGTTGTTCTCCGGCCGACCGAATGAACAAGAAAACAAAGATGTTTTCGAAAGAAATTATTTATTCCAAATCGTAACATTCTGCCGTACATCCATTTCGTTCCATCGAAAATTTAAAACAACATAATAAATCGTATGCATGTAAGAATGAAACATATGTGGTAACATGTGGCACATCTAACCCACCTTTTGAATATTTTATCTCATATGCGTATCGTTCTAGTGGGTTGACTATTTAGAGAAAAAGCGGCATCATTTCCTCAACTCCCAGTATGCGTATAAAACGCAAACTCAAGGAGTAAAGAGAAATGTATACCAATTTTTCCTTGAATAGTCAACACACTATAACGATCGCACCCTAAATGAGACAAAATATTCAAAAGCGATCCCAACGGGACCGCCCAAATTAATCTCTATTAGATTAGTTTCGGACGGGTATCAACTAATTTCATATAAGGATCTACTTATAACTTCTAGATGCACATGTTATATATACACAAATAAACATATTAACTACATACATACATACATACATATATAAGTTTAGAACTAACAACATAAAGATAAATAATTTTACAAATAACAAAAAAAGTTTATAAACTCACCTTATGATGCGAACTTTTCTAAAATGAGGTGAAAGCTCTAATTTGGATACATGATGAAGAAGTTTGTACCTATACAAATATCAAAAATATATTAGTTAAGCATAAAAAAGTTATAATGAGTAACTATTACCTTTTTTGTAGTTTTGATTTGAGGGAAGGATGAATATGAGTAAATGTGGTGTATTGAATGAAAGTGTGTGGGTGTTGGGAGATATGGCTGCAGGTTTCCGTTGAGGAGACAAATATTTTGAATTTGTTTTTGGTGCGGTTTCTATAAAACCGTATCAAAAATGTTTATTTAGTGCGGTTTTAAAAAACCGTATCAAAAACTTTATTTGTCTTGTTTTAAAATAACCGTACCAAATAACAAAGGAAATTTAAAACCGCACCAAATAGCTATTTCTTGGTACGGTTTTCTAAAAACCGCACCAAATGGATTTTTTGATACGGTTTTCATATAACCGTACCTAAAGAGCGTACCAAAAAATACTTTGTGTAGTAGTGACATTTAAATATTAGGGAGATAATTTCCGTTTGTTTAGCAACCTAAGTGATAAAAAAAAATGTTACTAGAAGTTGCCACAATTAGAAAATACATGTCTGTGAGACTGCAAAAGTTCTACATGGCTACGTTGAATTATCAGTATTCCCACAAGATATAGAGAATTTCTCATTTTTATTTACACTATCTGCAGAAAATGAATCCTTCTGAAGTGTTCGCCGACATTGTTGTTGAAAGAGAGTAAAGTCCATCCTTGCCTTTTGGGGTAATCTGATAGATATATAAGACGCTAACATTTGTTTTTTTTTTACTTTGGATGATCTAATCAGTCACATTGAAAACACTTCGTCAATAATCCAAGCTCTAATAGCCTTCAAAATTCTACATCCAACACATTGGAAGGAAGAAATAGAGATTTCAGTCACAAATGCAGTGCGCTATCTTGAGGAAAAACAATGGCCTGATGGTTCATGGTAACCTATTGGCCTAAACCTAATCACTTTTAACATTCATTAGATAACTTAATTTCTTAGCATCCAAGTTACATGTCAAACAATTAATGAAATTCTCTATACAGGTATGTGTATTGGGGAATATGTTTCATATATGGCACATTCTTTGCACTAGCAGGCTTAGATTCTGGTGGAAAAACATATAACAACTGTGAAGCAGTTGGTAAAGGTGTCAAGTTTTTACTGTCAATACAAAATGAAGAAGGTGGGTGGGGAGAGAGCTACAAATCATGTACTAGTGAAGTGTACAGGGACGGAACCAGGGGGTGTCTCGGGGGGTCCCGGGACACCCATGAATTTTTGTCTCGTAGTGTTAATTTTGTTATAAAACCTCTATTTTTTTTAAATTCACCCGGTCCTAAAAAGTTGTGCATGTAGTCTTGTTTGATTTCTCATGAATGCACCTGGTGACTTTGTCTTCTGGTTCCGTCCCTGGAAGTGTACACACCGTTGGTTGGAAATCGGACAAATCTAGTTCAAACTTCATGGGCCATGCTCGGGCTAATGTTTGATGGACAGGTGGAGAGAGATCCAACGCCCTTACATAAAGCCGCAAAGCTCTTGATTAATGCACAAATGGATAACGGAGATTTCCCTCAACAGGTAATTTTAGTAGTACAACTTAAGCTATAACTACTAACTACTACGAAGTATGAACCCACATGAAGTTTTCACTGTCTTTTCTAAAAATAGGTCAGTTTAGAGCTATATAGGTGCCATATTGGCTATTGATCCCTTATTTGTGTAATCAACCGACATTTATCTACAGGAATTTACCGGAGCCTTCTTAAGGAGCTGCATGATACATTATCCGCGGTACAGGAATCACTTTACACTACGGGCACTTGCAGAATATCGCATACGTCTTTGGACAAATGACCCTAAATTACTCATGTTCCAAACTTGAAAGAAACTGTCCCAGTGCAACAATATATATACTCTATAATGTGATGATCATAAATGTTGTTTTAATTGTGATGAATAAGACGACTTCTGCTACAAATAACTATGTGCAGCAACATAAATTTGGTTTGATCTATGTGTATTTGAACGTGATTCTACCATGTAGCACTGTGATAATATCACACGAATTATTTTGTGCACACACCAACTTTTATTTTTATTTTTCATGCATCACATATATAATTCATGGTATCAATCTCTTTTTACGTATACTTTGCTTTATGCATATTATTTTACTAAATGCATGGTCCCATTCAACATGTATCTTGTCACGTCAAAAATAACTATAAGTTATACTTTCAAAAAAATAACTATAACACAACTTTTTTATAATTAAAAAAATTAGTTAATTAATAAAAAATTAGCAAAAGAATTTCCTGTCTTTTGTGTGTTTCTTTATTTTTAGTTTTTTCGGTCTTTTCCAATTTTTTGCGAGTTTTTTACAACCACCCTAATTGTGAAATAACAGGTTTAATTTATAACGATTTTCGCAGAAGTTCCAGATAGTTTATTAATCTTTAGGAAGCACCAGGTTGCTAGCAATGTATTCTCATGCCTTTTTATAACTTAACCAATTAGAAGCATTTAACCCAAGAGACCAACTACCGTTCGCATTTGTGAGAGACCATATGTACCCAAATTAAGATGAATAACAATATGTTTGATTTAGAGGTATAGTATTTGAGCATGTTGCAGACACAACATCAAAAAGAGTGGGTCCATCATGACCTAACCGACTAGAACCAAGAGGGCTAGCCCTTATTTGGCTGCTAATGATTCTAGTTGTACCAAATGTGATAGTTACTTGGAAGAAATGTGGGGTGAATCTCGTGGTTGATTGATGGTGGCAACATACCATTGCTAGCTTAGCTCATCGGTGTCTAGTCTCTAATTTTTGGTGTAGGGTCAATCGATCATCGATTGATTTGTTCATGCAATGTGCATAATTGTGGCTATTTCTTGAGCCTTTGGTTTATATGCCAGCGTGTTGTACCTTTCAGTTTATATGATTTATAGTCATCCAGGCCGACTTTGTCAATGCCTTAATTAAGGTTATTAGCGTTGCCATTTAATTAGTAGCTAAAATCGCTTTTTGTTAATTACTCTTCTAATTATTTGAAAACTATATACAATCACCACTTCATATTTTCCTTTATAATTTGGAGCGATACCTTAAATATTTAAATACAAACCTCTGTAGAAAAGCGACTTGTCCGTTGTTCTGATAATTCCTAAATTTTTTGATCTTAATGTCCAATTTAAGTACTATCAATTAGCAACAAGGCACACGTAAAAATTTAAAATATATAAGAAAAAATATAAAGAATGGACAAGTTATACATAACCCTTAAAATGATTCTAATACCCCCCTATTTATTTTTTTATTTTATTTTTTTTTAAATTTGTTTTTACTATAAAACTACAAATCCAGAAGTACGAAACAGAAAATATAAATCTTGACATGACAAAAGTATTAAAAGACAAAAAAATGTGGAACATAACAAAAAATACGAAATATAAAATGATAAAAAATGTCTTTGTCCTCTTAATAGAGGATGAAAGTGGGCTGGGGTACCAATAGCATCACCTTATAAAGAAACGAGTCTATGTCCGAGATAGTGTCATCTCAACTTAAAGGAGAAAACTTTATCCGCTATGACTCAAGTTTGTTGCTCTAAGAGCACAAGGTATGGGGTGTCATTGTTGAGCCATTGGTGTGCCAACCTTACCGGCCAACATGCCAAACTTGTGCCAAATGCACTCATTTGTGTTTTGAGCCACTCCACTAGCTCAACCCAAATGCACCTTTTGTGTGTGTGTGTTTTTTTATTGTGAGTGAGTGGTATATTTGGTGAGGTATTTTGCGGGACATACAGATGATGTTAGTGGTGTGTTATGAGGGAGGGTTGTTTGAGTTATTGGTGTGTTATTGAGAGGTGTATGATGTGGCGCTGAAATGTCATACCAATAACGTGTTATTGAGTCCTTGCATACCTTATGCTCTAAGAAAGTAATTAGAAACAAACATGCATCAAACAGTACCTCCTATTCATAGAAATCTCATTAACTTCTTTATGTTATTCTTTCTTTATCATTTCCTTAAACAAGAATTACGATGTAGAACTTAAGTATATCGATGCCAAGGTGACTCTCCTTACTTGTTTAGTATGAACAACTTAGTTCGGCACGAAAGGAAGAGAACAAAAAATCGAAAATGCTTGAAGGCATTTCCTTAACCAGCAAAAGCAGTACAACAATCGCTGCTTTCGCAGACGAAATTTAAGGTCTTTCGCCGGGGACATCTCCCCGGTAAATGGTTTTCCCGGGGACATGTCCCCGGCAAAAAGGCCCCGGTAATACCTGCTCGGGAATACTTTTCCCGGGGACTGTTTACCACTTTTACGGAGGCCACGTGGGTCCCGCAGCCGATTGTCTCCAGTCAAACATATCCGACGTGGCACGTGTTTTTTCCGGGGACTCGTCCACGGAGAATCTATTTTGGAACTTCACGTGGCACTTGTTTTGCCGGGGACATGTCCCCGGTGAAGATTGTAACCACTGTTGAGGCTAACTCTTTCTCCGGGGACATGTCACCGGGTAAAGTCGTAATTTAAATATGCTTAGAACCTTCCCGGGACATGTCCCCAAGAAACAAGTGACCCACTCGCGAATATTGTCGCAAAATGGGCAATTTTCAGATTTTTTCCGAAAATTTTCCTGAAAAAATATACAACCTGTTATCATAATATGCCAATCCACAACCTGTTTTACCAATGTCACAACCTATTTTAATATGCCAATCATAACACAAATTCGCTAAACATAATATCATATATACAACATAGTTATCCTTGACCAAAATCGCCAAAACGGTTGCTAAACCGTTAACGCATGATCATCTACAAAACTACCTATCCGCAAATGGTCCAAAAGTATAATAGTATATATCAACAAGATAATTATAATAAATAAATAAATAAATCAATAAATAAATAAATAAACAAACAAATAAACACATTTAACCACTCGATAACAATTTCATTCAAATAATTAAGTGTTGTTCTACAAATTACAATTCGAGATTAATCTTCTACATCATCAACATAAAATTCAACATTATTAGTATTGTCATCTTCATTCTCGTGGCCATCATCATCATCAGATGCTAAATCATGAGGAACGTGATCATCAAAATCAATATCATCTTCGTCTTCCACAATAGTGATAATTGGTGGTGGTGCCTCAACTTCCGCTGGTTGAACATCTATATTTATAATGTTATAATCCAACTGATCCAACTCAGCAGAGTGTGATATGTGATGAGTTGTTGTCATGTACAACATCCCGGTTGTCTTCTACCACAATGATATCCGGGTTCCAAATCTTTCGATGATAAGAATCTTGGACGGCCTTCCAATTACCACGCTTACCCGGAAATCAAGGTAAAGACTTGTGTTGCTTATGTTGCAAGAATGAATGGTTCGCTTTGAAACGATACATGATCGGTCATAATTTGTATAATGTTGTTTCTATAGGTACAATTTTAGGCGATTAGTGTTATTAGTGTCGAACCATTTGACTTTAAACAACACAACATTGAATGAAATATATGAAAACTCGAGAATCTCTTCAAGTCGGCCATAATGCATTCCTCCATCGTGGTTAGGAGTTGAAATTCACTGTTTTGAGTTGAACAACGAAATCACGGTCGTGTACAAGAACTTCACACCGCTGACTACGCAAGAGTTGATCGAGACCTGCAGACATGATGGTCCACAAGCCAAAGCGAATAACTCGTCGGTACAAATTAGGTCCTTCAGTACTTTTAATTCACGAATCTATGAAAAAGTTAAGAATAGATAGATATGAGTAATAGTCGTTATTTATACAGGTAATACATACAATAAGTCTACCTTCATCTCAAACCAAATGAGAAACCCTTCTTCCAAGTCTCGCTAGGAAATGCCCCGTAAATGTTCATGATATTAGAATAAGTCGTCGAATAACAAATTACGTGAAACAAATTTTGAAATAAAAGCGTACCTCTTGCACGCATTCATGTATGGGTCGATTTCATGATCGTTGTGTAGTACGTACCATACTACTTGCTTCATTGTGTCGCTTTAAACCGAACTAATGATTGTTTACCATTCTTTTGCGGATCGATCGAAACACCTCAAATCGATTAGTTGGCCTTGGACCGTCCTCATTCCGGCCGGACGATTAAATCTCGCCTCAACACCCGAAAATAATGCGAATGAAGTTAATGCTTCATCGACAATATAACCTTCCGCTATTGAACCTTCGTGCTTGGCTTTATTTCGACATAATTTTTGAGCTTTTTCATGTATCTTTCAAATGGATACATCCACCTCATGTAAACAGGACCGCCTTCAATAGCCTCTTCCGGTAGATGAATAACCAAGTGAATCATAATGTCAAAAAGTGGAGGATATATTTGCTCGAATCGCACAAAATATTGATCGCTTGATCTCTAGCTTTCAACATGTCATTCACCATCAAAGTTCGAGCGCATATTTGTTTGAAGAATGAACAAAGCTCGATTATTGGTGTTATGTGGTTTGGTCCTTCAAGTAATTTTGAAGTCCAAGCAGAAGCAACCGTTGCATCATTATGTGACGATCATGGGCCTTCAAGCTCGTTATGTTGCAATCGTTGTCGGTCACTTTATGCTTGAAGTTAGATCCAAACCCATCGTAGTTTAACACCTTTGATGAATTAAGAAAAAATCGGGATATTAGAATAAGTTGTCGAAATGAATACGCGAATTAATTCGAACAAAGAAATTTTCAAATAAAACGCGTACCTTTAATGATTTGACAAAAAGTTTTCTTTCTTGGTTGTGAAAGAGTACGAGGGATGAGGCTTAGAGCACTTCCGCTTCCTTTATTGACGAGCCACAAGTCAAGACGAATATTCAAATTTTGTAAGTCTTGTCTTGCCTTGTTGGTGTCTTTTGATTTGTCATTCATTAACAAAGTACCCAACACACTCTCACACACATTTTTTTCGATATGCATGACATCTAAATTGTGTTTTAGTGTAAGAAAAGACCAATACTCTAGCTCGTAGAAAATGCATTTTTTGTCCAATTCAATTCACGATCTTGATCACGTTTTTTTCCGCACCCCATATATTGGATGTTTCCGAGACACGTTTAGGCAATCTTCTTAGTTGATCCAAGATGTCATCACCGGTAAATTTTCTAGGAGGGTTTGTATTATCTACCTCAGTATAGAATGCCCTTCATTATTCCGCCATTTAATTTGTTTTGCTTAAGAATCTTCATGACCAACATAAGCGGTTTTGTTTAACACGCGCATAGTCGAGTGTCTTCATTACATGCCGGACATGCCATGTAACCTTGCCCACTCCACCCGGACAAACTACTTGAGCGGGAAAGTCATTGATAGTCCATAAAAGCGCCGCTTTCATACAGTCGGTGCTTGTAATAAAGATCCTTAGTCCGGACTCCATCTTTCCATAAAGTCTTTAGGTCATTAATCAAAGGCCTCACGTAAATATCAATATCCTTCCCCAGTGATTTGGGGCCCGGAATTAACAATGTCAACATAAGAGAAGTCTCTCATACATATCCGTGGAGGCGATTGTATGTGGTTAATATGACCGCCACATGTCAGATGATCGACTAAGGTTTCCGTGCGGATTGAAACCATCGCAGCCCAACCCTAACCGGACGCTTTTTTTCTTTAGCAAATTCCTTCAATACTTGATGTCAAATTTCTTCCATGCTTGACCATCAACCGGTGTTGCATCTTACTGTTCTCCATAGACGCCCCAGACGCATGCCAAGTCATATGTTTTGCGGTGTGTTTAGACTTGTACAAACGTTGTAGTCTAGGAATGATAGGAAAGTAACGCAACACCTTGTTAGGAACTTTCTTCCCAGTGTGTTCTTTTCTTTCCATCTACTAGCACCGCAGACGGACAAGTCTGCAAATCTTCGTTACCGCCCCGATATAAAAAGCAATCATTTACACAAGCATGTATCGATTCATATCCTAACCCAATAGTTTTAAATGTCTTCTTTATTTCATAGTATGACGATGGCATCTTGTATCCTAGAACCAAGCGGAAAACTTCCTTGAATAAAGTTAGGAACTCATTAAATGTGGTGTCACTCACTTTACCTTTGACCTTGATGTGCGTAATCTTTGCCATAAAGTCTAATGAAGACATCCACTCACACTGGTATAGTTTTTCGTTGGCGGTGGCAAGTAACTCCTCATACTCATTACGTTGAGGAATTGCGTCGTTAGTTGTCTCGCCAATATTTCCTTGAGTTGGATCATCCGATTCGTTATTCGGACCAATATCATGAAGGAACTCAGCCATGTCACTCATCCTGTGGTGTCTTGTGTTGTGTACGGTTGTTCGCCATTCGGCTCACCATGATTATACCATTTCGATAACTATGGTCCCACCATTTGTGTGTATGTGGTCAAACAAAATTGTGCTTTATCCAGCTTTACGTTTAAACAAAGAGCACAGGGACATTTTATATTCCCATCAATATTCACCAAGGACTTGCACCGCTTTGCGTAAGCTCTAAGACCAACTAAGAATTCTCTCTTGTACGCGTGCTAGTGAGACCCAACTTTTATCAATTGGCATAACTGCGTTTTAATGAAGCAACAAATAATTATATAGACTTAAAATGTTCACCTAATCCAACTATGGAAGGCAATCCTAACCCACTCTTTGAATGTTTCGTTCATATATGAATGCGTATAATTGAATTTACTATTTGAGAAAATTTGAAGATTTCCTCAACTCCCCAAATATGTGCATTAAAGACATATTCGTAGGAGTAAAGGGAAACAATGTCGAAATTTTCACAAATAGTAAATCAATTATACGCATTCATATCCTAAATGAGACAAAACATTCAAAAGCACAAAAAGGGACTTTCCAAATTAATTTCTAATAAATTAATTTCGGACGGGTTTTCTATAAGATGATTAACTTCGGACGGGGACTTTCCGAAATTAATCACTAAAGTCCTAAAATCATTTACAACAGTTCACGAGTATTAACAACAAAAATTAACAAAGTTAGACAAAAAAATACCGATTGTGGTCTTGGCTCTCGGCTAGCTGGTCTCGGCTGTGGTCGCGGTTTGCACTCCAGACTGACAGTAGACACTATATTCCTACAAGTAAAAAAGCAACATGTTTATTTACTTAACCTTAACTACTTAACTACTTTACTGGCAACTAAAAACTGACTTAATAACAAACCAACAAATAACAAACCAAATAACAAACCAACTTTACTGGCAACTTTACAAATTTCTCAAAAATGGTCCAAAGAAAGAAAACATTATGTCTAACCTTAGTCTTATGAATCAAGAAGATAACCAAAAACTATGAATACAAGATAGAAATCAAGAAGATCAAGAAGATAAAGAACTTAACTTGAATGTGCAAGATAGAAATCAAGTGGAGCAACTATGGTACGTGTTTGGTGATGAAGATGAAGTGGAGCGAGAAAAATTGCGTTTTTGGTGGGTTTATTTTATCCCACTTATGAAAAGAAGACCAGTTAATAATTGAGGTGATTTTCCCAATTAGTTTTCGCCGGGGACATGTCCCCGGAGTAGATAGTAGTTTGTCTTCTAGCAATATTTTTTATGGCGGGATAAAGTAAAAAGGTGGGAGGGAAAATAAAAAATTCGTGAATAGTTTTTCCGGGGACATGTCCCCGGCAAAATGAGTTTTAACCAATATATTTATTAAAAAAATATTTATTATCATTGTCAATAACTAAAAATAATAACACATCAATTGGTATACGTATCATGTTAAACGACCGAGTATAGGTGCTATGGTATACGTATCATGTTTAACGACCGACTATAGGTGCTATGGTATACGTATCATGTTTAACGACCGACTATAGGTGCTATGGTATACGTATCATGTTTAACGACCGAGTATAGGTGCTATGGTATACGTATCATGTTTAACGACCGACTATAGGTGCTATGGTATACGTATCATGTTTAACGACCGACTATATGTGCTATGGTATACGTATCATGTTTAGTGACCAAGTATAGGTGCTATGGTATACGTATCATGTTAAACGACCAAGTATAGGTGCATTGGTATATGTATGATCATGTGTAACGACCGAGTATAGGTGCTATGGTATACGTATCATGTTAAACGACCAAGTATAGGTGCATTGGTATACGTATCATGTTAAACGACCGAGTATAGGTGCTATGGTATACGTATCATGTGTAACGACCGACTATAGGTGCTATTGAAAGGTTTATGGATAATTATTAATATATGTATGACCGGATTCGAACTCGAGACTTCGGGATTGCACACATTACGTATGAGAATCAATGTATAAATAATTAATATATAAAATGTTATATTTAATTATTTGATCACGAAATAAATACTTAATGATATTTAATATTTGACGAGTTTTGATTATCGGTCATTAAATGTCAACGGGATATGAAGAAAAGTTAACAAGTCAAGAGAAGGTTTTAGGAATCCTCTTTTGGGCTTGTGTTTGGTCGAAAACTATAGAATCCCACATCGGATACTATAGCAATCTTGACATCTACCATAAGGCTATAAATACATCCCCATGTATTCATCCTTTGGTACACTAGATTTCAGTAAAGGCCAAACTTCTTCTTTCTTCCCTCTTGTTCTTGGTCGACGAAGTGAATCCCCATTGTAAGGGATTTACAAGTGACCTTGAGCATAACAAATGTGTTTGGTTAATCTATTGTGATCAAGAACCTAGCTTTTCTCATTGATTCGCTACTAATACGTGTGTACAAGAACGAAGAGCAAATACACTTGTGTTTGCATATCTTGGGTATTCGACATCTAAGGTGGTCGAATTATATAAACCCTAATTTATTAGGGTTTAAGGTTTCTTGGTACTTGATCTTAATTGGGGGTTTTTTCATAAACCCTAATTGCATTGATTCGCAAAAGGTACGCATATACTTTTAATTCGGTTAATTCGCAAAAGGTACGCATATACTTGTCGTGGGATCGGGCGTGGATGCTTTTGCAGTTTCTTAAGTTGGACACTTCAAGGGATGACATAATTAAAAATAAAGTAATCTAATGCTACTTTAAATATTTGTGTATTCTTGGAATGACATAAATAGTTTATTAACTTGAAAATTAATTAATTGAAACCATGGCATGGTGTTCATAATAACTTTAAATTATACATGGTTATGTGTTTTGTATAAACTCACAAACATGAAGTCTTTTAAAGACTTATAATATAAAGTATGATATTATAATCATTATGTCTTTTGACTTAGTCAAAGAATACTTATGTTATAAAGCATGCAATTGGCTTAAATATTCTATTATACCATTAAGTTGACTTAGTTGGTAAATAGGTAAGCCAAAAGGAATATGTTTATCTTACATATTGTTAGATTGTCTTACAATATTAATTCTAATGAAATATTGTATGTATATGGAATGTTCAGTTAGAAGAATCAAACATTTGTTATATTGTTTGATTCAAGATAACAATATCTTCTTTTCTTCCAAAAGCTATCAAGGTTAGAAAATTGAGTATTGATTGGATATACTTAATAAAACTCAAAACCTAGAAGATTAATAAGACACCATTTTAGTATGGAATGTGATGAATCACATTGAGTCTTATATTAAAGTTCTAATTTGTTAAAACTACTTATGGAGTAGGTTATTAATGAACAAGATTTATGAACTATTAATGTGATTTGTAATATCCCAAAAGAAAACAATTTAGTGTTGTTCTAATGGCTAAAGTATTTATAGATAGTCTTTAAATTACAAAAGCAAGTGGGAGTTTTGTTTAGATCTTGAAGAGATTAAATTACAATTACAAAATACATAATCTTCGAAATACACTAGTAAGTATCATCTTGAGGTCTATCGATTTGACCTCTCATGATGGAATTCTCATTCATAGATCCACAAGGATATCTCGGATATTTGATATGATGAGAAATAAGAATTACGGGATCATGGTAAACTGTTAATCATAATGATATATTTACCTAATATTTAATTGTGGTAAATTATTCATACTATGAATGTTAAGATGTTGTCCAAAAGATAAATCAACTTTGGAAACTTGGTTTATCTTAATGAAGATGAGTTTTGTTCAAAAGAAGGAAAATCCTAGTGGTTTAAATCTTTGAGTAGAAATCATATGGACAAAATTGTACATGTGTTTAATGCATGACTTGTGACAAGATTATTAATCACACTTAAGCAATTAACTGTGATTGAATATTCTTTCCTTGGCACATTAAATATATAATGATTATAATTGTCATACTTATTTTCATTAATATGAAAAATGACAATGGAATATTAAAACTCTTTCTTGTGTGATTGCTTTTGCGAGGACGATAAGTAATACAAATGAGTTTTATGAATTCACATAATCTTTGAAAATGTACAAGCGGCAAGAATCCATAAATGGATATATGCTTGCATCTATGAGATGATTCTTATGTTTAACTATTAAATCCTAGTTTTGGTTTAAAATTAAAATAAGATAATTTCTACGTATTCCTGAAAGCTAGTGGGAGTATTATGTTTATTTTATTTAAATCTTATATGTTGTGGGTAGTAACATTCCATCTAAGCTAAATGTTAAGTTTTAGTTTGGAATGGAACTTCACTTGAAAGATTTAGAAAATAAGACATACAACCTTGGAATATATGTTTATTATTAATAAACATGTGCGGTAAAATAAATGAGTCTAATAGAACATGATATATCATTTGGAAAATGGATATGTAGAACATGAATTAAATCTTTGTTTGACATAAGGATTTTTCATGTACATCATGTTACTGTTGTATCATGCTTGAATGCAAGATGATTTGACAACATTTATATCTAATGAAGTTATTAGATAACTAGTGTAATGAATATTCTAATAGAATATATTTGAATCTAGAATTACATTCCTCAACCTGGAATTGCTCTCAAAATTCTATGGATGAGCAATACAGCAATTGTTGCGTAATTGTCATAGCCAACAAACTTGAAAGTTTGGAAGGCATCAAACATTACACTATAGATATTGAAGTTTACGGAAATTTTAAAGAGCATATTGTTGTTTGTATACAGTGATGCTGGTTTAATTGAGATGACACTCAATACTAGTCATGGGAGGATTTCATCCTTGTAAATGGCCATGTGAACTAGTTGTGCTCAACTAAGAGCATTGTTGCATTATACAATAAAGAATAAGAATACTTTAAACTTTAAAAATGTTTGAAAGTTTGATTTTCATAAATTGGTGGTTGAGGATGTCACACATTTTATGAAATATTATGTGGCAATATCAAGATATTTTGAATGCACACATACAAGAACTTAACTAGTTGAATTCTTGAAATAAGTATTCTCAAAATTCCGATAGATCAAAGTTAGTTGAAATTATGCCTTGTCAACAAGTATGATTGTCATTACTTGAGGCATAATTCATTAACCAGTATTATCATGCATTGATCTATTTAGTATTTGGATAAGGGATGTTATGAACAAATATTATTTAAATGAAATAAAATATTGGTTATGTTTATTTTTTTATTTTCTTAATATTATATCCTATATTTGCATGTTTAATCCGTGAATAACTTATGTTATTCTAAAAGTCCGTTGTCAATCAATGATGTGGGAATGTCATTGAATTAAGACAAATCTGAGTTTTGGTAGAATATACTTTAAGTATATTGATGCGTGGGACATGCCAAATTCACATGATATTCAATGAATTGAATATAAGACAAATCCCAACTTTACATGATGATACTTTATGGATCTTTGTCATTAAGTATATCATGAAGTGTTTATCCTCAGACTTGAGATACCAGATAACTGTTATGAATGTAGTGCACTTGTGTAAGATAGTCTAACGCTATCCGTAACTGGTAGTTATAAGGGCTATTTTCGGAAGTGTTACAAAGTTCATGAGTTATGTTTGTAGTCAAGAGAATTTGTTCATTGAATTTGTTTCAAAGCATAATACTATATTTGGGCCCTCGTAGGGTTGACAAGATATTTGTAAGGCCTTACCCAAGATCTATCCGGAATACGTTCGATGATTTGGTAATCTTGTTCAATCAAATACAACGAGAAATGTAATATTAACTTATGAAATGACTTAATCCATATTCATAGTTAATGTAGTATTAGTAACAAAGGATAAATAAAATGATGAATCATTAAATGGTTTTTCCGGAGACCATACTCGATTCGATCCGGAGGCATTGGCAAGCTAGACTAACCAATGTCATTACTATATTAAGTAATACCCAGTGGGAGCCGAAGGTTTATGGATAATTATTAATATATTTATGACCGGATTCGAACTCGAGACTTGGGATTGCACACATTACGTATGAGAATCAATGTATAAATAATTAATATATAAAATGTTATATTTAATTATTTGATCACGAAATAAATACTTAATGATATTTAATATTTGACGAGTTTTGATTATCGGTCATTAAATGTCAACGGGATATGAAGAAAAGTTAACAAGTCAAGAGAAGGTTTTAGGAATCCTCTTTTGGGCTTGTGTTTGGTCGAAAACTCACTACAACAAAAGTGGCTTTTAGGACCCTTTGTGGGACGGTATGATAATGGAGTCCTAAAAACTGCTTAATAGGACATATGAGCGTTTAGGGTCCTTTTAAATATTTGCTACTTAGGCGATGTCCTAAAAGGTATATAATAGGATGGTCGATGATTTGGGGTCCTATTATCATATAACTTAATATGACACTTAAAATATGGGTCCTAATAAATTACCTTTATAAGACGTTTATTCATTATGGTTGTATTATAATAAACCATAATAGGACACGTGAGTTTTGAGTCATAAGACATCGCTAGTTAAAACGCTTATTCACAAAAAGTTTTATTTAGCAAAATTTAATAGGACCTTTGACACGCCGGTATTATAACGTTAACCTTTATAGGACGCTTATGTACAATGGTTTTATAACATCATTTTTTAAAACGATTTTTGCAAAAGTTTTATTATAACAAAACTTAATAGGACCCTTAAAGGATGCATATTAATTATGGTTTTATTACAATACACCATAATAGGACACTTGATATATAAGTCATAAAACATTAATTATTTAAAACGCTTATTCGCAAAACGTATTATTAAAACATAACTTAATATGACAGTTGACACTTGGGTCCCATAGATTGATACACCATCATAAGACACTTGATATTTGAGTCATAAAACATCGGTTTTATGGAACACTTATTCGCAAACGTTTTTTATAAGAAAAGTGAATAGGACCTTGACAATAGCGCCTTATAACGTTAACCTTTATATAACGCTTATTCATAATGGTTTGTTTATGATACACCACAATATGGCACATCTTTTAGAGTCGTAAAACATCCGCTTTTTATAACGCTTATTCGCTTTTATAGAACGCTTAATTGCAAAAGTTTTATTTGAACACAAATTAACAGGACCCTTGACAACTGTGTCTTTTAACATTAACCTTTATAGTACGCTTATTTGTTGTGGTTTTATTATCCTACGCCATAATAGAACACTCCTTTATTTGAGTCATAAAACATCGCTTTTTAGAACGCTTATTTACAAAAGTTTTATTTAAACATTAGTTAGTATGACACTTGATACTGGGTATCAAAACTTGATACACCATAATAGGACACTTGATATTTGAGTCGTAAAGATCGCTTTATGAAACGCTTATTCACAAAAGTTTTATTTAAACATTAGTTTTATGCCATGTAGGATTTCCACTAAATCCTTATTATAATAATACTTCCCTATTATTTTTCCCCAATTATAAACCCTAAATAAATAAAAACATAAAATGTCTTCCTCCTCAAATAGAAGTAATCACCACCACCACCAACACATTGTGAACCAAGAATTAGGCGACTTCGAGGACAATTGATTTCCTTTTCATGCTTTTCTTGATGTGGTTGCGTATGATAACCATTTGAAGCTCAAAATCATCACCTATGTCAAGTCGTGAAGATGAGTTAAGCTCAAAATCATCTTGGGCTGATTACTTTCCACCTAATTGGAAATTCAAAGGATTAACAAAGTCGAAGCCAAAAGTCAAAAGGCAAGAAGTCAAAAGGCAAAATGTTGAACAAGTTGAAGAAGTTCCGGTAAAAGGATACAAGTGTTAGGTCTTGCTAACAATGTTACTTGGGATGCAATAAAAAGAAGACATTTGAGTCAAAAACCATCGTGATAATGTGTTATCTGTCTTTGTATTGTTATATGTCTCAATATTTTGGAAGTTATGTATGGGTTATCTGTCTTTGTATTGTCCTTATCTATCAATGATAATGGTTAATTTGGTGCATTATTGCTGTACTATACTAAGCCGTAATTGCACTCACAAAATAAACTAGGCTTGATTAAAAACAAAAATGACCGAGTGCAGGCATCTCATCTAATGGGGTGATTAGCGCACCAAATGAAAGCAACAAGATAAGATCTAGAATCCCAATTAAGCTCGAATTCTCTAGTCAAGAGTACAAGCTACTAAAGGAAACAAAAATGTAAGAGAAACAACAAAGGAATAAGCGTAAATTAAGCTCTTAATATGGGCATTTGAGCCAAACAAAGGATAAGCCATATTGACCCGTTTGACCCATTTGAGCCAAACACCCTTGCTGTGGTTGTATAAGAAAGAGTTATACAAACAAGAATGAGGATTGTCATTGATTCTTAACAACTAATTTTACATAAAAACAGGGACTATTATTATTTAGCTAATTGAAATCATTAAGCTTCTTCAACTGGATCTTCTTCATCGGCAATAACTAAGTCATTGTTGTCCACAACGGTTCCATCGAAACCACCTCTAACCAATTCAATATCCATTGTTTCGTCATGTTGAGGACACATAAATGAGTCACCCCGCAAATGTGTTTCCACGTCATCAAGACTTGTTTGTTCATCCATGTCATAAACATGTCCGGGCGCCGCCTTGATCACAACTTGCCATCCTTTGTCAACACTATCTCGCAACGTAAAATACTTGATGTGCTTGAGAAGTTAGTATAAAAGGCTCGTTATGAGCCTTCAATCCTTCAAAATTCAATAGAGTAAACCCGTTGTCATCTTCTTTTTCCTTGAACCATTCAAATCCAATCACAATCGAACAAAACTACTTTCTTGTCAATACCATACTCCAACTCAATTATATCATTCAAAACCCCGTAGTAAGCTACATCTCCGCGATAGGATTGTTATCTCGTAGCACTCGAGTAACTGCTTGTCATGGCCTCAAGAGTAACCCCACTATTCTCGTGTTTTCCTATTATGTTCTACATCTTTGTGTGTGAAATCGAAACCATTTATGATAAATCCTTTATATTTTTCACATACTCGGATGGACCACTTGCCAAGCACCTTAGACTTTCTCGTGATTCTCGTGATCCCCTATAGCATGTAGCTCCTCAACCCGAAATAAGGCAAGATGTGTTAATTGTTTTGTTATTAGTAGGTCGAAAATGCTATGTCATTATAATTATTTTTCAAAAGTAATAAACCCGTGTATATGCCTTACATGATCTTGAAACCACGACTCAAAAGTGTCACTATGTAAACGTTGAATGTCACGCTTACGCTTTCTCCGATTTTGATGATGAACCAACGCCGATGTTCACCGCAGTGTTAACAGATGATAATGATGATAACAACGACAACTATTAATCGATAATATAATTTATGAAACTCACAACTAATATAATTACTTACGCTCAAATTCATCAACTTCACTACAATTGAACAACACATATGAATGTGCTTTAGCCAAATTGTCAAGTTCCATCATTTCTACCTTTGTAGCACCAATCGGTCGACCCGCCATAGAAAAGATAGGTAAAACATCCTCATAACCATCGTCATCATTATTTCGACTTGTCTTATTATGTACGGTCTCAACATCACCGGATAAGTACAATGAACAAAACGACACACACTCTTCACCTAGATATCCTTCGCAATGGAACCCTCCGGTTATTCCTGCTTTCGCACGTAAGATTTTAATGTAGCTAAATACCGAGATATCAAAACCAATAATTTTAGATTCAATAATATTTGTTAATAAAGGTATTTACTATAATAGTAATGTGCACCTCTCGATTGGATACATCCAACGGTAATGAACCGTCCCTCCTAATCGGCCTCAAGCAAGATGAACCGAAGATGAACCATGACATCAAAGAATGATGGCGGAAAAATCCTTTCTAAATCACAAAGTATTTTTCCAATCTCGGTTTCCATTTGAACCAAATCATTTGGATTAAGAACCTTTATGCATAATTGTTTATAGTAACGACATAGCTTCATCACAAGATAGCGCACGTGCTTAGGCAACACATTTCGCAAGGCAATGGGAAGCAATCACGATCAAAATATGGCAATCATGACTTTTAAGTCCAAACAGCTTTGAGGTTTTAACTCTACGCATCTTGATATATTAGTGATAACCATCCGAACTTTCACCTTCTTAAGCACACGACAAAAATATCTTTCTTTTTATCCATTGAGAAACAAGGTGTGGCAAATAAACTTTGTTGTTATCTTGAACTATAGGATGAAGTTCACGCCTAATGCCCATTTCTTGTAAATCTAGGCGTGCTTTAATATGATCCTTGGTCTTCCCATCTTGATTCATTAGCGCCCAAAGACACCACACAAACATTCTTCTCAATATGCATTACATCTAGATTATGGCGTAGCAAGTTATCTTTCCAAGACGGTAACTCAAAAAATACTTTTCTTCTTCCAATTAAAAGGTAAATCTGGGTTGCTCTTCACAAGTTTTCCAAATTTAACTTCAAAACCATCTAACTCATCAAGTATTTCTTGTCCTGTTAAGCCACGGGTTGCTGCCTCGCTCTTCTCGTGCCATCAAAAGAGTTTGTATCTCTTCTAAAAGCATGATCAAGAGGCAAATATCGACGATGTCCCATAAAACATTGTTTTTGCCATGACTCAAGCGTGTTGATTTTGTATGTTTATGGCGCTTAGACATGCAAGTTTACCTTTGGTGCTCCATCCGGATAAATTTGCATAAGCAGAAAGTCACCGATCGTCCATAACAAACAAGCACGCATCCGAAAGTTACTTTTGTTGATGCATCATAAGTGTCTACTCCTTTACGATCCCACAACTCCTTTAGCTCAAGAACTAACGGTTCCATATAGACATCTATATTATTCCTGTGAGCGATGGGCGGTATAAGTAACGTTAGAAAGAAATAAGGTTTCGCATGCACATCCAAGGAGGTAGATTATATGGCGTCAAAACAACAGCCATGTACTATGAGAAACACTCATTGTTCCAAAAGGGTTAAACCCATCACCGCTAAACCAAGCCCGACATTACGAGATTCTTTGGCAAACTTATCATACTTAAAATCAAATGCTTTCCATGCCGGGAATCTGCAGGATGTCTCAAGTAACCATCTTTCGTGCGACTCTCTTCATGCCATCTCATGGAGGCGGCTGCTTTAGATGACATAAATAACATTTGCAATCGTGGTAAGAGCGGAAAATGACGCAACACCTTTGCTCCAATCTTCTTACTTGTATCACCGTGGTTGACTCATCCGCACAATCATCTTCACTTGCTTTATACCTTGACGTATGGCATATATCACATTCTGCTTTATTAATGTTTTCTTTCCAAGACAAAGATACAATCATTAGGACATGCATCAATTTTATCATAACTAAGTCCCAACTCTCGAATTATCTTCCTTAGTTCATACAATGACTTTGGTATAGAAGCATCGGGAAGGCTTCCTCATTGTATCTAGCATCTTGTCAAACCATTATCACTACATTTCCCAACACACTTACCATGAAATAGTCTAATGATAAAAGAAAGAACTGATAACTTACACCTGTGATATAGTGGTTTCTTTGCCTCCCAACACTTTATAAAATTTTTCCGCCTTTAGGTTTGGCATACTCATACTTTCGCTTTGTGTTCCCATGTCATCGGTTAGTGTGTCATCACCAAACCGATGGAAGGCATCATTCACCAACCCTTGCATGTCATCTTCAAGATCCAACATTGGAGCATCACTTGATTTGGAACCGAAGGTGGAATTGTATAACCTTTCATAAACCCGACACATAACAGATGTGTTGTAGCCTCCGTCCGATCTACCCATATCCGACACACAATCAATACATGGACATGAAATCATCCATTTTACCCTCATTATAGAAAATATGATCAAGAAAGTCGTCAAGACCTTTTTATATTCAATGGTAAATCTAGGTAAAGACATCCAACTCGTATCCATCTTAAACCTAATTCAATTAACCACGTAAAACCACATATAATTGCAACAAAAGAAAGGGAGCCTAATTCAATTAACCACATATGTTGTTTCATAAAAATTAGCAAAACGATTAGGGTTTCATTTATGAGGTATTACCGGTCTTGATGATGGTGGTGAATCGTCTGGCAATTTTGGATGGTGGAAATGATGGATTTGGATCTTAAAATTAGAAATACTTTTACAATTTATTTTAAGCTATTTCTTAATTAATTGCCTAATTATTACTTCAAAGCTAGACAAACTAATTTATATCTAAAATTAGAAATTAAAAGTCAAAATTGCATAAGTAATTAGCGTACTTCATGACAATTGATTTCCTTTAAGGCTTTTTTGGATGCGCTGACTATTATAATGTAAGTTTTCTTGGATGCGTTGAGTATTATAATGCGCTTTCTTGGATGCGTTGATATTAGTGATGTTTGTTGTTTGTACCATATAGGGTTCAAAATGTAAGACATTTTATGGCTAGATCCCGAGTTGCCTAATGACTATTACAAACAAGAGGTTTTAGTTTGATTCAAAAGGAAAACGTTTGAAAGAAGACAAGTATGGAAAAATAAGAGATTTGGAAAGGAGATTGAGTTTCAAAATAAACTATGGAGAAGCAAATGTTTTTGCCGCAATTGGAGTTGAAAGAAAGCAAGTCTAGTGTGGTTCTTTTAAGAAAATTGTTATTGTTTTGTGTTTCGTTATTGTCGTTATGTTGTCAAAAATTGTGTAATGAAATGCTTGTTATGGGATATATGTGTGGATGCATTTACGCTTGTTGATGTTTCACGAGATAGATAGTAATGGATGCATTTACGCTGTTATCAAAGAAGTTGAAGCTAAATGGGAATTGAAGTTGCAGAGAATGAGTAGTTAATAAGCTCTTAATATGGGCATTTGAGCCAAACAAAGGATAAGCCATATTGACCCGCTTGACCCATTTGAGCCAAACACCCTTAAGCGATAAGCTAAAGGAATAATAAGTTACAAATAAGCTACAATAAGCTAAATAAGTCAGAACTACATGAGTAGTAACTAGATTAAGCTAAACACTACCGATAAGCTAAAGGAATAAGCTATAGACCGTAATAATCACTGATCAAATATCACAGCCAAACAGCCAAAACCAACAACCTTGCAGCCCTTGTGGGTCCCACTAGGGTTGACAGGATCCAAACCGAGACTTGATATGAAAAGGTGACTTATTGAGGTTTCTAAAAGCTACTACTAAAGGTTTGGGTCCCACAGATAAGCACTTGATGAGGGCTTGAACTTGGTGGTCAACACCGATCACTCGGTGTATGGGTGGAATCGACAAACAAAAGCTATATGCGACCTATCTAATAAGCTCAAAAGTTTGAAATAAGCCCCGAACATTATAGATGAGCTTATTGGATTTCAAAACCAATAAGCTCACCGTGTGGCCCACTAATGAAGAAGCTAAGGCACATGGAAAGTTGGGGTTTGAGTGATGCCCGTGCGTGGGCAATGGTTAGCCCCGCATGCCACTTTCAACTATCACATAAGCCGAGAAAAATCATAAAATAAGCTAACTGTGTGATTCAAAAGCTTAGATGGGAATCTCAACACAAAATTCACAAAATTCTCCCAAGATCCGAGTTTCACTAACATACCATTTTGACTTTTGATTTTGAACTTAAACTTTGACTTTAATGAAACTTGTTTGATCCGTATGCACTACTTATGATTATTTAAGCTATGATAACACTAATTTAAGATACATGAACAAGATTTAGACCAAGTGGGTGATATTTGATCCTCACATGTCCCAACAAAGGACCGAGAGTGAAGGTACTTTGATTTTGACTTTCTAGTTCAAACATTGGTTTTATTGTTTTACTAGTTCTAATATCACCTAAAGGTCATAGTGTGCGATAAACAAGTGAAAATGCAACTACCACAGCTTGAAACAACACGTAACCAAACACCCTTAATAACCGAGTTAACAAATTTAAAAGGCAAATGAGCAATCTAAATCATAATACTGATACATAAGCTTGTACTAGGCTAAATTAAACACATATAAACAAAAGCAACCAACATTTAACAATAACAACTAACAATCACAGATTATCAACATAAGCAACATAAGCACATATGGATTATCATCAAAACACATAACAAAACAAACGGCCATTAAACATTAATATGCACATACCATTGAAATATTAACCATAATAAGTTATCCTAAACCATTGTTCGAAACCATTGTTCACAAACCATCCCTTCACCCTAAATACATAACAAGTTTTCATCAAAATAATTACATAACCCAACAACATGACACCATCGACACAAAACCACAAAAGACCCAACAACTACCTTCATTCTTCATCATACTTCTCCGTAATCTTAATGGTCTCCTTCTTCAATGTTATCAACCTCTCAAAATCAGCGACAACACTTGCAAGAGATTCAACCAATCGCCTCTCAATGAGTGGACTTCATGCATTGAATCATAAACATCCTCACCGCCATTTCTTCATCAAGATTCAAAGAAAACACCTCCGCACTCGCATCGCTCGTATCCACTTGCATCCTCATGTCGCCTCGACGGCCGCAACATTTCTCATGTTGACCTCATTCGTAGGTATCTCATTAATATTGAGAAAATGAAACAATCATGCGCTTTTCGCACCCACAAAGATCTTTCGTTCCTTCAAGTATGGAGTGGCGACATTTTCAATTAGGGTTGTGAAAAAAGTTATGAACCGAAAATAGGATATGGATGAACCGAAAAATAAAAATAAAACCAACATATATATAAAGGGTAGATGCATGAACCGAAAAATTAAGAGTATTATTGAGAAATAAAATAATTAAAACAAGTAATGATGACAAATTAAGAGAATGCGAAAATCAAAGGTCTAGAATTACTTACGAGTTCCCATAATATTGATGATTATTATTTTAATTGGGATGACTCAAAGTGTAACCAATTCATTTGAGTTTGAAGCGCTTGTAACAAGGAAGGAACTAGTAACTCGGTGTTGAGTATAAATATATTTCGGTCGGGTTCGGCCGACCCATCTAACCGCTTATTAATCGTGTAGGTTCGGGTTGTGAATAAATTAATTGGGTCGGGTTTGGGTCGACCCATCTAACCCGCTTAAGCTTTTTTCTAAATGTGGCAACTTTTGTATAAAAAGGTTGACCGTGTCAACCAAAACCCGCTTAACCTTTTCAACCCGTGAATTTCAAAAGATCACGCCCATCTTTATAAATGGTTATAATTTGAATATTATTTTAAAATATTCATGATTATTATTTTCAAATTGAATGAAACCAACTAACCGAACAACCCGACAATACACTGGGTCATATGAACCGTGATATTGCCTTGTTGTCGACCTTGATGAACCTTAATGACGAATCTTCATTTGAGCTAAAGTATATGTTTGGCCACTATGTTATCTCGCAGGGAGTATGGATGCATCCTATATCTTTTATCTACGCCATCGGATTATCCGTTATATGATATGATATGTTATGTTTCGGGCTCGTGTTGGATTATCGTCCTATCTATGACTTCATGCGAATCAATACATTCAATCATAATAGTCGGCACTTTATGATCACCTCGCGATATTGGCCTCGCAAATGCCTAGGACAATTCCTCCGCTCAATATGTGTAGAATATAGGCTACAAAGCATCCCCGAATGTGACGTCATGGGAAGTCGACTTACGTAAAAACTCTTGACGATATAAATGAACGATCGCATCCGTTGAGAGTTATTCATATTAGCTTTTTCAAAGTTAATATTTCATAAACTTTACGCTTTTACCAAATCAATCCCGAATCCAAAGCAACACCCACCTACCAAACGGGCCCTTAGTTGATAACCCGAGCAACGACCGGTAATACTCTAGTTCTTTTTAGTTTCAAATACAATAAAATACCTATATATACCTATATATTATATATATATACAATAATACAATACTTTTCATATATCGTATACTAGGTAGTATTAATTAATTTACTTATACATCAAATTATACCCTATCACCGATTCATCCCGCCTGCACCGATTACAACCTACAAGGTGGTCGACCGCCCGACCATCGATTCGCGATTTTAATTTGCAACATTGGATATGAACCTTTGATATGACACTGATTATGATATGATATCTCGACTCCCGCCAAACCCGAGCCATTTCATTATTATTCATATGGTTCCATGCATGTCCGTCTCATTGATGCACCAATGGCATATATGACTCTAGTGTGGTTTATCGTCCTACATCTCACTTTATCTTTCGGGTCAAGTAGATGCGGATACGCTTTAACAAACGTAGACCACGAGGATAAATCCCGTCTGAAGAAAATAGCAACATTTTAAATAACGCCCGTAAAAAAATGAACTATCCGAGCCGCCCATTTCGGGCAAGAAGATACAACAGAGAATGATTACTTCAACACATTGATAATGTTGTTTGACCCGGAAGTCGGAAAACGAATGCCAAATCTACTTCATTTTTAGTTTCACATACAATAAAATACTTATATATTACATATATACAATAATATAATACATTTCATATACTATATACTACTATTAGTTAATTTAATTATAAATCTAATTATAATCTTAAAATTAGGGAAAACTTACACACCCACCACGCTCACATAAACCCGCTTAAAATTTTTGGGAAAATTTCGATTCATAAATAACTTTTGCTACGCGAAAATCAAGCATATCTTTTCGAATTCAAGTATTTGATTCGATTTTATTAATGGAAATCGTTTTCACGCATTTGTTAAAATCTCAATTTTGGTTTAGGGTTGTATGTGGAAGCAAAACAAGGAGTGTGGGTTTTCACTTTGAATGAAGATCCGACTCAAACCTCTTGTTGTTAATGCAAACCTCTTATTGTTATTATTATTATTATTATTATTATTATTATTATTATTATTATTATTATTATTATTATTATTATTATTATTATTATTATTATTATTATTATTATATTATCATTATTATACATTGTTAGTGTGGGAAATGGTTGGTTCATTGTGTGTGGTTGGTTGACCTCTTGACCTGATGAGTCTCATATGTGATCATAAGTGTCGCTTATTTGTGATGGGGTACAAGTTGTATTTAAGTTGCTCTGCTTAATTTAAATGAATGTTGGTATACCGTAAAGTTGGGTCAAAGGATTTGGGTAGTGATAGTGATAGTGATTTGATATCGCTTTCTAGCTAATGTATTTCATTCAGAACATGTAATGAGACATCGATTTGATTTCGCTTTGTTGTTCTCAAACGACTATTGTTCTTTGCAATCTCATAATAATTTTATTTGTTTTGTGCACCGCTTATGGAAAATAACAGATGCAACGCCAAATCACCACGAGAAATACGAATGATTATGAAATGTCCGTAGGACAAGGATTCAAGAAAACCAACAGAGATTACAAGCTTTGGGAGTGAAAATATTGCTAAGTCTTTGACAAGTCTAGTAGAGAGTGACAAAAGAAAGAAAAGAAAAGAAACCAACGGATACCGTGAGAAAGATGCAGATTATATGTCCGGTTCGACTTCCATCTTAATGCCGAGGAAGATAACCCGTAAGAAGCGGCTACACAAACAAATAAAAGGTACGAATAATAAATTTGGCTACTATATTTTCTCAGATGTTTGTTTTCTAACAATTATACTTGCATGAAATGTAATCGAAAATACATTGCTCCACAATCCATGACTAGATATAAAATTTAGCAAAAACGAATGAGTGCTCGAATGTCTCCAATTGGCTAACATCTTCGTAATCTCAATCGCAAAAGGGACAACAGATTGATACAGGAGGGCAATACGTAGTAGGGCACAGAGTCCCACCAAGTCCAAAAGAGAAATGATCAACCAAATTCATCAACAGAGGAGATTAATCAGAATCGAGAGAAACTTAGTTGCAATTGACAACGATCAAGACCACGGGAGCGTGACTTGAGATCCGATGGTAACTATACATAAATTTCAAATACTATATATATGATATTAAATTACTATTAAGTGTATATTCGCTAACTGCTTTCTTGTTTTTACTTGTTTTTTTTTTTTTGAGGATTTTAAGATTTTAATATAGATAACAATGAAGACCTTTATGATGTTGAAAATGATGATATCAAGACATACCTATGAATGAAGATATTGAACAACAAGCTACTGAAGATGATGTAGATAAAGACATGGATGATTTGGAGAATGAGGATGATTTGGAGAATGAGCATGATTTGAGTTTGTGAATGATTTAACAAATGACGGCGATGATCTACTCGGAGAAGAGATTCAAGTCGAGCATTCGAAAATGAAGAAAACCATGTAGTTACACAAGCTCGAAATGAAACAGTTAACATGGTCTACTTGATTGCATTGTTTTAAAAATCATATATCATATATTGTGTCATATAAGAAGAATATATAATAAAGTTAAATTAAAACAAGACAAAATACAACGCTAAGATATTGCCTCCATTTCAATTATTTAGTATTTTAAATGTATACGATCTATTGTAAATCATGTTCACTTTTGTAGTTCGGATTGTAAGCAAAAGAAAGAGAGGACCAACACGTATGGCAAAAGTTTGGGCCCAAGAAAAGGGATAGAATTCTATTTTAGTTAATGAACACGGACAACCTATTAACGACAAAAGTAGTCATCTGACTCATTTCATGGGAACACTTTCAAGGAGTGGAAAGTATTGTCCGATTTATAAACCATGGAATAAAGTTGACGCCGAAAAAAAAAAGCTTTGCTTGAACTCTTAAAGGTACACAATGTTAAATTTGTATGTTAATGAATAAAGTATTTGTTTTCTAATGTGAGCTATTACATTTGTTAGACAAAATTTGATATTCCTAAGTCGGAGAAAATGGATATTGCAATCATTTGGGCGTAAGGTGAAGAACCGAGGGCAAGAGTTAAGGAACACTACCATGATCCGCCTTTGTCGGCTAAGCAACAAATAAGATCTAGGCCAAAGCAAGTGCAAAATAAACAATGGAAGAAGCTTGTGAAGTATTGGAATACGAAAACACTAAGGTGTGAAATACTATTTCACTTTAAATAACATTAATTAATTTCCCATTATGATATTTTACTTTCATGTCAGCAGAGTTTAAGTGAAAAAACAAGGCGAATCGGGCAAAAAGAAGATGATCCAAAGAACCGTAAAAAGTTATGCTCGCAAAAGGAAGAGTTAAAGGTAAGTGTATGGAGAAAGTGGGATTGTTAATGTATCCTGTGGATATCCACCGTTAATATTCATTTTCTTTTATTCATACGATATATTTGGGACGAGATCCAACTCGATTGGATCTTTTAGTGCATGCTTCTCCATAGATGGAAATACCAAAATGATGACACCGCAAAAGCGATTGTAAGTAATATGCTTTTGTGTTTGCAAAGTGTATTAATAGCATAAGTTAAACACAATATGCTTTTTTTGTAATACATGCTTTTACTATATGTTGTTCATGTTTATATAAAATGCGTGATGATATGAAACAACTTAGTGATAATCGCCGAGGGTTCGATTGATAATCCGGACCGATGATATTTTTCTACGCTATGGGTAAAGATCGAAATGGTGATGCGTGCATGTATGGTCTAGGTGTTCGTGTCATTGCTTTGGGGTGTAACACCAAGTCGCTTAGCATGTCATAGAGAAAACAACGAATTGAAGTCTAGAAATGGAGAACTTACTAGTGAAAATGAAAAGTTACGAGCCCGCTTATCGAGAGAAGAATGGGTCGAATGATAGTTCCATTGTTCCACCTCTTACATCACAAGCTTCTCCTGTTGTAACCAATGAACCTCCACGCTTACGGGTATGTTTGTATTATAAATCGCTCCTTTCTAGTTGTTATAGCTTATTTTATCTTTGATAGCTAATGAACCTAGGCTACAAGCTTATGTATCAAGATTATGATTTAGATTGCTCATTTGCCTTTTAAATTTGTTAACTCGCTTATTAAGGGTGTTTGGTTCTGTGTTGTTTCAACTGTGGTAGTTGCATTTTCACTTGTTTATCTCGCACACTATGACCTCTAGGTGATATTAGAACTAGTAAAACTATAAAACCAATGTTTGAACTAGAGAAAGTCAAAATCAAATTACCTTCACTCTCACAAATCCAATCGTTGGGACATGTGAGGATCAAATCTCAACCACTTGGTCTAAATCTTGTTCATGTATCTTAAATTAGTGTTATCATAGCTTAAATAATCATAATTAGTGCATACGGATCAAACAAGTTTCATTAAAGTCAAAGTTTAAGTTCAAAATCAAAAGTCAAAATGGTATGTTAGTCGAAACTCGGATCTTGGGAGAATTTTTGTGAATTTTGTGTTGAGATTCAAGTCTTGAGATTTTTACATGTTGAAATTCCCATCTAAGCTTTTGAATCCCACAGCTAGCTTATTTTTATGATTTTTCTCCGGCTTAGGTGATAGTTCAAAGTGGCTGCAGGCTAACCATTGCCTCGCACTGTGGCATCGCCCACACCGCAGATACACCGATCAATTTTGACCTCCTTTGTATACCCCACCTCCATACCGCAGATACATCCGCTTAACCTAATACATGTGTCTTGACTATAAATTGATAAATGTTTGTTGAAAACTCAAATCTAGGTCGGGATGAAGTTTTCCTTAAAAGCATTCTAAACTCAACCGAGATCAGAGCAAAAGGATGGGTGAGGAGCTTGAACCCAAATGATATAGTTGGTGGTACAGATTGGACGAGGATGGTGTGAGGTAAACGCTCAAGTACCAACAAAAGAGATGAAGTGTTGGTGAGACCCTATGGGTTATTTGCCACAATTGAAGACTGTTGGTGCAACCATAGCATGGCCTTGTCCCTTTATCTCGGTATGTCTTTGTTAATCTTGTGATACCAATAATTTTACTAACATGGAGCTTAATGCTTATACATGGGTGTTTATTTGTAGGTGGTCCGTGAGGATTGAGAGAGATGATGCATGATGACCACGGACTAAGCTTCTTGTTGCGTTAATTTATTGTTTAATGTTAATGACTTTATGTTAGATTCTGCTCACCTTATTTATGTTTAGTGATTTTGTTATGACAATTGCTAATTTGAAATACAATTTCGCTTTATTCATTTAATATTTAGTTGATGTTTTATTCATATCGTAATAATAGAGTGTGCATGGTGAAAATAGCGTCCTATCATATGACTTGTCCGGACTTTGAAAATAGCGCCCTATCCTATTAAACTTATTAACCGTCCTAACAATTAACTTAACATTGTAAAAGTGTCCTAATATGTTGTTATTAGGACGTTATTTAGGTTGTTAATAGACATTTTATACGACCAAAAATTGGTTTCATAATCTTCTTTGAGATATTAGAACCCTTTTCTTGGTGCTAAAATAGCTATAATGGTATATGATAAGCGCCCTAACAATTATCTTTTAAGCACGCTTGTATGTGTATCAAAAGATTAAAATTAGGTAACAACGCTTTACAACATTGTAAAAGTGTCCTAATATGTTGTTATTAGGACGTTATTTGGTTGTTCATAGACATATTATGCACCATAAATTTGGTTTCATAATCGTATTTGGGATATTAGGACCCTTTTCTTGGTGTTAAAGTAACTATAATGGTATATGATAACCGCCCTAAGAATTAACATTAAAGGACGCTTGTATGTGTATCAAAAGATTACAAGTAGGTTACCACATGTTAGAACATTGGAAAAGTGTCCTAATATGTTTTTATTAGGACGTTATTTGTGTTGTTTATAGACCTAAAATGCAACCATAAAATTGGTATCATAATCTTATTTGAGTTATTAGTACCCTTTTCTTGGTTGCTAAAATAGCTATGATGTTACATCATAAGCGCCCTAACAATACTTTTAAGGACGCTTTTATGTGTCTCAAAAGATTAAAAGTAGGTAATCACATGTTAAAACATTGTAAAAGTGTCCTAATATGGTTTTATTAGGACGCTATTTGTGTTGTTCATAGACATATAATACGACCATAAAATTGGTTTCATAAGGGTTAGGACGCTTTGGACCTATTACAACCGCCTTACATGAAACGCTTTCATCCTTGGTCCTATTAAATGAAAGGTCCTAAAAGTACCATTTTATGACGCTTATGGGGTCCTAAAAGCCACTTTTCTTGTAGTGGAATTATATAAACCCTAATTTATTAGGGTTTAAGGTTTCTTAGTACTTGATCTTAATTGAGGGTTTTTCATAAACCCTAATTGCATTGATTCGCAAAAGGCACGCATATACTTTTAATTCGGTTAATTAATTTACAAGTATTATTCCTATTACTTCCGTTGCATGCTTTGATGATGTTTACTTGTTTTCTATAATTGTTATAATTAGTAAAACCCAACAACTATGGTATACGTATCATGTTAACCGACCAAGTATAGGTGCATTGGTATACGTATCATGTTAAATGACCGAGTATAGGTGCTATGGTATACGTATCATGTGTAACGACCGACTATAGGTGCTATGGTATACGTATCATGTTAAACGACCGAGTATAGGTGCTATGGTATACGTATCATGTTTAACGACGGACTATAGGTGCTATGGTATACGTATCATGTTTAACGACCGACTATAGGTGCTATGGTATACGTATCATGTTTAACGATCGACTATAGGTGCTATGGTATACATATCATGTTAAACGACCGAGTATAGGTGCTATGTTATCGTATCATGTTTAACGACCGACTATAGGTGCTATGGTATACGATATCATGTTTAACGACCGACTATAGGTGCTATGGTATACGTATCATGTTTAACGACCGACTATAGGTGCTATGGTATACGATCATGTGTAACGACCGACTATGTGTGCTATGGTATACGTATCATGTTAAACGACCGAGTATAGGTGCTATGGTATCGTATCATGTTTAACGACCGACTATAGGTGCTATGGTATACGTATCATGTTTAACGACCGACTATAGGTGCTATGGTATATGTATCATGTTTAACGACCAAGTATAGGTGCATTGGTATAATGATGATCATGTGTAACGATCGAGTATAGGTGCTATGGTATCGTATCATGTTTAACGACCAATTATAGGTGCATTGGTATCGTATCATGTTAAACGACCGAGTATAGGTGCTATGGTATACGTATCGTATTTAACGACCGACTATAGGTGCTATGGTATACGTATCATGTTTAACGACCGACTATAGGTGCTATGGTATACGTATCATGTTTAACGACCGACTATAGGTGCTATGGTATACGTATCATGTTTAACGACCGACTATAGGTGCTATGGTATACGTATCATGTTTAACGATCGACTATAGGTGCTATGGTATACATATCATGTTAAACGACCGAGTATAGGTGCTATGTTATCGTATCATGTTTAACGACCGACTATAGGTGCTATGGTATACGTATCATGTTTAACGACCGACTATAGGTGCTATGGTATCGTATCATGTTTAACGACCGACTATAGGTGCTATGGTATACGATCATGTGTAACGACCGACTATGTGTGCTATGGTATACGTATCATGTTAAACGACCGAGTATAGGTGCTATGGTATACGTATCATGTTTAACGACCGACTATAGGTGCTATGGTATACGTATCATGTTTAACGACCGACTATAGGTGCTATGGTATACGTATCATGTTTAACGACCAAGTATAGGTGCATTGGTATACGTATGATCATGTGTAACGACCGAGTATAGGTGCTATGGTATACGTATCATGTTTAACGACCAATTATAGGTGCATTGGTATACGATCATGTTAAACGACCGAGTATAGGTGCTATGGTATACGTGTCGTGTTTAACGACCGACTATAGGTGCTATGGTATACGATCATGTTTAACGACCGACTATAGGTGCTATGGTATCGTATCATGTTTAACGACCGACTATAGGTGCTATGGTATACGTATCATGTTTAACGACCGACTATAGGTGCTATGGTATCGTATCATGTTTAACGACCGACTATAGGTGCTATGGTATACGTATCATGTGTAACGACCGACTATGTGTGCTATGGTATACGTATCATGTTAAACGACCGAGTATAGGTGCTATGGTATACGTATCATGTTTAACGACCGACTATAGGTGCTATGGTATACGTATCATGTTTAACGACCGACTATAGGTGCTATGGTATACGTATCATGTTTAACGACCAAGTATAGGTGCATTGGTATCGTATGATCATGTGTAACGATCGAGTATAGGTGCTATGGTATACGTATCATGTTTAACGACCAATTATAGGTGCATTGGTATACGTATCATGTTAAACGACCGAGTATAGGTGCTATGGTATACGTATCGTATTTAACGACCGACTATAGGTGCTATGGTATACGTATCATGTTTAACGACCGACTATAGGTGCTATGGTATACGTATCATGTTTAACGACCGACTATAGGTCCTATGGTATACGTATCATGTTAAACGACCGAGTATAGGTTCTATGGTATACGTATCATGTTTAACGACCGACTATAGGTGCTATGGTATACGTATCAAGTTTAACGACCGACTATAGGTGCTATGGTATACGTATCATGTTTAATGACCGACTATAGGTGCTATGGTATACGTATCATGTTAAACGACCGAGTATAGGTGCTATGGTATACGTATCATGTTTAACGACCGACTATAGGTGCTATGGTATACGTATCATGTTTAACGACCGACTATATGTGCTATGGTATACGTATCATGTTTAACGACCGACTATATGTGCTATGGTATACGTATCATGTTTAACGACCGACTATAGGTGCTATGGTATACGTATCATGTTTAACGACCGACTATATGTGCTATGGTATACGTATCATGTTTAGCGACCAAGTATAGGTGCTATGGTATACGTATCATGTTAAACGACCAAGTATAGGTGCTATTGGTATACGTATAATGTTAAACGACCAAGTATAGGTCCCAATGCAATGCTGGAAGTATTCCTAACATTGTTTGATGTAAAACTCATTCCTTTGTATAAGTTTGAAGAAACCTTGCTTTGTTCCCTTTTACCAAGATTATTTTGTAACGATGACGATGGAACTAAACATATGCCGTTTTAAATAGTTGCAATAAAGTGTAAGTGTATTTTTTTAAATATTACTTTTGCCGGGGACAAGTCCCCGGGGAAAAGTTTGGCGGGAATTTTCGCGCGCATAATTAGCATGCTTTGGACTTTGGTCAAAGTTGTTGAACGTAAAATACACTTTCTGCGGGGACTAGTCCCCGGAGAAAGATTACGCTGAATTTTGACTATCCGGTCAAAGTTTGATAAAAACCTAACTACCTTTCGCCGGGGACAAGTCCCCGCCGAATTTGTCCGTTGAATTTTCCATCACAAGTCAGCGTATTTATGTGCCACGTCAGATTTTATTTTGTCATTTAGTGATTTTCGCCGGGGACTTAGTGTCCCCGACGAAAGGTTCCTCGCCCATCCATCCGATTGTTGTAGTGAAGGAAGGTTTCCTAGTTAGCATATACACTAATGTATCTGCTCAAATCGGTAAAGTTATAGTTGATCATCTGATGCCTATTAAATCATGCACTATGCGTTTTTCTTTACCATAGTTTGTTACACCAAAAAGGGTGAAAAGGAAAACAAACAAACAAACGCTATAAAATACCCGTTAATTCATACAACATCAAAATCTTATTTCTTTGAGCTAACAAAAAAACAATAATAAGATGTGGAAGTTGAAAATAGCAGAAGGGAACGATCCTTACTTATTTAGCACAAACAACTTTGTTGGTCGTCAAATTTGGGAGTTCGATCCTGATGCTGGAACTCCTGAAGAACGACAAGAAGTTGAAAACGCGCGTCAAAATTTCTTAAACCGACAAAAGGAAGGTTACCAAACATCCGGTGATTTGCTCATGCGCATACAGGTAACCTAACTTGAAATCATGTTGGCTAGTCATAGACACGACGACATTAAAGAATCTAAGGTAGACGGTACCGAGATATAAACTTTAAAAGTCAGCAAACATAGAATATATTAAATGCACCCATTGATCACCGTTGTTACTTAACTCATACTAGTTTATTGGTCTTGAGTCTTGACATATTATGAAAGCAAACTTAATTTTGGTTAATTATTAAAAACGGAAAACAACAATTTTTACCCAAACACTATATATACAAGCACTTATCATATCTTCTGTTATTTCCTCATAAACTCTCTTATTTTCACCATGTTTGAGGATTGTTAACACGCAAGTGAATTATATTGCGTAGTTGATAAGGGAAAACGGGATTGATGTATTGAGCATACCGCCAACAAGGTTGGGAGAAAACGAGGAGGTGAATCATGAAGCAGTGACAAATGCAGTACGGAAGGCTGTACGGCTAATTCGTGCCATCCAAGCGAAAGATGGTCACTGGGCTACTGAACATGCCGGCCCTTTGTTCTTCACTCCTCCCCTTGTAAGCTTTTATCAAGCAATGACTAATACTTTTATCAAGCAATGAAAACCATATTACTACATCCATCACACTTGTATGATCTAAATGACTGGCATAGAAGAATATCACCATTAATTATGATTACATACGTAGTTTGCAACATATGTTGAGGAAGACCACTATTCACTTGAAAAAAAAATTATTTCAATTTAGCAAAAAAAATTATAGTTAACAACTATACAATAGTTGTTAGAGAAATCTAATATTTACTTTGTACGAATTAGCTTGCTGAAAATGTTATGTACAACAAAATGCGGTGATTACCACGTTATAAAATCCCCCATGTTTTCGACATCGACTCGGTCGTGACTTTTTTCTCCCTTGAGCGAGCCGATTAAAAAATGCTTTTTTCTTAAAACATACTATCATTTTCGCCTTTTGGGGTTAAGTTAATGAAGCTAGGTGGCCTATCTTCATACCGATTTTCACCTAATAGAAAAGCATTAAAACACAATGGTATAAACTTCAAATTACAAGTTCAACATAGATCACATAAAACGACTCATTATATGTTTCTTGAAATGAAGTCACAAACATTTGGCAGTCAACTATGGATTAGTGCATTTGCAACTCAAGCAATAATCGCGAGTAACATGCCTGAAGAATATGGGGATTCTCTTAAAAAATCAAATTTTTATCTCAAAGAATCTCAACTCAAACAAAATCCATCTGGTGATTTTAGTAAAATGTGTCGACAATTTGGCAAAGGGGCGTGGACGTTCACTGATCAAGATCATGGTTGGCCTGTCTCAGATTGCACAGGAGAGGCACTCAAAGTGATAACTCAGACCACACTTTTTGTTATTTATTTTTCACATATCGGAGAAATTATCTTTCTTCTAACTGATATATATGTTGTAGTGCCTACTGTTACAATCCCAAATGCCCGACGAAATATCAGGAGAAAAAGTTGATAACCAACGATTATATGATGCTGTTAATTTCCTCCTTTACGTACAAAGTCCTACAACCGGAGGTTTTGCGGTTTGGGAACCACCAATCCCACATCCATATTTACAGGTGCAAACGTTAAACTGTCAATGGCAATAAGAATCGTAAAATGATATACAAGACGCTAACTTTTTTTTTTCTATGCAGACCTTGAATCCTTCAGAAATGTTTGCTGACATTGTCGTCGAAAGAGAGTAAAGTTCCCTACAAATCTTCTATTTAGCGAAATTTTGCTATGTGCTAACTATAGGTGGCACACTTAGCGGGTTCGATAACGAGCCTAACTGAGTCGGGTCAAAATGGGTAAAATTTGTTGGGTCGGGTTGGAGTGTCGTGATACATTTTGTCTAAGAAACTTTTATAAAAGAAACTAGTGGTTTATAATGATTGCAAATAAGAAAAGATAAATAAATAAAAAATAATAATAAGAATAGGCTACTCTCTTATACAAAATGAAATTTCTATGCATTATAAGTATACCATGGCCGACTTTCCACCCATTTGAGCCCAATTTGCTTTTAAGCTAATTGCTTCTATTTTATCTGCTTGATTTGTTAGAAACATGACTTAACCTTAATCAACTTGTTAGCGTAAAGTTACCGCTAATCTTGATGCCTTTTTATGGGCGATCTAATCAGGCATGTTGAGTGCACAACTTCGGTGATGCAAGCTTTAATAGAGTTCAAATGCTTGCATCCAGGGCACAGACAGAAAGAAATAGAAAAATCTGTGAAAAATGCAGTGCGTTATCTAGAGAACACCCAATGGCAAGACGGTTCGTGGTAAGCTAATGACAAAAGCTATTAATCACTAAACATGTAGGAATAAATTGATCTAAAACCCTATGAAATGTAACAGGTATGGTTATTGGGGGATATGTTTCATATATGGCACCTTCTTTTCGCTAGGAGGCTTAGAATCGGCTGGACTAACCTATAAAAATTGTGAAGCAATTCGAAAAGGTGTCAAGTTTTTACTTACTACTCAAAATGAAGAGGGAGGCTGGGGAGAGAGCTACAAGTCTTGTCCTAGTGAAATATACACACCGTTGGCTGGCAATCGGACAAACATAGTTCAAACAGCATGGGCTATGCTTGGTCTCATGTCAGCTGGACAGGTTAGCTTACTCTACACACTTTTGTTGTTATTTTCACATACTTGTATAGTTGTATGAGGTATTGAGGTCTACATTACCTTTTTTAAAGAAAAATGGTTGTAACAAAAAATTTCAACGTTTTTAAGCTGTCGATTTTATACTTTTGTAAGTAGTGTAAATAAGCTAACAAAACCTTCCTTGTGCCATACACCAAAAGAAAAAATGAACCGACTCCTTACGGTTTTTCATGACCGAAACCAACAATATTCCTTTTTGACATACTGACCAGGCTGAAAGAGATCCAACACCACTGCACAAAGCAGTTAAGATCTTAATTAACGTACAGATGGACAACGGAGATTTTCCTCAAGAGGTAACTTCAAAGATGCATATAATAGTAATCTAAGCTATTCCCTAATCAGTTTTATTGCTATTTACATGTTAATGATTTTACAGAACATGACTGGTGCCTCGATGAGGAATTGCATGCTACATTATCCGTTATACAGGAATATATTTCCATTAATGGCACTTGCTGAGTATCGCAAACGTTTTTGGGCTACTTAAAGATATATATACCGGAACTACAACTTCGAAAAAAGAAACCGGCCCCCATGTCATGTAGCCGGAATAGATTGCAGTCGATTCGTCGTGTAGCATTATATATATTTGCAGTTAAGTTAAACAAGTCTAGCTACGGCAAATGAAATGTTTAACAAGAAAAATATGCAATACATATTTTATTCTATGATGTTGATATCTTAAAATAATAAGGTTAATGTTAAATTTATAAGCTAATCTTGTACTTTGGACTTTTGCTGAAAGTCAATCAAAGTCAAAGGTATACAAAAGTAAATGTTTTAGCTATATTTTGGATATAGTTTGTATTTGTTTTATTCTTGTAGGGATTAAAAGTGTCTAAGTGGAAAAAGAGTTGGTGCTATCCTAACGTCACTTCTTACATGTCATAAGTTACAACCACCCTCAACTATTTATACAAAATTATACTATATATAAAGATGAAAAATGAACGGGGTTCAAAAATTCGTATTACAGAATAATTATTCCTTTAATCCGGGTTGCTATTGGTGGAGGTTTCTTAACTGTGTACCATCCTTTTTTAGTGGGACAAAAGTCAGCGTCTCATTGGTTGGACAAGTAAAAGGTAGGTGCAAAACCACTATACCAATCCCGTTTTAGGTGCAAAAACAACTGTAGCATTCCCGTTATTCTTAATTGCGCCCCGTAATAACAAAAAATATGGTTGGGTTAGGTTTATTTCTACTATCTTCTTTGTAAGGGTGAGCATCCCAGACCGAAACCCGCCAACCGATTCCGACCGCCGGAAACCGACCCCGACCGATTCCGACCGACTGCTACTCGGGTCGGGAGTCGGTTCCAGTTTTCTGTGTTCTCGGGACTCGGGTCGGGATGGGACGGGTCGGGACGGGCAAGAAACCGAGAAAAGACAAGCGAAGGTGACCAGAACCCGACATACCGATTCCGACCGATACCGACCGCCGGAAATCGGTTCGGGATTCGGTTTCAGTTCTCCGGCTAATCGGGAATCGGGCTTGTCGGGCATCGGGTCGGGAGGGGCCCGATGCTCAGCCCTACTTCTTTGTTTTCTCCCAACTCTAGACCCTTCTTCACCGCGCACACAACACACATTGAAACAAAAATACTCTCTTCTCACTACCCTAATCACAGCCGACCACCATCATCAGTTTTTTTGAGTTATCTCTGCCATCCATTCTTCTACAAGCAACTAACATCAAAAGAACCCTAGAGGCTTACTTGAATGAAAGTTTTTGATGGGATGATTAAAATGTCACAACCTATGGCCACCTTGAATTTGTGATTTGATACGAGGTTAGTATTATTTAAACACTTAATTCAATTTTAGTAATTGTTGCCAGATTTTTGGTAAATTCAATGGATCATGATCATATAGGTATAGTTATTGATTTACGAATGTTTATGCTGTGTAGCAAAGAAACAAGGGTTGTTTTTCGAGAAGAGGAGTATTCAAAGAATGCAGAAGTCCTACAACTCTTTACGGTATGATACTGATTCCGAGACTCGGTGATCATTTTCACATATTTATACCATATTTTGAAAGAACTAATCACTGCGACTAAAACAAGAAAATGGGCTATGTTTTTTGGAAATCTCATTTATATCATTTTTACGTATTTATAGATACATATTTATAAATACCATCTGTGAATGAAGTATTTTCACACAAATTTTCGTACACTCAAACATTGATTATTACAACTTCAGATAGCATGAGCATATCCAAAAACTGCTTTCTAGCGCCTTAGATCTGATAATTCAATATAAATGCCTATCAAACCAACTCGTGATGGATTTTTATTCCTATTTGCAGTTGTTAGTCGTTAGAAATGGCCTAAAGATGGGGAAAGGGAAGATTGTTGCCCGGTGCAGGCAGACTCATGTAATGTATTAAACTCCATAATTTCTATTCGTTTTGTTATTACATTCATGAAGAGTAGAGATGGTATGTTTTGGTGTTATGGTACAGGTAAACCAATAGTATTGAATATATCTTGATTATGCAGTGCAATTCTTATTGTTCAGGAACTGAATTGGTTTTGATGGTAGTATCAAGCAACTGGCCAACTAAAATGAATCCTTAGCAGAAGCTAGAGCTGAGTTCTAGGTATGACCTGTATAACTAAAAACAAAATATAAGCGTAAATTTTTAGAAAACATGACATGTGCATAGTTATGTATACTTTCATTTGCATATCTCACAAATCAGGTTGCTATTATTACGAGGCTCGTTGGGCTGAATCTAATGAGATCATTTCTAACAATGTCTTTGGGTTCTGGACTGCTGTTAGAGTTGTGCCTTTGTTCCTAAAATATATAAATGGTTTTATTCATGAAAGATTTACATAAATTACTGTAAAAAGTCATTTTTCCAATTCTTAAATTATGTTCGTTAGGTATCTTTGAATTCATAGTGGCTACAACTCGACAAATAGAAAACCTACGAAGACAATTTAAAGAGATCCACTCTAAAGAGCCATCATCTATCATCTCACTAATCTTAATAACATTTCTAGATTGATAAACAACTAATTACCGAGTTGGGGGTAAAAACATGTGATTTGACGTAGCACTAACCATACCATCTCAATATCAGGATGTGTGGTTTTTAATAAAATCTTAGCTTTTCCAAAAAATAAAATAATAATAATAATAAAAATAAAAAAAAATAAAAAAAAAAATGTGTGGTTTTCAAAAATTCACCTTTTAGAGTCAATTTAGTAACCACCGCAAATAACTGAGATGTTAACTCCAAACGCATGTATGATTTGGCAAAGTAGAAGCAAATAACCTTGCTCAACTGAATTGACATTGCCAAAGGGTGGCTTAGAAGTTTTATACTAGACTATGGGGTTCCATTGATGGTTGTGGTCTGGACGGCATTTTGTTATTCTATGGTTATGGTCTGGATGGCAATATTCAACATTATTTAAAGCTTTTCTCATGAATTGATTCTTTGTAATTCTTTATATGGCATTCAGAAGATTCGTTATGTTAGATGATTAGTTCTTACTAATTTTTTTATGCTCATTGCAGCTGTATTAGATCGCCCACATACTTCTCCTGATCTGGACATTCCAACTTCAGACAATAAAAATGTTGTGCTTGTACGTGTTTTGAGACAATGGTGACACCTGCATAGCTTATCAGTTAGTCAAAATCATGCCTAGATTATCTATCTTCTCTATCACAGTATCTGTTATTTAATGCACATCATAATGGAAGGTTTTTTCTTTATTTCTCCATGAACTTTTGAGTTTTCATCTTCCATTACTTTCCGTTCTCTAAAAGGTAGCATTGGTGTAATATGGTTTGTGCTCACTTACAGGCTACGACCTTCTAACTAATGATTTAGGTTAAAAGAAAATTTGGCCTTGGATATAAGAAATATCAAGTAAGCAACCACACGTAGTTTATAGCTTCTGAAAATGCACACCATTTTTCTTTGCTTACGTCATCTCCGGCTCAACTAATGATTGATACAAAGCCAAGTAGAGGAAGGAAAGCGAATTTGAAGGTTGTGGGTTACGGGCATGATGAGGTTGCGTTGTCGCCTGAACCGGAAGAAGCAGTAATACCAGCAACACGTACTGTAATGTTTGATGCAGAGCTTTAAACTGTAAATGGAACACCACCAGGAACTGTATGACTATTAACAGCTAATACGTATGGGTGTGTTTATTTTTAGTTTTGATTTCGGATTCTATATGTCTATTAGTGCTGCTTTTTATTTTCATATAAAATGATGGAAGATTATGAAAGACAGAACTAAAAAGACATGAATTTCAGAAAACAAAAATTTCTATTTTCTTGGTTTTTTACAATTGTTCAACTTGATGCCTACATTGAGCTTTATTTAGCTCAATTATCTTTGAATTTCTAAAACAAATATACAAAATTTTGCAACTTGCATCCTTAAATTGTTACATCATGCTTACAAGTTGGTGTTTGGTAGAGGATATTATGTGTCTTCCAAGATATGGACTTACTAGCATAATTAATTATGGATTCCGGAATGTTGTCTTCTTTTATACCAGTTTGTGCAGGTATATTGACAATTTTTCTAAGCGATTTCTTGCTGAATGTTTACAGTCATCTTATAGGTTGAGAAATAATGTCAAAATTAAGTGTGTGATTTGCTATTTGAATTACCATATTAGAAATTTAGCAACTGACGATAGGTATATTAATGTTTCTATAGCAGATAGATAATGCATTAAATTGTACGCATAAGACTATATCGTTTTACTCTTAGTCCTACATAAAATATGAGATTTGAGGTTCTGCTTGAAAATTTTTAAGCCTCATGGACTTCATAATCTGAAAGTTGAGTTGAAAATACATGGGCTGGGAGGGTCAGGTGGGTTTATTAATGGGTTGAAACATGTTCAGATTGAAACGGGTCATATCTTGGTTCAAGTCAAACTGGGCCAGATCAGTTTGTGTTGGTTTGTGCCAACGCCTTTTTCTCCATTCTCTCTAAATGACTAATGTATTACTTATGATTACAAACAAAAGTCTCATTAAGGCAATCATCTAAATCTTAGAATATAAAACAATTTAGGAGATTGTAAACATTCATAATTCGAATTATGTACTTCTAACTTGCTGGCCTTTGAACCCGGTTGACATTTTGAGCTCATTTAACTAAGCTTTTTGAATTCAATATTAATGAGTAAATCGGTCTGTATAATGGGTCATCTTTTTATTGATATATATTAATGAGTAACCCGGCTTGCATTTTATTATTATTATTATTATTATTATTATTATTATTATTATTATTATTATTATTTTTATTATAAACATCACTTTTATTAAAAACTCATAGGATTACAAAAGATTAGTGGGGAGCCTCGACACCAACCGAGCCCCCACACCTCTAGCAATGGTAAAACCAATCCTATTAAAAATATAAACTACCGCACGCGCCCAATGTCCCGAGTCATCGAGAAACGTCGAATACGCTGAGTAGAGTGATCGCATCTTTATCAAGTTCCCAAAAGAGGAAAAGAGAAAGGAGAAATCCATACCCAATATCCGCACATTTGGCCTCATACTTGACCCGCTTCTGTTGAAAAGATCACCGATCGCCGCCGGTATAAAATCAATCAACCGGATTGCGTCGAGGCGACGAACCCGTAAGGTCAACACATACATCACGTCCACTATCCCAAGAATAGAGTAGTATGTCGGCGGTCGCAAGGATCATCCCCATCTCCAAAAGCCCAATATCCACCTCCTTGCGGCGGAAATCACGATCGAGCATATGTCAACAAGAACATCACGCACAAGGTTGTGACGATGTTTAATGCCAACAATACCCGCACACGAAACAAATATGATCCCGTATATATCTCCGTGAAAAACCTTAGAGCAAGCGAGAACACGGTGACCGAGCGGTGAAAGAGGAACACCCAAACGATAACACAAGACACACCGATAAGCCTCGGCACTCATAGTCTGTCCCAATCCAGATACCGGAGCCACCCTAAGCCAATCCGGTGTGATCCTCCTTTAAAGAGCTCCATAACGCCATCCGTCGGGGAAAGATGGAAAATAGATTCAACATTTTGGGAAACCCGACCAAGTATATATCGCCAATTTCTTCATAAGTTTGGGGCGGCGACCTCGCTAAGGTTACTCAAAAGATCAAAATCCATATTCACGTTGAAAGTACATAAAGCATCATCAAAAGAGGACCGGTAATAATACCCGAACCATGAAGAAGCTTAGTTCGAAGGCGGTGATTGAAGTCTAGAAGCAATGAAGGCATAGTTCAAGACATCACCGCGAATATAAACCAAGTCCCCAAAAGCAAAAGGTAAAGTAGCGAGTCTCCACCGCCATCACCAAAACCAGTCCGAGCGGTGACAATACGCTAAAGAAGAGCAGTGCCGCATCAAAAGAAACCCGAGCGCACTCAAAGACCCGAGGAGAACATGTGCGCATAGAAAATAGAGCTTAGAAATACCAAAGACATGCTCGGAGTAACAACAACTCGCATTGAGGGTCATTAAGTTTGTAGCCGCCTCCATAAGTTCAATAGTTTTAGCAACCCTTTTCGGACCAACTTACTACCAAACTCAAAATCCACACTAACAGTCCACCCAATAATTTAACACCATGTGAGGCGAGAAATATTGGGGAAAAACACCATCATACACCTACGGGGTCCTCTAGTGGCCAAAAGACTTCAGCTTTATCAACATTGAGGTGTAAGCCACGACAAGGTCCGTCTGCCATAATCAACTCTAAACCTTACCCACAACCAAGGTATCACCAATAATAGTGCCATCATCCAAATACCACGCTTGAAAGGAAAGGTCAAAAGAATCTCGAATCTTACATGCTAAGGATGTAAAACTAAAGCAAAAAGAAGAGGCCCAAGCGGATCACCTTGTTGCACACCTTGATGAGACCAAAGAGTATGCTCACCATAATATAATCTGGCGGGACTAGAGTAGCAAACTCCACCCATCGTGAAATAGCCGGAAATGCAAACGCACCTCATGTAACATAACAGCCGGTCCACCATGTTGAAAGCGTTTTAAAATCAACCAACAACATGGACAGACCAACCTCACACCAGCGGTCCTCAACCAAACGGTTCACAAGCATGGAGAATAGCTTCCCTCCCCGATACCCCAACACCAAGTTGTAAATCATCAAAATAATCGCAAAGAGTGGCTAAGCATGGGCACAAACCTTGAAACTAACCGCCTCAAACAGTCCCAACAAAGAATAGGGCGGATACCCCTCTGGTTTGACTAAGGGTGTGAGAGGGGCACTAGCAATATATTCCCCCAACGCCCTCGGACAGTTACCAGCAAGAAAAAGGTTCACCACTTGGGTAATAGAAGCGATCAACTCGTCAGAAATAGCCACAGCTGCACCACTCAAACAATCCAAAAGGTGTTGGGCACGCAACCCATCTCGCCCACAAGAAGTACCACGAGGGAAACTCTTGATCATGTCAAGAACGATGGAAGAGGATGCGGTAAGGTGATGATGGTCAATAGGTATATCGAGCAAGAGAGGAGCGGTGAAAAGGGTGTTAGCTTTTAAGTCTTCAAGAGTAGAAGCATCATAAGGTGCAACACCGTAAGACGAAAGAACTCGACCATGCGATATAATGACCATCACAAATCTTCCTCTTACATTGCTTGACATTACGATCACCCAAATCCAAACTATCATCATCAACGAAGACCATGATGGGAGGGTTCAGCTAAAACCTCACGCACAACCCGCAAACTACCACGGAGAGCCCCATGCATGAATAGCATTAACAATATACTCTTCCTGACGTTGACGCTTAGTGACCGACCTACTCTCTTGACAACTCCTCGGGCAAAAGGTTTTAAGAAGACAAAGCGGCAGGACAAATAAACTAACCCAACAAGAAATGTCACCAGGCGTGCAGATCACCTTATCAAGAGCTCTTTTCAAAGCACGAGAGAACTCTAAACGACATTTAGGGGGGATAGATTTAACAGTCCGCAAACCCCTAGCAAATAAAGTATCAAGAAGAGACAGGTCAAAACCACCAAACACGTCCAAAACCGGATCCTCAACAAGGGCAACATGAGAAGGAACATGTGGTTTAGGGAGATCATATAACACAAACCGAACAACACCATCACCACAATCAGGAGGAGACACAAAATCAGAACCCGCACCATGGCGACACTTAGCTCGGAAAGTATGCGTTTTGAAACAAACCCCACACAACCACAAACCCATACGCTTAAAAGTAACCTCAGCCCTTTCAAAAATAGTCAGATCCGTCAAAAGGGAATGCCTAATAGTAACTTGAGCCTCACCACAAAAATGCCGGTCACGAAGATGTGTAATCAAAGAGGTTTTAGCCAAACCATTACCACCACCATCACGACATCCATTAAGACCAACAAAGGGACAATGGAATCTAACGGCCGGCATATGAAACCTCTAAGTAAACAAGCTTCAAGGAAAGGAGTACCAAAGGAAAAAAACCAAGGAAAACCAACTGAAAAACAACCAAGCAACACAAAACCTCCGAGCAGTAAGAAACCACAACCAACCAACAGTGTCCAAACAAACCACACGAGACAATAATCTGTAGGAGACCTAGTCGAAGCCAATAAACAAAGCAGCAGCGAAAACAAGGCCAAGCTAAAACCACAGAAGTCTTATTCAAACCAAGATCACGCCGTATAAACCAACACCTTCAAGCCAATAACCAATAACCAAACAGTAGCCCAAGAATACCAGTCATAACCAAACAGTAGCCCAAAATACTACCTTATTTGAAACACGAGCGCCTTGAATAGAACCCCCAAAACAGATTCAAAATAGCAACGTGGGGAGAGGGAGAAGCATCGTATGGGAGAGCTGATAGGATACCACAACTAAACGGAGAGCCAAAACAAAACCAAGATACGGGGGTTTCAAGAGAACGAAAACCCTAGAAAACGAAAAAAACCCTAGAAAACGAAAAAGAACAGAACCTTGTCACAGAAACGTGATAGGATCACAACACACCGACCTGTTTTCAACAAAGGAGTTGAAGGGACGATCCAAAACCCATTGGAGATCAAGATGATCTGGAGATGGAGAGGCAATCGCCCACACACGAGGAGAGAAACCGCTTATTATTATTATTATTATTATTATTATTATTATTATTATTATTTTGCTTACTTGATAAAGGTTGCCCACAGTCTAAAATCTTTTGAAAATGGGTCATCTTTTATTGATATATATATATATATATATATATATATATATATATATATATATAGATGGGATCATTTAAAACTTGATCTCAAGAGAAAAGTGGGAAGTGATCTCAACCGTTAGATCATCCCCTTCCCTCCTTTTTTCACCAAACTACAGGGCCTAAATGTAACATTTTGTATTCTTGAAGGTGAATTCCATAACTTTTACAATTCATTATATAATGTTTAAATCAAAATCATTTTGGAGATTATCCTTTCCAAAATTCTCTCCTTTTCCTCTATAAAACGAAAACTCGCTTCACGATTTGTTTCATCACAAATCAATAGAGCTCGTTGATGCATCGATTTCATCAATCACAATGACTCATTCCGACATCAATCGTATGTTAATCATAACTATAATCATTATTTTTTTGCTTTAATTATATGATTATG